>VWYH01010576.1:735185-1077052 GCA_013399365.1 Pampusana beccarii
GGCGCCGCGTTTGCCAGGGATGGCGGGATGAACTGAATGTGTCCCCGTCCCCCCCCCGCACCAGAGAGGATCCCCGAGCCGGGGGAGGAGCGGGGGGTGCAACAAATTGCCGGCAGCCTGGAGAAGTTGCAGTAAAGAGAGATCCCTCCCCCCCTCCGCTCCCCCCCCTCCCCGCTCGCTCTCTCCTCCCCGAGCCGTGGACAGCGAGCAGCGGAGCGGCGGCCCGACGAGCCAGCGAAGGAGCGAGCGAGAGAGCGACCGGCGCCCGCAGCCCGGCGATGCTGCAGCGGCTCCCGCGGAGCCTCGGCGGGGTTGGCCCGGCCCCCNATGTTTTCATTCAGTGTTTTAGCCCATGTCTCATTTCTTTATGGGGCATGTATAGTGCATAGAAAATATTTGTTGCTATCAGATGACCACAGACCAGTAGTCATCATGGGAGTATTAATAAACGAAAAAAGCCCTAACAAGTAAACGTCTTATTTTTATACGAAATCAATAGGCATCCTTTCCCTCTTCCCTGTTCAGTACATTTTCAATAGATGGCACTAAAGTTCTATGGAAAGGGCAGGGCAGAGCAAATCCTGGGCATTCAGCATCTTCCTTCTAGATGCCCCAAAACTGGAAGAGGCCTTCACATGAATTTTCAAGGCTCCTGTTTTTTCCACCTTGTGGTCAGAAAATTGTGATTACAATTTACTGGAGAAAATAGTTTGGATAGTGGGGCAGGCTTTCTTCTTCTTTCCCTACATGAGTTGGATGGAAAAAAAAATGTTTTATTAAGCGGACAGAGGAATTTTCTTGGGGAAGAACCCTTGTATCGCTGTTTTCTGTTTGTTTGTTTGTTTTTCTTTTATTTAATCAGAAAATTACTTTTACTCTTTTTCTTTTCTCTCTCTTTGCTAAAATAATGATTCCACAGCTTATTTGTAAAGCTAACTGTAGTCTGAGAGTCAAGTGTGAATCGTGAGAGATGCATGGTGTTGTGTGGGAAAGCCCAGTGCTGTTTTTTAAGCAGCGTTAACAAGTATAACACAATAATATGGGGCTTTTGGTGAACCCATTTATTCTTTTTTAGCATTGCAATGTAGTTGAGATTATACCAACCCGAAGAAGAAGCCGAGCTCATTTTGGAGTGCTGGCTGTGCAGAGCGTGGAAAAAAACTTTCATGTGATTGGGACAAAGTTTCAGTCAAGACTGGGCAAAGTGACAACTTCGCAACCACTGAAGTATCGCTACTGGTGTGTCAGTCCAAAAAAAGCATGAGACTGCACATTTTCACAGATCTTTTCTGAAGTGAATAAACACTGATTTGCCTGATTTGGATAATTAAGAAGTGTTATCCAGGTATCTCCAGTGCCCGAGATTTCTCCTTTAAGAAACCTACCCTTGTTTTAATTGCACTGTGTGCAATGCCTTCCACACAGCTACTTATTTAACATTCTTTTAAAATGCTTGGACTAGTGTATTTATGTATCTCTGTTTAATGAGATGACTCATTTTGAGGAAATTTTGCAGAATGAAATATTGCCAGGCATGTCAGGCTATTTTTTGTCAGTATTTGCCCTTTTTTTTTTTTCCTTCAGTCTTTCACTGCTTGATTTTGAGACCTCTGTTACTGTAAATAATCCGCAAAGGAAGGGGCATTTTTGTTTCACTTAAAATATTTCTTGTTACATTGTAGGAACAGAAAGCTAGCAAATTAATATATAAAAACAGAAACCATGACCATACACCAAGGAGCATTTTACACCGTTTACATTGCTTCTCTTCCAGTGATTATAGCCATTATTAATGTGGACTGCAGAGAGAAAACTGAAGCTCTTGAGCTTGTTGGATAATTTAATTGCATCCGTTTGTTTATATCTGTGAACAAAATATTTCTGCTTTGTTTAACACTAGAGAACTATATACTTACTGTAAATATAGATTGCCTGTATTGGGCTAGTTGTCAACCTTTTCTTGATGGGTGCTAATCTCCACAATAACATTTTGACCCCTTTCACATAATTACTTCAGCAGTGTATGTATTCCTCCCTGTAGTTTCAATGACACTGAATAGTTTAGTGGAATTGGTTGGAAGTCTACATGGTATAACTGAGTTTTTTGTTTATGAAGAACTTTTAAAATAGCCAATTAAAAATGATTGGTTTAAGCATAATATATTCAAATACAGGCATCTAAGGGAAGGAGAAATAGATAACAGAAGATCTAAAATAGGATAGATAACTGTAAACAGTTTGCAAAAGTGAGATATTTTTATTGTAAAAACTGGTTTTTTATTATTTTCAGTAAGAAAACAAGGGAAAGAAGTGTGAGGAAAGGACTGGCAAATCATTTAACCGTATGCTTGCCACATTAGTTTACTAAGTAAATGTGTACAAAGAATACATGTGGGATGGCTGTTACCTTACCTTCAGAAGATTTGCAATTCTTTTCTGATACCTGAGTTAGCCTTTTAGATTAAAATTTCAATAGAAAGTTAGGAATGGTATGTCTCATTGCACATGATGTTTAGTTAGACTGTTGAAAAGATTCATTTCCCATCGGAGCCTAATGAACTACTTCGGCTCATTGTTTATAACTCAGCTGTGTGGTCGAACTCCTAAATTAAATGCCTGGACATTTTCATTTGATTATTTCTTTTGCAGAAGGATGATTTCCTGTAGTCCCAAAGAACAAACAAGTAAACCACCAGTTTGCCTAGCTTGATCAGATTAGCTGGTAGCACATATCTCCTTAGAGAGTTTGACAGTACAAGCTCATACACCAAGCATCTCTTTTATATGCAAGGCGATTGATTTAAGAATGACATGTAACATTAAATTTTTAATGCATGTTTTTTTCCATTTTTGCTTGTTTTGTAATATTTACAGCTTATGTTTTTTTTTTCCAGAGGCAGGTCTTAGTAGAAACTGACATCATCTTCACTTTTTGTAACTTCTCAAAATGATATAATTACCACGTCTTTTTCTGTGTTCATTTTCCTTTCACTCACTTGGAAGTAGTGATGTTATCTGTTATGTTAAACTCTTATCACCTATTAACACAATATATTTTAATAATTTCAGTGGCACTGTATGGCTACAGTGTGTAGAACTTTCATTACATCCAGCGGAAACTTATTACCAGAACCAAATCCTCCTTCAGTCACATTTATAATGTAAGATTGTGTGTTGCAACAGTCAACTGGGAGTTTTCACACTGTTATTTTTTAAATTTTATTTCTTCTGCTGAACTTAGGTTTTTCTGTAAGTAGCCCTGTCAATTCTTAGGTATTTTTATCTGCATTTTTGAATTAAGGCACTTTAGTAGCAGCATTACATTACTGCTGTTTAAATGGTGTTTAGAAACAATGAACGCTTGTTCTGAGATGAGTGGGAAAGAGCTGTTTAGATGTCTATTTTCATGAATATTTTTTTTTCAGCAAGTGAAGAATGGGTGACACAGGGTGCCATTTTTCTACACTTAGGCTTTTGTGTGGAAATACAGGTCGTCCTGTGGCTAATCCGTTCCCCTATGTCCAATCTGTCCTTCAGTGTTTCTAAAAGATGAATAGAGCTGTGAACCCAGAAAAGGGCATTGTGATATATAATTGCAGTCCCATGCTTGTCTGATCTTCCTGCAAAGCAGTTTAGCATATTCTGGTCAGCTGCAGTCAGTATGAAGGGGTGTTAAAAACTGAAATACCTTAAACTTTTTGCATACACCATTGAGAATTAAAAGTAGGGTATTGCATCCACTATTCACGTCTGATTTTAAATAATTTGCAATCTACTATTGTTTAACACATTTATTCAAAGAGAACTGAAAAACACGGAGTTAATGTAACACACATTAATTGTGGGAACTCCTTTGCCCCCAGACAAGTACCCTCTTCACCTACTAGAACATTTTAACTCTTCAGAAACAGTGGTGATGGGGAAAGGTAAAGGATACAGTTTCTAAATGAGTGTTTGAATCCCATGGGAAGTAGCACAGTTCGGGAGTAACTTCAGAAGGGTTCGGATATATCGCAGCCAGGGTGTGTTACAGCCCTGGATGTACTTTAAAGCTTTGTTTATGCGGTGATTGCTCATTAAGAGACTGGAATGTCTCATCTATCAAGGGTGATTTAATATTTTGAATGGTTTATGAGATTAGGGTGGTCTGAGGCTTGTTTGGAGAGGGACCACACAGAAACATGGATGCAGTCTCAAGAATCTTACTTAAAGTACAGAGGAGTATTCAGATCTCAAATCCATATTCTTAATCTATTGGGTAGATGTTCAGTAGTAAGATGTGTAAAATAGGGCAATTTTCTGTTGATACACTGTAGTGGTTAAGTAGAGACAAGAGAATTCTGATACTCATGTTATAACCAGATGATTATAGCTATAAATGAGAATTTTAGTATCACTTGTGCAGATTTAATATATACTTATATATATGAATAGGGTATCTGTTTAGCACATTTTTCATAATTATATTTTTTTTTGCCTTAGGCAAAAGTTAGCAAGTTGGTTACACTCTTGTTGGCACTTCTCTGTCAAACACATTTAGAGGAATTAGTGTCACAATAGCTAAAATACTGCAGCACTTTCTTTAAAAAATGCATTTAATTCATGTAATAACTTGGTTAAGTTTTATACTTAATATCTTTATTCTGTCACTTTCTGCAGATTTAAATATTTTAGCCTGCTCTAAAAGTATGGAAAAAGCTTTATGTATATTTTTGTGTTCTTAGGGTGTACATTTTGACCCTGAAAATAATAAAGAGCATTAACCTTTTTAGCTGTGTAACACCAAACAACTGCTATTCCTCTGCTAGTTTTGAAAATGTCTACTGACAGGATACCTAAGATGATAATTTTTTCAGAGCTTTCTTTTCATTTTGCCTGATATCTTTAGAAAGTTGGTAAAACTAACGTTTACTATGGTGTAATGCATTTTAAGGAAATGATTAATTGTCTTCTAAAACTTTTTGAGACCTTGGCCCTAAAAATTTTCCTGGAAAGAATTTGAATGTGACTTATTATGACAGCTAATCTTGCCAGCCTTTCTTAAAATTTATTTTTCTTTTATCTTTTAACATTTAAAAAAAGAATGACTTGAAACTATTAAAGCGAGAAAGAGAATTGCTCTTGAGTATGTGGGGAAAAAAATTGGGTTTATGTTAGAGATGTTTCCTTTCAGTTTGACCTGTTATGCTTAACCTGTGTCTCCAAACAGTGAGACACTTTGTGTACCAGATGTGCTGCGTATGTTACCTATATATAGTAAAACTGAGTTGAGAACAGCGTGTCCCAGCTTCAAATTTGTCTGCTTTTGAGGGGTTTGTTACTTTTGACATGCTTTGGTAGAATTATTTTCTCCTGTTTGTCTTCAGTACATTTTTGGGAGGGAGCAAGGGGGTTGTGGAGAGGCAAATATGAATGCGATTGTCTGAGCAGCCCATCAGGCTAGAGAGAGGCACGGAACGCACACCTGGAAGGCTTCTCTTCCCATCCAGGAAACAGATTTGGCAGTTAAAACTCCTTAAGCTTTAATAAATGCTGCATAAGAAAATAAAATGTGAGAGGTAAACAATCTGAGGGTTTTGGTTGCAATTTTGTATAGTTTTATGGCAAATAAAATTAAGACTCAGTTTAGTGGCTATCTGATAGTACGGGGATCATCAGGGCTGAAGAAAAATGAGAGAAGGTCCTGCTTTGAGATAAATAGCTTTGTATCTGAAAAGTTTTGGTATTTTCAGGGTTTTTTTTAAAGATGGGATTAGAAAAGTGTAGCAGTGAAGGGAAGCTATGCAGACAAAAATTCTCACTAGTTTTCTTTTCAGGGAGGTGAGAAAGATGTTCTCTATCTGGCATCTGCTGTGCCAGGATGTACCAAGAGGGGGAGTCAGACAGTTTTTCTACCCGTAGAAGGCAGCTTTGAAACAGTTTTTGGTTTTGGGTGATGAAAATGAAAAATGTGTATGTCTTCACAGGGAGGTGCACCGTAGACAGTATAAACCCTTACTTTTCCCAACTGAGCAACTTGAAGAAAGGAATTAGCAGATTTTCAGTAGCCTTTTTGTGACTGGCAGTTTTCATGCCCTGAGAGCACAAGTGAGGAATTATTGACCCTTCTCAGCATTTATCAGCATTACCTATTCTGTAAGGCAGTGCTGTAGACTAATGTGAGTCACATCATACAATAGTGCATGCTTTTTAGATCTGTTGATTGATATGTGTTTTTCTCGTTTCTAAGCAGGCATACACTGTATCAAAAATAGAACTGGAATAAAACCAAGGCACACACAATTGAGATTTTTTTTAAAACGGAATTTAAAAGGGAACATTGGAAAAAAGTGCATGTTTTTAGAGGTCAAGAGTTCAGTATAGTATTGATAAGAAAAACCATAAATGTCTTTAAATCACTACTCAAAATATAGGTAAAATTATTCTTTTCTCAAATACATTTTAAAATAAAATTTTATAATTATATGAAGAAAAGGGCCAACACAAGTTTTTGTAGTGATGATAACAACAGTATTTGTCTTCTAGTAGTATGAGATGTCCCCGTTGGAATCAGTGGCTCAGCTGGGTATGACTGGCCAACCGTACTGTATGTTCATCCAGGTCCAAGCCAGGGATCTATTCCATCCACTATCTGGATTTTAGCAGAGATTTATTTTGTTCAGAAATTATATTCTCTTGCCACTTGAAACCCGTAGTGATAGAAAGTTCTGTTTAATAACAAAATCCGATTATTTGCCTAAATGTGCTTTTTATGCCTGCTCTAGAAATCCAACAGTATAATGCAATCTGCCTATTCATTATATTTTACCTTTGGCACTACATCAGTTCACAAGTAAATGCTAGTTAGAACAATAGATCTTCCTACTAATTGTTGTTAGTCTTGTGAAAAGCAATGAGTAATGTGTTTGAAATATATCCAAACAGCAAATTAACATATAAATAACCAGAAAAAAATAATGTAATGGATCAATACCTATTGAAATATTTTCTAGAAGCAGATGCTGTACTAATGTGTGTTTTCATGTGAATGATTTATTTTTTTGACTGTAAGGAGGAAAGTAGAAGATTGTGTTAATTCATCAGGTGAAAAATTACATTTATAATAGGCCAGTACATTCTGGATCTCAGCTTCTTTCTGATGTGCCGCAAGACTATATGATATTCCAAAATCTGTATGTTTAGTTGGAGTCACACATGAAGAAAGCTGTAGGCCAAATTAAGTGGATGCATAGGAGACCAAAGGGAATAACTACAACTTCAGAAGATGAGGTGTGCAAAGAAATAGTGAAGAGTTACTGAGTTTAGATAAGAGATTACTAGCATGGTAAGAGTTTTCAGTGGGTAAAATTCTGCCTTAAGAGTAACAAACTGTTCTTTCTATGAAGTGAGAAGATTACAGGAAGCAATGGGTGCAAACTGATTTAGGTTAGACATTAGGAAAAATTGCAGTAGGGCAAGTTTGTGCTGTGCATCAGGGAAAACTCGCCAATGATAAAGACAGTTGAGCATTGGAATAGTTCTTCTGGCAAAGCTGCGAGACGGGGCAATTTTACTTTCAGGTTAATATATTATCTGTTGGGAATAGTATTGTCATGTTGAAGCAGACAGGTGGACTAGGTGAGCTCTTGAAGTCCCTTCAAGTCTTATCCTCCAAAATGTGGGCTTACCTGAAATTTACTGAGAAAGGTGAAAGATACTTAAACATATGATTTTAGGGCAGTTTTCTGTTGGCTGGTGAAGTGAACAGGCTCATGAGAAGACACATTAGGATCTGAAAGTATTCAGGGGACAAATAAAACCTCAAAAAAACAACCACTTTTATGTATTTTATTAGCTGAATCATGCCACTTTTTGAGTTGCAAATTTAATTTAAAAGTAATAGAAAATCTCATGACTTACTTAGTTGAAGATCACTCTTAACTGCTGTTTATGTTGCAAGTTCTTTAGGACTCGAAGGCATCCTGAAGCAGGGCTTTGTTCTGTTCACTCTCCTTCATAGTGGAGTGAAATTAGAATATTAGTATCATTCATTTCTCTGGTATTTCTTGTGGAACGAGGATTTGGGTTAAGGATTGTTGAGCTTTGCCCATCTGTTCTTGTTATCCCAGCACCTGGAGGGCTTATCTCCAGGTGGCCCTGTGGCTGCTCTGATGGCTGGTCTGGGAGGCACAGAACCAGCCCCTCAGCAGCATGAGCTGTAAATGTCTTCAGGGAAGGTTCTCTGTCCACCCCTCCTGTTTGGTGCTACTGGTGATTAAGAGCTTTGTGTCCATTTCTGTCTGGAATGGTGTGTACCTTGATGCCATACTGTCTGATTTTTATGATATCTGCATAGTTTCAAATCCAATAGCAGAAGCAAAGTTAGCAGATCTTGCTGACAGAAGGAAAAGGGGTCACTCTTGTTAAATACAGATAGGCAAACCTGGATGTACTCTGTTGGAGTTGTGAAGTGTCATTCTCCATGACTTGTACTTGGAGCAAGTCCTGTCTGGAATTTTTTCATGTCTCTGGGAGTTTTGTACTACAAACGTGTTCTACTTAGAGGTGTAGAAAAGCCGGATACTAGTTCTTGTTTCCTTGAGCAGCACTAACATTTCTTTAAAGGTCAGAAATATGAAAGTTTTTAGAAGTTACTATGTTGCAAGTTAACATTTATTTACCTCTTTACACTAGTTTTTCAAAAGACACTCACATTTTATGTGGTTCTGTGGTGACTGCTAATTAATCATGAAAATGATGTTATACAATATCTTTTGTATTTTGCTACAGTTTTTATTGCATTAAATTACATGGTTTTCTGCAGAATTCTTTCCATACAAAATTATGGCTTTAAGGAAGAAAATAAACCAAACCATTGCTCCATTATTCAGAGTTGTACATGTTTTGGAGATGTGGATCTGGGGATAGATTTAGCCTCAAGAGAATCAAACAGTTGTTTGAAATGGTCAGTGCTTGAGTATCACCTTGCTTATGGCTATGAACTAATTGAGATTAAACTAAAATGATTGTGAGATGCTTTCTTTTCCTGGGCATTAGCAGTTCCCATTCTCTGTTAATGCTTTAACAGTATTATTCAGTCATTTAAAAAAAAAAGTGGATGTGCTTCTGGGTCCCTCTTTTGTTCTAGTTTTTGCCTTTGTTTTTCTAAATACATGCTGGTAGATGAAGGGTCTTTAGCTTCATTTATTGTGAGAAGATCTCATAACTGTTGTAAGTATTTTTGTATGGTTGGCTATAAAACCATATAGATTGTACCAGATGTTGCCTTAACTTCTTTTATAGAATTATAATGGATGCTGATGAGTCTTAGAGTAGTCTTTAAAGATAAAAATCCATTTGCTGTGGTTTTGGTGGTTTTTTTTTGTAGTATATAGTAATAGCCGATTTTTATGCAATCTTTTCACTGTTCTATTATTTCGATTAACAGTTCAGTAAAACTTTTTATATTTTAATATTATAAGAAATTTTATGTCTTCCCTAAAGACTAGAACAACATTAAAAATGTATTTTTCCTGTTATTCAGGTAATAAATGACATGATTTTTAAGTAGGCTGAAGACTGTTGCCTGCAATTAGAGATTGTGTGATAAAACATACGGGCTGAGCATTTTCTTGGCCATGTCCACTTACTAATTTTATGCCAAGGCCCAACAGGTTTATTGTTATTACTGGCTAATTCATAGCTAGACAAATATCCATTTGCTGTGATATATTTACATCACTTGTAATGTTAATTATTTATTTAAGAATGCATTGTAAGATCGGTGTATACATTAGCAGCAGTTTTTCCCTTTTTGTTGCACTTTCCTGAGCCCAAAAGCATTTCACAAGCCACACACAGCTTTTCACTTTTAAGTAAACTGTCTCTGGTAACAGCCTTCAGAAAGTAATCTGTGAGGTGTGAAAGTCAAAGGAATGAATGTGGTTAGAGAAAATGAGTGGACCATTTGATATTAGGGATGAAATCTTGTGTCCATTTCTGTTGATGCTCAACTTCTTTCTGTTTTCGCTGAGGCCTCAGTGTTAGCTGTGTTGGGCATCATGAGGTTCTACTTTGGTATACTTATGCCTTGGTTACTGCTTTGGGAGAGTGTCCTTTCCTGTCTCTAAGATGTGTGAGGTAAATGACTCTGAAAGATACCTCCTACTGAAGCTCTTTTAAAATCAGCTGATGGAAGTGTATACTTCACTGGCCAGATTCTGCTTCATACTACAGTTCCTTGTCCCATACTCAGCCATGCTGGCTCCTGGTGACAGCGTCTTTTTACTGGTAAAATTACGTCATTTTCCTTGTTCCACAGATGCTAAAAGCTGTGGCTGTTGTGTAACTACATACTCCAATGCAGCGAATTATTAGTGTTAGTAGTACGTGCTTCTGTTTAACTATGCACCGAGGCCTTACCTAGAGCCAGAACCGTACCCTTGTAGTCACTTAAATCTAGAAGTGTGCTCAGTTCACAGAAGTAATAGAGAAAGATTATTAAATTATACATGAGCAAGTAGTTAAAATAACAGAAGTTATGAACTATCATTTCTCCTCAGTGTCTCTTCAGAGTCTTAATGCTTCTCTCCAGCTAGAATTGCCTAATTTCTTCAGTGCTCCTTGTCCACATCCAGCACGCTCCTGCCTTCTGTCTTGCATGCTCTCCCAGGCGAGTGCAGCTTCGTTCTGCATGCACGTGTGGGAACATGGGCGAAAAATGAGATGGTCAGGGCATCTGTTATGATTCTGAACGTTGTGCTTTTATTCCATAGTTTCTAGTCTCTTTTAGAAATAAATTCCATATTAGCTTTGCCCGTATGCTTGTATAGGCTTGACTATCCCTCTACCCATTATAAAATTATTCCAGTCTTGATTTTTAGCTTAGAATGTGGCTGGCCATATGATCTAGTTCATTGGGCTAATTCATTAGCTAATGCATTTCCAGTATTCTGATTTAGTTTTGTTAGAATACAGTCAGAAAATTTTCTTTTCTAGTACTGACAGAGAACTAAGATGAACAAGGAATTTGTGCCCTTTTTATAATTACTTCCTCTTTGTTAGATGGTAATTTTTCACTAGATTATGCAGTTGCAGACTTCCAGGCAACTGGTCCCTTAGATAGCCAGTACAGATCATAGAATCAAAGAATGGTTTGGGTTGGAAGGGACCTTAAAGATCATCTAGTTCCAACCCCCCTGCAATGGGCCGGGACACCTTCCACTAGATCAGATTGCTTAGATGTTCATGGAAGGAAGACCAAGTAGTTAAATTCAAATGTTTTCACATGCATTTTATTGTAGTGTTACCCTTTTTTTTAAAGTTTTCTTCTTCAGTTTGTGAGCTCTATCACAATGAGAGCTAAAATGGATTAGATTTATAATAATTCTTAATATTAAAGCCAGTTCACAGAAATTGTGTATGTTTAGTAAAGTGTGTTATGGTATAAAATGAATGTAAATTCTCTATTTGTTACAAGTATTTTAATGAGCAGTTTGAAAATGATTTTCAGTTCACAATATGAGATTTACAAAGCTCCTTTTTTCAGCAGACAAATGATGGAAGTCAAGTTAAAAAGAGTAGCTTGTCTCTCAGATTCATTCTAATGCTATGACTTTCTGACATGATGTTGAAGATGTCAGATCTATCTCTAGGCTTATATAATTCCTCTTCACTGTGACGGGAACTGCAGACACCTGTGCATCTTTAGGCAGGCAGGTTTTGAATTCAGTAGAGCTGTCCAGTACTAGAGTGGAATGTCAAAACACAATTTTCTTCTTATGAAAACAGAGCAATCATATTTTCTTCTCCAGATCTTTTTTTTAAGAAAAAGAGAAAAGAACACAGTAAAAAAAATCAATGGAATTAGCAGTAAAAAGAGCAAGAAAAGGACTGCAATTTGCAGCGTATTTTCATTTTACAATAGTTTATAATTATAAAAGCCAAAGAGAGAAACCTTTGCCATGGAACTACTCATTTGCTTGATTGCTTTCTCCTGCACTTGTTTATGGTATAGTTTAAAAGTGGTCAAAGTTAAACAGAGATGAGCTTACTGTCCGTGATTTAATCCTGACTCCTTCTCAGTGTAGCTTCATATTTTAATATAGACTGTAGCCATTTGAAGCAAAAAGAGCTGAATCCATATATGAGAAAAGATTATGTACAAACACAAAGGAAATAAAGAGTTTGTAATGAAGCCTTGCTTGCGGTTAATTTACATTTTGAAAAAACAAAAGTTGCCATAGTAACATGTAGGCTGCAAAAATTTTCTAAATCTGATGTATTAGACTGAGGAAACTCTTAACGTGCATGACATGTTTCTCAAGTTTTGTGAATAAGAAAGAGCATAATTCTGTGCATTTGTGGGGTTGGCCTCAAATAGTTGACATTTGTGCGAAACAATAAAATACGGAGGCATTGGTAAGTTCTGCAAACTGAACTTTTTCCAATCAGCTTTCTAATTATGTTATTAATAAGATAATTGTTATTTGTTTTTTTTTCCTAAAAAAATAGTAAAATATAGAGGTGTTTTTCAGTATAAGAATTTGTTGTAGTTCTGTTGTTCAGCAATTGTGGATTTAATATTGATGATTTTTAAATATGTGGGGCAGTATATTTTCTTTTCCCATAGATTTCTTTTTAGTTCTATTTAAACAAAAGATAGGGTTAATAGTGAGATCTGGTTTTGCTATTTTAAAAGGCTGGTGTTAGTGCTGTGCACTATGATTTGTGTGAACTTCAGTTCTGAGTACCGCAGACTGCTCTGTTAGCTTTCTAACTCCGTGTGCAGCCAAACTGATCAAATTACTTTTACAGAGCAATTTGCAGTGTCAGTTGTTTAACTAGTTAATTTATTGCTTATCTCAAGTCGCAGCAAACAGCCATTTTTTATATTCAGTGCTATTCGTATATTCGATACGGTTTAAGAATTATGTAACAAATAATAATGTATGCCCCCAACCATCATCTAATGCTTTCTAAATATCATTGTGTTGGATCTAGCTCTGCTTATCATGGCCTTTTGACTCATGGGATGTCTGAGCTATCACACTTTGCCAGTGAAGTTTTTTTGCTGATGTATGATCCAGCTGAGTGTTATAGCTTGAATAATTCTTCTATACTGGTATGTTAAATTTAAAAACAGATCTCATTTTTGAATATGTTAAATGTAATAACAGAAACTACTTACCACTAGACAGCACTAAGGTATTCCACCATTTTTCAGCTGCAATTCTATTTCAAATTTTTCTTTTCCATTATAAATTATTAGTATTTTTTTTAAAGTAACATTTAAGTTCTTTTCTATAGAATAATGAAAAATAAGCGGAAAGCCTACAAGACAACTGAGTACACCTAGACCATTGCGCTGCTTTAAGACCTCTGATGATGGAGATTCTATAGCTTTCCTGGATTTTCCTGCTGGATTCATCTACTATGTCTGCATTTACATCGAGTGGTTGCTGTGGTATCAGTCATTTTGTCATGTGGGAGGGCTGGAGCAGAAAGCACACGCACACACACACACGCACATTGCTCTTTGAAATCATAACATACTTAACCCAATTAAATAATAAAGATAGAACTTTATGTATATTGCTGGGTTGCAGTTGCAGAATTTGGTGAACAGCAAATCAAAAAGCAGTGTTCAGTCCCTGCCAGAGGGGAGCGAGGACCTGCTGGGGACCCTGAGGATTAGCAGTGAGGTGTGGCATCCCTAACTGGGGAGACAGCGCTGGGACAATTCTTGTCCCTCACGGTTCTTCCTTGGCTCCTGCCCATGAGGGGGCTGCAGACATGGCCATCTTTGTGTTTGCACCTTACACAAGCATGTTTTACATGTGTCAGATATATGTTCCCTATTTTTCTTGTTTTGCTGGTTTTACAGAACTCTCAAAGCTGCATTCCTTCAGTAACCAGTAACTGACTGTGATTTGTGTTTATACCTCATGCCTCTGCCATAATTTTTGTGCTTACACACTGAGGGGCCCCTACTCCACATCATTGCAGCATCAAAAAGGCTTCTGGTGCTGCCCTCTGTGCCCTTCCTGTGCTTTTCCAAAATATCCCATGTCAATAGACCACTAGTGGTTTTAGAGTTTGCCAAGGATTGCTATTCAATATTATTTTAGAGTTTTTAAATGCAGAGTCCATGCATGTTCCTGTTTAGGAGTAGCATCCATGAAGGTCTTGAACACCTACTATGGTTGCCTCCCTGCTGTATGTCATGGGAGCATAGCTGGTAACAAAGCATTTGATATTGCAACTAATGTCTTTCTCATGTTGCTTTGCTTTGCGCTGAAAGGTAAATGTGTTAAGGGAGAATTTTAATGTATTTTTTCCTGTTTTAAAAATATATTAATTCCTCTTCATGTGATGTAGAGCAGATATTCCAAGAAGCACACCTTGCTCTTCAGCAGTACAATTTCTGACAGTTTTGAAGGAGGTCATTGGCAAAGCTCTGTCCAGTGGGAGAAAACTGGGAAATAGCAGGATAAAAAGTCAGGTTTAAAATCCATTTTTATGCAAACATTTGGTTCCTGGAAGCATTTAGGATGCAGAGTTGCTGCTGTTTTCGATCTTAAATATTTTTGAAAACCTTCCATCTCTAATTGCTACTGTGTAAAGTCTAACTTTTTGTTTCTGCTTTCAAATGTCTTGGCAGGAAATACATAGCTTATTTCTTTATGATAGAGATGGTAATTAAATTGTATGTTAGAGCACAAAATCTATTCAGAAATATTCATTGCATGCATGTAACTAACATCCATCTTCTGCATTTTTGTATGTCAGGGTGCTGTAAGGGCCAGCGGCTCCCTGGGGTTGGGGTGCGGGGGCTGTAGGGGCTCCCCAGAAGACCCGGCTGGGCAGGGCCTCGCAACCAGGCCCTGTCCCAGCCCAGCCAGGAGTGGGGCAGCTGGGGGCACTGGGGCAGCTGGGGGCACTGGGGCAGCCCCAGCCCTCGGCATTGGGCACCAACCTGGGGCTGGACTGAGGCCAGGCTGGGCTGATAGGCCCATGGGTGGGCCTGGCTCAGTGGGGCCCACGGCTGGGCAGGGCTGTGGGGGCTGGAGACTGACCCTGCTGTGGCATCGCTGTTGTGGGGGCTGATGACCCTGGGGAGCTGGAATGGGGACCAGGGCCATGGGCAGGGTGTGCTGGGCAGGGACATGATTTCCTGCAGGGCTCTAACATTGTATCTGCATTTGTATCTGGACTGGTAGTAAGAGAGCTGCTTAAAAATATTATAAATGCAGGATGAGAATACCAGCATGCATTGACACTGATTTATTTTGGATATCATGTGGCAGACATATACTTGTGTTTTAAAGACCATGCACATTACGTTATGGATGTGGTAATAGGTCCTGAACAAGCTCTATCTGGGCTGACAGCTGAAGAGAACTTGAGTCCTGTGCTTAGGATGATTGATATGTCACTGCTTGATGTCAGTACTTCAGGAATGTAGGATCTGTGCTGCTGAAAACACAACTTCTTCAGATAGAACAGGAATCCAAAACAGGAGGGCTAATATTGCATTGAACTGTATTGGACTTTAAGTCATCACCGATTTATCAGTTCTTCTCTAAGCTGTGTATCATAAGAAGTTTGTTGCATTTCAGTAGTACCCGAAAGTTTTAGAAATGCACAAATTTGTCTTCCACAAATGTGAGTTTGTGAAGTGTCTTGGGATGCTTCTTAGAAGGCGATGTTATACCACTACAGGATGCTTTTAAACTGGTACTTTCATCTCCTTTCTAGTCTCCATTCTTCCACCTGATGCTTCAGCCACTGAGTAATATTGAATATGGGACATCATAGTTGATCTACAGCAACAAACTGTGTTACTGTAACGCAGAGTTTAGGAGTCATTGTAGTATCACCCAGAAGGATACTCTCAGTAGCAGTGAAAAGACATAGTTATACACACTAATCTTAAAACAATTTGTACAAATCAGGCACAAAATATGCATTATTAAATTGCTTTTCCTTCTCTCTGTTTTCCTTATTGTAATTTTACAATACGACTTGCATCCCCACAAGTAAAGTAATACTTCACTGTATTTATGAATGTGATAGAGTAGCTCATGTTTTAGACATTGTCATGCTTGAATCATATATAAACATATTGATTCACTTAAACTGCAGTAATACAAAGTACCCTTTGTATTCCTGTATGCAAAAGACAGGCTGCTATGTCAAGAAAACCCACATTGTCCTTCTGTGGGATAATTTCCATAGTTTGCAATTATGATTTCTCAAATGACATTTGATAGTGCTATGATGTGCTGCTGGTAAATCAGTAACCAGAACTCTTTTCTAACCCATCCAGCTAGAACAGTATGTACTCTTTTTAAATTCTACAAGTATCTTGGAAGGTCTTTGTGTACAGATATGTGCAATGAATCTTTGCCAGTGAAACAGTAGTTGTCTTTCCCTCACCTCTCTGCTACAAAGGCTTTACTTTGTATTTCGGTTGGATCACAATCCCAACTGTTCTGGAGCTTTGTGAAGCTTATGCACCGTTTTGAGGCTTGACAGGCTTAAATGTGCATTCATGGATGGTAGTCTGACCAAATCTTGTTTTAGCTGCAAGAGTGACTGCTTGCAGCAGTGTGGATGTGCTGTACTTGTAAGAGAGATTGCATACATGTTCCTTTGCATCTCAGTATATGGAATGTGCTTTTGTTTTTCAGTTGTGCATCATGACTGCAATTTGGATTTTGGATTAATGTAGGAAATGTTGTGACCACATAAATGGTATACTTATTGAATCTTCAGTTCAAACAAGTGGTGAAAGGTTTACTTATGTTTTGGAACCCATGCTTTTCGTATTCTCTACAGGTAAAACATTCTTAGTTATATATCCTTCATGTTCAGCATCATGAAAATTGAGTAAACATCTTTAAAGTACATGTTTGTCTTCTGTGGTACTAGGTGTACATATACCATGACTATGAAGGTGAAGAACGTTTCATAAATGCAGTATGCAAGGGATGTGTATATTCTGACTAAATGCTTATTAGTGTATGTCATAAGTTTTAGGGAACTTTGTTTTTTAAAGGTTTGTAACAATAGATGGAAGAGAATAATTATAACCCTGTCAGCTAGTCAAAGACAATTGCTGCCTATCAATTAGTAACAGTAAATTCTGAGCCTGCAGGCTGAAGCATTTGTTGGCATAAAGCTGCTTCAGCTCTAACTATATGTATTACATGTTTCCTTATAAATGAAAAGTTAATAATCTTAAACACCGTAGGTCCCATCTGTCTTCGATCAGCTCTGCAGCTGTTGTGTTGTTCAAGTCGTTTTGCTGTCTCTTTTTCCCCTTCTCAACTTCTATTCATTAATTTTTTCAAGTTAAAAACCTGAACTTCAATCATAGACCATAACAGTTAACTACATTATATTCTGTCTATAAACTGTGGGTTTTCCCTTGCCAGCCCCCTACCCCCCCATTACTACTATCATGGGCTGTTTCAAAATTTCATTGCTTTTGTTACTGGAAATCTGTGGGGTTTGGGGTTATTTTTGTTTGTTTTGTTTTGGTTTTGTTTTTTTGTTGTTGGTTGGTTGGTTGGTTTGGTTTGTTTTTTTCGGCCTTAATTTATTTGTAGCATTTATCCATTTGTTATTATGCACTTTCCTTCCAGTATTTATCCCTGCTGAAATGATGAATGTGATCATATTCCTTCTTAGCCTTTTTTTGCCACACTAAAAAAAATTTAAAAATATTTTTCGAGCATTATTTCTCAATGTGTACTTGCAGTTTGCTTAATCATGTCATAACTTCTTTCCCACACATACAGTGGCTTGAACAGGTATAAACTGAATTCCAACTGTCTTGCAATGGCGTCGAGCACTCATATTTACCTTCCTTTTTTTAGCAGTACCTCTTCTATTCCCATTTGTTAGGATTGCAGTTGCCCTTTCACAGCCTCATAATGGTGATAGTGTACAGTTCATCTGTCATGACTTCATCCTTCTAGTCCTTTTTTTCTCCTCTGTCATTTCCAACCAGTAAATTCCCAAATTTTTTAGATAATTTATTTTTAGTTCCTGCCTACTTGTCTTTCCACTGCATTGTTCTCATCCCACTTATGTTAAACCCGTCATCATCACGGTATTCACTTTCTTCCTATGTTGTATTTTGAGCTTTTTCTGTATTAACAATACCTCTCAAATTTGTGTCTCAGAATTCTTTTGAGCTTCCAATTTAGATGTACAATAAAAAGAATTCAGTAACCACATTTGTAATAACATTTTATTTTGCACATAAAAAACTGCTGGGCCAAAAAGAAAGATTTAAGATCTGTTATGGGTTTAAGCTGGCATTTGGAGGTTAGATTTCCAAATTAAAACTGGTGCCTGCTTCTCTGAAGACTTGATCAAAAGCAATACAAGCTTGTATAGCTAGCCTAGTTTTTTGGGACTTGTATCCTATTCAGTAATATTTGAGGCCTTCAAAATTTAATTAAAGAAAAAAAAATTATTTAAAAAAAAACAAACGCCAAACCAAATACAAAACATCAACCAACCAAACAAAAACCACCACAGAACTGAACTCATAGTGGTTGGTTTAGCTATGGCAATTAATATTTGATGAATCACCTCTAATTTTAGACTCTGTATTTTGTCTTCCTGTTTGTAGTGATAAAACCACTCAAAATGTGTGATGGTTTTCACTTAGTTGGTTTAGAAAAAGTATCATCAGAAGAATTACTGGGTTATTTGTTCTCTGACAGTTGCACAACAATTTTCTTTTTTTGATACCTGCTGTTTGAGAAATGTAGTTTGGAATTGCTACAGCTTTTACCTCTTCGTGCCTTGCGAATTTGGCTGCATATTTTCTGGTGTATGAGGGATGTGGGCTTTTTAAGTTGGTTTTGTATTTTTAGTGTAAACAGATGATCGGAATGTAGGAGAGGAAGAATTTCAGAGTTTCTCGTGGTGTTCTTTTTTTTTTTTTTTTGTTTTTGTTTTGTTTGTTTTTTTTTTTTTTTTTTTAATTTAAGAACCTCTTTAAATTTAGAAGCCCCAAAAGACCCTACTGAAAGAAAGTGGAAATTATTAATCATAAACTGCAACAGAAAGGCTTTTGAGTTTCGGTCATGAAATATCTGTATTGATTAAAAAACCCCAATGAACCAACCAAACAGAAATAAACCCGAACAAACAGAACAAAACCAAAACATTTTCAGCAACTGAATGGGTGAAATTGGATTCCCAAATACATATTTTTTCTTAGGGAGGATTGTTCCACGTTTGCTCACCTCTTTCATTTGTGAAAGAACATCTCAACTTTCTCATTCAGTCCAGCATATGTGGCTGCAAATAGTAACATTTTAATGTCTTTGGAAGATAAGTGTAGCTGTATTGTGTCAAACTCTTGTTTCTGTTTTATACAGGAGCCCCTTACCTGACTTAATTTCACTGAAACATTAAGGGAAGTTCATGATTCTTTTAGGTGAATCATGGCTCAGCTTTGAACCAAACCGTACGTCAAGGAAGGGTTTCTGATTTTATTCAAAGCCAGCATAAATTGGATGGTTTGAGATCCTGACATGTCTGATCATGAAATTCACTGCAGAATTTAGAGCTATGAACTATATATATGAGCTACACTCAGCAAAGAAAAAACATTGTTTTCCTGTAAGCTGTTTTCTGTCGCTAATTCTCTCATGCAGTACATCCTTTATCTTATGGAGTGATCTCAAAATTCTGTCCTGGTCCCTCGTGTCAGAGAGAGTGATGAAATTTGCCCATAGGAGGATTTTGGAGGCATGTGCTTTATAAATGACATCTTCTATCTTCTTTTGAAAATTGTTAATACACTTTTAAAAGGAACAGTCTTAACACATTTACAACATGGTGCAAACCATAAACTTGATTTATATGGAAGCACATATTTTACTGGAGAATGCAGTGTACCCTAGCTGCCTATAATCTGACTGTAAATTTACAGGGCTTTTTAAATACTACAAACTACAGCAGAATTGTGAATTTCTGAAAATTGAGTATTTTGGCTGTGTGACCTCCTTTCATCTGTAAATACATCAGTATTTACATTGCTTCCCAGTAATTGCTGATGAAGGATTTCTATTTTAGGTTGTCATTTTTTACTGTGATGTACGCTTCTCAAATACTGCAGCAAAAGTGGAGATATCTTTATGCCTTTCAAATAGAGGGTTTTTTATTTGAAGGAAAAAAAAAAGTAAAACTGTTCTAGAATTTAAACCCTGCAAGTGTGATTTGTATATGCTATGACTTTTTCATTATTTACTTACTGGAGATGCTATAAATCTTATCCTTGGAATCAAAATATTCTGCTCAGTGGCTGCAGCAGTAGCAGCACTTAGACAGCAAGTAGTGAGTTCAGCTGACAAGATTCTGGCTTGTGTTTCTGTGACACAAACATGGCTCATAGAAAATAGATACATAGACTAATTCTGGCAGGAGTAGTAAGAGCTTGCAAAGGAAGAAGTTCTGCGCAGGTTGGAGAGCGGTGCAAACACTGCTCGTCTGAGTCACTGAACAGACTGGGTTAAAATTCCTCAAATGTAAATAAGATTTATCAGTTTCAGCAAGCAAACCTGCAGAACTTGATAAATGTCTACAAAAGACGTTTTAAAAGATAGCTAGAAAGCTTTCTTGGCTTGAAATTCAACCAGCTTTGAACTTATCTATATACTGTTTAATTAATGTCTTTGTGGAGCAACATTAAAATAATACTGTGCTCTAATCCTCTAAGAAGTAAGGCTGTCTCGAACTACAGCTGAATTACATGCAGCATAAATTAAAATTCACAGTGTACAGTATCTTTCTGGAGCTTTATTAAGTGGTGTGATTATGCAAAAATAGAAAACTATGAAAATAGACATTTCCATATACTCATTACTGTGCTGTTATCTTCCATTTTTTGAACATTTAAGTCTATTTCCACTTAGAACTAGCATGTTTTTGTTCAGTTATTTCATCTATTACTCTTAAGAAGAGCATACTCCACAGTTTGTGTCATACATCTGGATTTTTTTTTTTTCTAAATTAAATGTGCTTAATAGAGGGAAGAGAGTAATTTATTTCAACATGTCATTAATTTTCTCGATTTCCTCTGCTTCTGTGTCAATAGGATAGGGTTTTCAATGTAGTGTAAACTAATTCCAATCAGAAGAAAGTGACATTAACTCAAATGACATAAATAAGAAATATGACCAAATACTCAATGTATTTAGTCTGTCCAGGATGAGGCTTTGAATAAGTCTGGAGTATAGCTGGCATATTAACACTGCTGGTTGAGCAGAAAGAGGGAGAGGCTTCTCTTCAGAGATAGGGATTAATTTAAACTGCGTGATGGTCTTCAGTTTGGCAGCTCCATTTTGCCTGACGGCAGAGCAGGGGTGAGCCCGGTCCCCTGCCCCTCGGGGATGGGTTTGGGGTGGGCTGGCTCAGGTCCCGCACCACTCCCAGCAAAGCTGTCGGCCAAAGGGCTGCTGAGGGTCCCTGCGGCACCTGTGCTGCTGTGCCAATAGTCTGCTGCAAAACATCAGCAGGTGGGAAAAACCCCATGTAAATCTGCTTTGTTGCTATGAAATCAATAGGGTTAGATATTTGCCTCCCCTGGAGAGTTCCTTTTATTTGATGGCAAACAGTAAAAGCTGCCTCCAGGATATTAAACTAAGATTATCCTCCTTCTTCATTTAGCTGTTACAGAAAAGCTGGCTTCAGTCCCCGTGAACCCAAGTACCCAGCGTCTTCCAGGCAGGGGACAAGCACCTTGAGTACTGTTCTAGACTGCAGAGATCCACTTCCCATGGCCCCTGTGCTCCTCCTGCCAGGGACTCGGGCTGGCAGGGCAGCTGCTGAGATGTGAGCAAAGAAACCATCAGTTGCCTGGGAAATCTGAGAAAATTGCTGGCAGCCCAGGTTCCTCCACACTACATGGGAAGAATAATGCACATGGGGATGATCTTTCTATATACAGATTTGAAATTGAATAATGTGAGAATGGTACCTATTTACTCTTTTTTTTTTTTCTTTTTTTTTTTTTTTTTTTTAGTATTCACAGAGGCCAATGTCAGGCAAGGAAAGAAGGAAAGACACTGTTGTTATTTTTGCTATTTTGATGATTATTTTTGGAAAGTGTGAACTAGTAGATTTGGTTATCTGTGACTATAGCAGTAGGAAGACATGAACCTTTGCATCTGTTTTTAAGAGTCCAGCTGTGCACACACTGACACTGTGATTCATATGCTGACCTTAATTCATATTACAGTGCCCCTTTGACAGTGTACCAGCTGTGAACATGCACATGAAGTAAACAGGATCCGTCCTTGTGAGCTGTCATGAAAATAAGAATCTTGTTAGCATTCTTTTAGTTATTTTTGCCTTGTCAGATTCTGTAAACAAGGATATTCAATGTCACAAAGTATACAGAAGATACTGATGCTGGCTGTCAGCAAGATCTGATTGGTTCATGTTGGATCAAAATACTAATTGCATATAATGCAACCAATTGGAGAGAGTGAGGCAGAGTTTGTCATCATCTTTTTAAACTAGACCTCACAGACAACTTCACTGCATACACATGAAATGGTAGCTATCTTTTCATTAGAGGGAAATAAGATTAGAAGTTGTTGGAATGGAGTGTTGCCAAAGTCTTCACCTTCTTATTTTACCATTGGTATTCAATTTAAGAACTGAGGGAGCCCTGTTGTTTTGAAATTGTTTAAAAAAAATAATTTCCAGTAAAAAAATCCAGATGAAAATGCTAGCTAACCAAATTAAACCAGCAGATAACTTGATTTGCACTTGTTTGATTTTAATGGGAGGTAAGGATTTAGTTTTTTAGGTAAATGGCCCATTTGGAGAAAAGGGTTTTGTAATTTGGAATGGAGTATTTTCTGTACTGGAAAAAAAGGGGGTAAATATCACAAACAGCTGCAATATTGTCATTGCCAAGCAGCAGGAACAGTCTTTCATCCCAAATGTCGTCCTATCCTTCTCTTCTCTTGGATATCCCCTGCAGAAAACAGTCTCTGATGGACATATGCAGACAAGAGCGAGCTTTCTGCACCACAGTTTGGTGTAGGGACAGTGTCCTTTCCAGCTTTCAGCTCAAAATAGCCAGAATAATGCAGCAGAATGATCGGTTTAACGTTTGCCGTGGTGACGTGTCTGTGTGGAGAAGTTTCTCTGGTCAGCATATCCTGCCCTGCAGCGCTCCAGTAGCTTTACCTCAGGGATAGCCCTGCTTTGAGAGTGAATCTTCAGGACTGCACACAGTCCCACCCCAAAGCCAGAGTGTGCAACTTGGTAAAAATACTGCTTTTCATTTTGTGGAGAGATGGGTGCCAGTTAATGTTGCTCAAAGTAGGGATTTGTACGGGGAGAGGCTACACAGTAGCATCCAGCATGCTGGTATTTCTGTTTCGTGAAGAAGTACCATTTTTCATGTATGGACGTAGGCTTGTGAGGAAGATGGGGGAGGAAGAAGAGGTCCTCTGCTTCTCAGACCTTTAGCAAAGGTAGTGTTGAATTGTCACTGTTGTGTCACCTCACACAAAAATGATTTCAAAGCTCTTCCTGTGTTGCAAGGATGTGCATCGATCCTTCAGTTCCTGCTTCTGTGCTTAGCCAAGCTGTATCTGGCACCTAGAAACTCTGCTTGTGTTTAACTTTTGTGTTGCATTGAAACTGAAAATACATCTTGAAAAATCCAATCAGTAACCTTTTTTATTTATTTATTTTTTTTCCCCTACTAAGCACTGGATTTTGAGCTTGCCATAGCTATCTTTCCATGACATTATTTCATATGATTGTGATGTTTTACATGACTTATGGATGTCTGTGGATGGATAGGAACAATGTTACTGTCACCAAAGGCTCTGCCGTAAAAGTAGACAGAAATGTCATGCTAAAAGGAAGACAAAAGCAAGGCATGGGCAGATCAGTTAAACTGTTACTGCCTTGAATATCTCAATAAGGAGGTTAGAAAGAGAAGAAGAAGCATCTGTGTTCAAGGAGGCAGGTGAGAGCAGCCCGTATATTCCGTGTTTAAAAAGGAAAAGAGTGTATCTGGTATTTCATCATCAGTTCCGACCTCTAGTTGAAATGTTAGCTGCAGTTTGGTATTACACTGAAATTATTTGTTCGTAGGATCAGGCCCTCACAGTTAAAAAGGGGAAAGAGACTTAGGCTTTCAGATGTTGCAAAAACCAATCCAGAACCAAAAATATATGAGACCTGCTAAATTTTTTAAATATCTCTTTCGCCGAAGATGAATGTTGACTGGCTGAGTAAATACCATGTAATTTTTTTCCTAAGTAATATAACTCCCTCTATAGACAGAAACTCTCAAGTTTTCAGATAGCTAAATCTCTGTGGGGTGGGGTGGTGTTTGTGTTTTGTTTTGTTTTGTTTTTAATTCCTTAAAGACTAGAACAAAAGGGTTGATGACTTAAACATTGTTGTAGTCCACCTGGTAATTTTCATATTATATGCACTTACAGATTTTTTTTGGCAGCTTAATGAAACAGAATGATTGCACCGGTGCTTACTTTGTAGTTTCACTGAAGCATGTACAAGAAGAACCAGGCAGATTGGAACAGTCTTGCTACAAGAAAGAAATAACTTTATCTGATAGATGGATTTATAACTATAGTACTGTGTTTTGTAATAAATAAACGTGAATTTTAAAAAACAAATATTTCAAGAAGCAGTCTTAGGTTTAAGGGAATGAGCCTTGAATACATTAACATTGCTTGTTTTACAAGTTTAAGTGTTACTGGTTATGCACACAGTATAGAGCATTTGGACCCACTGCTGAGAGGCTTATAAATGTTTCACGTATGGCACCATGAGACCTTGTGTATGAGTTCAGATAACTTAGAGGTTGCTCTGTTTCACACAGCCTTCTTGGAAGAATGTATTAGGTCAGAGAGTATCAACATTACATACTGTGCTTTGTCCTTCCTTCCTTCTGACTCATCTATTGTTAAAGGAGAACTTAGATTGGACTGGGTCTAGGGTTTCCCTTGTGTAAGCAAGGAGAATAATTAAACAGGCTCAGTTAATTAGTATTTGTGAGTTGTTCAGACCTTACAGTGATAAGGTCCATAAAAATGCCAAGATATAAAATAAAAATGATTTACTTGAAGGCCATAATCCTCTCTGTCCTTTGTCAACGTTTGTCCTGTGTAGACTGTTACGATTTCATAGCAATATAATTTCTTTCTGCAGCATTTCTCTTTTGAAGAATTCAGAACATTTTATAATGAATGAACTAATTTTCACAATACCCTTTGAGGTTGGTGTATGTTTTTTTCTTTATTATAACACTTTGAGACCTTAAACTACAATGCATGCAAGTTGCCCATGGGAGGTCTATGCAGAGCTAATAATAGAACACAGGCCTGTTGAAACTGTTGCCCTCTCGTTTTACTCTTTTGCTTTGACTCGTGAGGACAGAAATAAGTGGTATCTGATGCACTTCTAGCAAAGAAAGTATAAGGGACACTGGAACACGGGGAATGCACGTACAGTTAGAGGTTTACCTAGAATTTGTGGCTGTGCTTGTTTTGCTTACTTAGAAGTATCACCTAAAAGTCTACAATGCTAGTGATGGTCATTCAGATACATAGGCTTGGTAGAATGGTTCAGATATGTCTTTACTAGGAGCAAGACTGCTGCTTTCAGAGATGCCACTATTCCTACAACACTTAGTATAAGCCTTTTTCAGGTGTCCTGTTCTTGATCCACCTGTACTGTGTACAATCCTTGAGACCTCATACAGCTCTCTGGAGATCTGGTTATTGCTGCAACTTGGCATCCTCTTGACTATTACAACCTTGGTATAAACCAAACTGGTATTAACAGTGGAAGAAAAGGCTAAGGGGTGTAGCAGGAATCGGGTCCACCAGCCAGCTGCCTGTGCTGCTATCTGCCTGATTTATCTCATGGGTCATGCTGATCTCTCAAGAGGCTGTCACAGAACTGTAAAACTTTGTCTTATGGGCTGTCCATATTGACAGTACACCCTATGGGATCAGACACAGGATAGCCACCCGTTGACTGATAATTTTCAGATGTGCAAGATAACCTTTGTGGTTCTCTGTGATGAATTGCCCTTGACATGAGAGAGGTTGCACATTTGTTTCTAGTTCTGAACTGGAGCCCAGAAGCAGAAAGGAATTGTGCTCTGGAAACTGGCCATAACCAGGCTCATGCCAGTCTGTAGCACAGCAGTTCTGCAGTGAGTCTGCATGCTTATCATTGTCATTACAGCTCATCCTCTACATAGAACTTTTCCCCTGGTTGATGTCTCGGAAGTCATGACAGCCTTGCTAGAGGCATTGCAGAGGCAGCCTTGACAATCCCATGTCCACTTCATGACCTTTTTGGTCACTGACAGTGTCTTCTACCTGTGTGAGGTTTATATGTTCCAGAATTCTGGTATTTTTTTTTTTTTCTCCAGGGATACAGATTAAATGAACATATATCACGTGAGGAAACCTATCTGCTTTGCTGATGTTGTTTATCTGACAAAATTCTGATGAGTTATGGTGTTCACAAGGCCTTGAGCCACATCTTCAGCTCTGACTGGGTGCTCAGCCTCTGACAGCTGAAGGTTTGCTTTGAAAAGAAATTTCAACCCAACCTGCCCTGAGCAGATACCTGCCCTTTTATTACAGTTAACAAAAGTGACTTTTTCCAAGGGCCTTACAAGCAAATGCTTCCACTCCTTTTCCACTTCTGCTGCTTTGGCTATTTTAGCTACTGCCAACATAAGGAGCTTCCTTCATCCCTGTTTGGGTGCTTTCCCTGTCCGATAGGCTCTGGATAGGCCAGCTTGTGAAGGTGTACTGTCAGCAATAAGAGCAGAAATAAGGCAGGATGTGGACATGGAGGCTGTGAAGCTCCCTTCAATGCTTAGCTGGCCGTGTTGGATCATTGCAAGTGCTGGAATATTCCCATCTGCTTATTAGACAGACACTGGCGTTACTCTTAACTGTGATGTGCCTTGGTGTTCTCCCTATAGTAATGTTTTCTGTGGCCTGGTGGAAGTATTCCTAGCCCTCTTCATGTCAGGCAGGTTCTGCATGTTTTGGTGGCAGCACGTCCTGGGTGGTCTTCCAGTGCAGAGGCAGCAAGGGCAGTGTGGTCTGTGCTAATCTTGGGCCTCCACCTGAGGAATTTGCCTATAGGACACCTGGTGCAGGGTTGGCTCTCCTTGCTGTGTTCGCTTGTGTACTTTAATTGGCAAGGAGGTTCTGCCATGCTTACATTACACGTTTTTGCTGGATAAATGCAGCTGGCTATTTTAGTTGCATGTGCTGTGGTGGCGAGTGTGTTAGGTGAATGGATGATGTTCTCTCCAGGGCTTTCAGGATGCAGTTGGAGACAAGGCTGAATGTTGGAGGTGGACAGTGTCCTGCAGATGTGCATTCAGCCGGGCAATACGTACAACTTGCTCTTGTGGTTGCCTCTGCAGATGCTCCTAGAGAGTAGTGGGTATGCAGGCTGCACAGCTAAGTACATATTAACTGGAAGGCTGAACAAAGAAAGAAGTGAAGTGGGTATTAATTCATAAGAACTGAGGTAAAGAAGAACAAGAGGAAGGTTTAGCCATTGTTTGAGATTAATATAAAAAGCTCTGCCAAATCAGTCTTTTATTTCTGTGGCCCTCAAGAGTTAAAGGATACCGTAATTAATGTATAATACAGTCTGCTTTACATCTGAATACTTAGTATTTTTGCGAGGCAGCCAGTACTTTCAAACTATGTTACATTTTCATAGAGTTACATGGGATTACATAAGAATCACTAAAAATTCCTTTGTTAAATTAGTGTGTATCAGGATGCATGTGATGCCTACATTTTTAGATGTTCAAACTTTTGATTTTGTCCAGAAAGTACCTTGGTCTCTAAAGCAGTGATGTAAAATCAGTGCACTGTGTATCTGCCAAGAAACTGCATCCATGCAGGATTTTGTGGTGGGTTGGTTTTATTTTGTTTTGTGTGGTCTAGAGATGTATCTAGTCTCTACTAGAAGTAGAATCTGTACTGGAAAAAGGCACAAAAGGTTCCAGATCTTTAAATGATGTACTATGCTTGGGACCGTGGTTCCCAGAAGCAGATCAGAGAAATATTTTTTTCTTGACGACAAATTTGGGATTAGATTTCAGCCCCAGTGAATGCCACCTTTATTTCTTCTTGGATTAGCGTTAATATGTAATTGTCTTCTCCCAGTTTATTACCATTTATTTTGGGATGACGTGGTATCATTGGGACAATTTGGATCATAAATGCAGGAACACCACCCTATTAGATGACATGTACTTGGAATGTTTGCTCTATTGTAGTAGCAGATAGTTTTGAATAATCAGTCAAGTTTCTAAATAAAAGATTCAAAAATGCTATTTCTTTTCCTTAAGGGCATTTACTAGCTCCCATTTCCCTTTCGAACAGGGAGTCATTTTTAACACTAAAATGAGAATATGAGGTGAAGCACAGTGCGTTTGTTTCCATGGAATTAGCAAATTTAGTTTTGAAGCAAAATTAATATATTGCCAATATTTTTTTTTTTGCTTTTCATTAATCTGTAAAGAGTTTTTGATATATCTGGATGTGGTTTTCTAAATAGAACCTTGGCAGACTTCCACTGCAAGCTAGTTTTTACTGCTATTCATTAGCTGACTTATCAAAATAGTGTAATCAATGCCTGTCATAACATAAATACATGACCCTTTTGAGTAGCCCAAGTGGCTATGTTTGCTTCCCTCTGAAAGGAGTATAAATTCCGAAGGGAAACAGAAGGTCAAATTAACATTGGCAAACTTTAGCATCCATCAGTTTGTCTATATGGTTTAGAAACATGACTTTTTTTTTTTACAGGCTCATTTTTCATAATTTTCCTTGCAAGGCACCTGGTGACATACCCTTTTTTTTTTTCTTCTGATAATGCATTACTGAAAATTAGATTATGCTGAAATGAAAATACAGCATGGCTTATGAACACACAGCAATCAATGAAAGTTATTGAATGAGATATATGACTTCTGTTACATAAATTCGAAATAATCTTCTTAAGTATCATATTTGCCTGGACAAATGGGAAGAAGTTGCAGTTCTACAAAGACTCATCTAACATTAAAAGAATTAGCAGGATGCTGAGTTGTTATCAAATAAGCTCCTTGAAAACCTGAAGAGATGATTGCTAGATTGTTTTGATTTGAACTGTAGGATGACAGAGAAATGGACTGGATTTTTTGTAAGGTTTTTGTGTCTGATCTGTGATTTCTGTGGTCTGTTTTAGGTTTGACAAGTTAGCATGGGGTTTTTTTCTGCTTTTGAAATTTTTGGTGTAATTTGCCTACAATAGGAGTTAATCCTTTTCCTTTTTTTTTTCCTCCCAAACTGTTCAATTAAACGTTACCTATGCTAATATATTTATGTAACGTATTTTCACATGAAATCCAAATACGGGAAGTTCATTTTTATATTATTTTGCTTATTTGAATGCATTTGTGGGTAAATTCCATTGGCTTTTTTAAGTTAATGCTTTTAATGCAAATTTTTTGACATTAACTCTGAGGTGACTAGTAGTGTAACATCACTAACTTTAGATTAGCCTAGGTATTCGAAATTTTCTTTACATTATATACATCATATGATGTTACAATGAATATTTCTCTTTCTTTGTGAACAAAATGAGCACTTCAGCTGTAAACCTGTTTTATTAGAGGTACTTTCTGTAAATGTCCGAGGGGACTCCCAGAGGCATTTTAAAGCCTGAGGCACTTAATACATCTCTAGAGGGTGGTGGTGAAAACTGGTATTAAACTGTTTTAAATAAAACACCAGATTCTTGCTAATAATTTTTGGTCAACCCAATATTAGGGTAGTTTATGGAGAGTTGCTTCTCTGCTATTTTTCATTCATAGACTAGTTAGTGAATAATATTAGAACACTACTGCAGGAATTAAACAATGTAGTGTTAGCAGTAATAGCTATATACAGCATTTCAGCTGTATTTTAGCATTTTACTGGTCTTGGATTGCCCCCCCCCCCCCTTTTTTTTTCCTGTAACTTGCTGAAAAACAAAATCTAAATGCATTACCCTGTGTGTTTTCCAGATGTTTTAAAGATTTGCAAAAATGCAGTCAAAAGGGTTAGAAATTATATTTTGTATATATTTTCAGTTATATTTAAAATATTTTGAAAAATGAATTGCAGAAACTACAGAATGTGGAAAACATATATAGATTATGGCATAGGATTATGCTTTTCTTTTTTCTAGGGAGACTTAAATTGGTATCTGAGATACCAGAAACCAATATATGTTAGTAAAAAGGAAGCAAAGTGTATGTCAGCAGTATGGAACATGTCCTCATAATCACACCCAAGGAGCTAGAAGTGAATGAATTCAGAAAGTGAATTTTCACTTTATAACAGAATAAGGTTTCTGTAGAGACTGTCATTTAGTGTAACATTTATTCTTTGACTCTTTTAGTTTGTGTAGCTATTTTTTAAACTACTGAAAAGCATGCTGTCCTGTTTAGTTTTTTCTTCCTTTTGCTCTCATTGGCATAATCAGAACAAAATTACTTTCTTTTAATGGAGCCTGACAATTCTGCATCTAACTTACTGCCTCTTTTTCTCAGCCTGTCATCTCTATAATGGGACAAGGCAGTTGGCTTTAACAAATTCTTATTTTATTGCTTGTCTTATGTCTGTTTTTGTTGCTATGCACAGTGGCATAAAATAGCTGATCAAATTGTGTTGAATAACATCACAAAATTGAAAGTTAGTGGCTTTCACAGTGTGAAACCAATAAAGAGCTGCAATATTTCTGTTCACATGACTGCACTACTACTGAGTTTTTGGGAACCTTCTTATAGATCTATTAGTATGCTCCATTTGGAATGGGAACTTGTTATTGGACTGTGTGATATCTACAATTAAAGTTTCAGTGTGATATGTTATAAGCACATGATTATCTTATTTCTCTTAATTGCATAGGCATTGCATTGCCAAAATAAAACATGCATTTATAAAGTCAGAATACATTCCTGAGGGCTTGTCAGAATATTTGATAACTTATTCTGTTGGTACTTTGCTGAAAAGAATTTGTGACACGCGCATGTATAGTTAGTTTTTATGTTACTGGTATGAGGACAGTTCATATTATGAAAGGAAATCGTAAGAAATAATATAAAATAGAGACAGTACTGAAACTTTTAGGATGTTCTCCATAAGAAGTCCAGGGTTCCCTCTCTAAACATCCCTCTGAAGATAAGATTTGATTTTTAATTTTGACTGATCTTATGCAGTGTGATATCTATTTCAGAAGCAGCTGATATAGCTCGAATGTTCTGTTCTCAATTTGAGACTGCAAAAATTGTTATGTCTTGAATTATTATTGAAAGAAATGGAATTTAGTAAAGCAAACAAGACTTGCTGTAAAGATGCTACGAAAAATAGAAAACCCTTTACATTAATTTCTTCGGTTAATAAAGAAGTAGAGAAATTCTCTGGGCCATCATGAAAAAGTTCTTGGAGGTCTTTGGTGTTTCAAAACAAAGCTATTGCAATACTTTTTTATTAGAAGGCATTCTGTCTCTCAGTGCTAAACTTCCATTTTAGAAGTCATGAGCTCATTGCACAAAAGTAAGAAGAAAAATTGCATATCATGGGTTTTTTTTTTTCACATGAAAATAAGTGTTTGCATTTCCCACTTTTCTCAGCAAAAATAGACAAGTAACAATACATGTGGCTGTGGGAGGCGATAATCAGATACCACTGAAATTTCATGACTGAAAACTTTGTCTGCTGCTTATACCAAGGATCTAAAAAAGTCTAGAAGGATTTCCCAGAGATGTTTTTCTTCTGGTTTTGCTCTTTTTTTTTTTTTTTTCTTTGCAGGAATTGCAGTTTCTAGGGGCTTGAACATTTAGGTTTAATAAAGAAATATCCTAGAGCTTCTGTTATAGTTATCAGATAAGAAATGTGTATGAATCTTTACCAGTGCATCTTCTCTAGTTTGCAAACATGCAGACCCAGCGCTGATGCTGCACCTCCTGTCTTTGCCAATGTGCACATGAGTGAAATTATTGCCTCACACTTTATTCTCACTTCTCAGCCCGAGGAGGTTTGAATCCCCACTGAGAAGGAGTAACTAAACCCGTAAACGCAGCCCTCGGGCCAGTGGAACCGGGGATTCAGGCGTTTTTGAAACAGAAGGAGCCTTTGTGAGGACCGTTAGGTCTCAGCCTAGTGATTCAAGCCATCTTTTGAAGAGACTGAAATCAGCTTTGGTCCCTGATCCTTCCGTGTTCATGTGCAACAGATCAATCATTGCATAAAATACAGAGCTTGTCCAGGGATTAGTTCTGAGGAGAGTTTGGAGAATTCGTATCTGTGGGCAGATGGGACACATTTTCCTATTGATTGGTGCTTTCAGTTAATAGAAATCTTAATATTTACATTCGAAAGTTTATACATATTGAATAGTAATATCTTTCTTTCTTAAAATAAACACAGTACATACCTTAGCATGAAAATAAAACTATTGTGATATAAATTTTTACAACTACTTCAAGGAGAGACAGGTGGTTAAATTAGCTAGTCCAGAGGATTAATATTTAAAGTTATTAAAAAGCAGCACAGGAGAAAAGTTCAGTATACTCCACTGAATTACAAAAACACCTTTTGGCTAAACTAAGTATGAACCACTGGAATTGGCAACTCAATTGTTTTCCTGTTGCTGTCATACTGCACATTACTCATATGCAAACAAGTAATTTCCCTCTCATCCGTAGTATTCCTTTAATTTTTAATACACTTCAAGAACTAAGTGTCTAACAGCAAAGCTAGCTTTTCATTATTTATATGCACACATCTCTTTAGCATATACAGGCCAATAAAATGTACAGATGTTTTTCTGTCACTTTTCATTTATACATTCTAATTTGGAATTAGTTGCATAGAGTAGTTCTGTACAGATGTGCTCAATGTGTTATAGTAAATTCTGCCCAATAGATCCTCATCTTAGGGCCATGACCATATCTAGTGCTTTATTATCGATTTAAGGTCTAGGTAATTCCACCAGAAATCTGAGGATTTTGGCCATTCCTTCTGTCTCACTGTTGAATACAGAACATTACTTCCTGAAGGTTAAATGAAAAGTACTTATGTGCTTATGGTAAGTTAATGCTTTGCTGAGAGCATAGATTCATTTAAAGCTTTCCCAAACTCATTTTGTCAGATTTTGTACTGCTTGCGTAGTCTTGTAAAAATTTGTTACTAGTGCTGATGTGATTCTAACTTAAGTTTTCTTTTTTGTTTTATTCTAGGCAGTACGTTGTGATGAAGCTTAACTTGAGGGTTTTTTAATAAATATTTTCTATATTAATTATAAATTTTAATTATTTAATCTGATTTTTTTTTTTCTATTCTACTAAAAATAAAACCATGACACGTTACACTCAAAGTATTATTATAGACAAAAGGGAACATGCTATACATGGACTCAAGAATTAACTACTGGTCTATTTAAAATCTTAGCAATCTAATCAGAATACAACAAGCAGGTTCAAAAACATGAATCTAAATTAATACATAAAATTCTTGCTAATAAAATTACTCTTGAAATTGTTATCTAGGAAAAGTGGCTAATTTCTGCCTTTTTCTCAGGTGTTGCGCTCACCTTTCCAGCATCCCTCCGGGTCACTGGTGTCAGTTTTCCAAGGCAGATGGGTGGTAGGAGGGATGATGGGCAGCCCTCAGTGTGCTCACCTTTGCTGAGGGAGTTTCAGTGTTGGTTGAACTCCTTCCTCCTCAGCATGAGGTCTGCTGGTTATGTCAGCGTCCTTCCCACGCTGCTGCCTTCTGGCTGCTCCCAGCTGAGTGTGAGCGTGGTCCTTCAGCCTCCCCAGCCTCAGCCCCACAGGGGCTCTTTGTTGGGCAGAGACCCCCTGGGTTTTCCAGACCCTTCCCATGGAGGCACTGGCAGAGCTCAGGCTCAGGCAGGGGAGGCAACGGGGACTTGGCCTGAGGCAGGAACTGAAACCAGCCCAGCCCAGCTCTGGCCAAGGTGAGCCCAGGCCAGGCCTGAGACTTGCGCTTTCCACTCAGGGCAGAGCCTGTGACACTGCTAGGAATAGCAAAAATCATATTCACTGGGCAGCAGTAGGTAAAAGCTAAAACTACGTATTTCTATCTGATTACTTATGTCCAGAAAGAGACATTGACTTGACGTTAATAGTCAACTCTTTGAAGGTTGTGAACACTTGCAATTTTGACTTGGGTGGTTTCTCTTTGAGTTAGGTGAGCATCTCCGAAAATCAGGTTACTATCTTTCAGCACCTTTCCTTAAAGCAATATGCAAATATAGACCAAAGTTCATAGGTAATTTGTTTTGTAGTAATTAATCTTGCCTCTCTCTGATGGTTCTGTCTTGTGATCATGTTTAATTTTTACTTTTTAACAAGTCTCTTTTTTTTTCCTTTGTGTACACTGTCCTCTCAGGTTAGTAAGCTCCTTCAACATAAGTCCAGCAAAAAGGACAGAGATGTGAAGGGTAGGCCAGGAGGTAAAATTTAAGCAAAGATGCCACAAGTTAAAACTTCAATTTAGAGGAATGTATGACATCTTTTTACATGGAAATTTCTCAAAACTGATTTCTATTAAAAGGAATCAGTGAGGCTATTGAAAAGATTCAACTTTTCCTACTGTTAAGAGGCATCTCACATGTCCTCGGTGCTTCTTTGTAATCATGGCATGTTATGATTCACAACAGTGGGTGGCAAAGTGGCATGGCACATGTCTGCTCCTGGGGGACTCTGACTCTGTTTGAGTGACATGTTCTGTGTCAAATTTTTTGGCTCCCAATTAGTGATGAGACCGATGTACAGAACAAGGAACTGGGTTGTTTTGAGAGAGAGAGATTATCTGTTGTCTAAAAAATTTCAACAATTATATGTTCATCAGCATTAGGTTTGACAAGGTAGAACTGAGGCTACACTGAAATGGTCAGTGAGAAATTTGCTTTGAGTTCAGTAGGAGTAGTGCTGCACTGCAGCAGAAATAAAGGAAGCTGGAGTAACCTGAATTTGACTAGTTGGATACTCTGGTCAGTTGTTTGGTGGCATCTGGCTTCCAAATCTGTGTTAGTTATTTTTGGAGTAATGTGGAGGTCAGGAACTTGAACACTGAGAAGTATAAGAGAAGACACAGGAAAAAAAGGGAAGAATTGCAGTCATGTGAACCAAGTCACAAAATGAGTTTGGGAAGGTGGTGTACTCCTAGTCTTGTTCTTGCCCAAAAGGACACACATTATGTGAAGAATGAATAATTTAGTGTATTTAAATCTTAACTGCCTAATCATGTAATCCTTTTAAATGCAGACCTAATTATTACAGAAAAAGAGAACAGAAAATAAGGGAAAGAATAGTAGAAAAGGAAAAATCTTGATTGATAATAACTAATGCAGTTGTTACTATATGCACATTTCCCACTATCTACCACGTTCAGTTGTGTTACATTCGTCATTCCCACACTTTTCTGCATCCTAAGGCTGTTGGCTTCTCTTGTGCTGAGCCTGCACCATCACGAGAGCTTTGACGGGAGAGCATGATGTCCGTGGTGGGAGTTCCTTTCTGCTTTGCTGGGAGGACTGTGATGTTGATGTCAGTGGCTTCTTCTTCCTCACTGTAGTGTCTGCTTGAGACTACTGTTGTGTGTTTCTTATCATGCATTAAACCTTGTTTTTACTCTTCAGTCTGCAAATCTACATTACAGTCAAATATATTACCCACGGAGTGTCTAACATGTTGGGTGCTGTTCTGTATGCTCTTTTACACCAGCATCTGGTTTTGCCTGGTTCCCAGGTCTGCTTTTCTTTAACTGACCATTGGTGTTTTGTTTTGTTCTTTTTTTACAGTTCTGGGGTCTTCAAGGATCTACTTTCTTATCTTCTCATGCTTTTACCCCCTGTACTGCATCCTATGTCACCATTATTGAGGCCTCTGTTATCACATCATGTCCGTATACCTCTATGTTACACTACTATACTAGGATGACAAATATCTCCTTCTTCAGAAAATAACTACTTGTTACTCCTGTCTGTAAAAATTATGGTTATACCACACAATTATTCAAATACAAATTAGGCAGTAGTTCACCCAAGCCTTAGAAAATTTCTGTTTGCAGTAAAAAAAAAAAAAAAAAAAGTTAAAGCAAAGCTCCAGGCAGACTAAGGCAAGTTCAGACAAAGCACGTCTGATGGGTGGCAGTCCCAAATCCATGCAAAGGCAATGGCAAAGACAGTGTGACCTGTTCTGAACAACTGCAGCATGGTGTTCACCGGGCTATGGGGCTGCAGAGGTCTGGGAGGAGAAGTCTGTAAAGGGAAGGATGACAAAGAGAAGTGAGACTTGAAAAGGGTCCACTAGTTTTATTGTAGGAATAAGCTGTTACTTGACTGCTCATATCCAGACTGTTTTACCATTTGGGGAATTTTTTTAGAGTGTTTCCTGTTTGCCGCACCATGGCACAAAGACTTTGTCGTTTAGAAGGTGGTAATAAAGTATCTTCACCGAAACAAATACTTATGAATCTGTATTAACTTGGTTCAGGGATTGTTCTGGCTGCAATTACACACGCTTTCTGTCAGGCAGTGAGGCAATTCACTGCAAAGTGTTCCAAATAGTTTTGACAGGAAGATGTTCTCCAAATTTATCATGCAAAAAGTGAACTAGAAATTTTGTAGTGGCTTGGATTTCTGTAACTTTTTGCAGAATAAAGTTTGTTTTATATAAAGTCATTTTAATGGGTGCTATGTATAAATGCTTACAAAGCATACCTAGTAAAAAAAAATAGCAGTTTTAGACACTTAATAGGTTCTAAAGTATTAACTCATACAGCATATTACAGTGGAAGTTTCTGGTTTTAGTGTGCCTTTCCTGTTCTTCAGCAAAATAAAACAGAACACTCCGAAGTAGATTTTAGTTAAAAAGATAAGACAAAGTTCTTGCACCGAACAGCTCCAGGTGTGACTATGCAAAAAAAAAATAAAGATTGACAGAATAGGAATGTTAATAATCTCATTTTACAGCTGAGGGGACTGTGTTATAATTGGTTTCAGGAAAGTTGTCAAGCTTTACTTTAATTCATTGTTTTTGGAATAGCATCTTGGCATTTCCATACTGAGAGCTTTCTCTCTGTCTGAGCTGTTTCTTTAAAGCGTGGTTGTCGTCATATATTATGGGTCTGGGACAGTTGCCTGTGATTATATGATTGCTCATGAATGCTCTGCTAATGGTATTTTTCCTGAAGAAAAATATTGACTCATTTGTTTTGAACTCCTACTCCACCCACATGTAGTAGTGTAGAATTATGTAAATTTTGTAAATGAGAAAAGTAAAGTTCTACCAAGTGTAATAATGTTTATTTAAATGTGGGTATCTCTTACTTCAGCTTGTTTTGGATAGTTGTTATGGAAGTCCTGTTGCAACACATATGAAGATCTAGGTTTTTACGTTTGATCCTTAAAAATATTGTCTTACAAGAAATTGTAACACAACAAAATATCACCAGTAGAAGATCTTATGGTTCTAAATAAACACACCCAGTCTTTTATAAAATACCTAGAATTAAATACATGTATGTATTTATCAAATCAAGACTAGCAAAGGTAAGAAGGATGTTGTGTTAATTTTGGCCTACTCCAGCATACTTTGTTCAGATGAAGTTCTATGCTTTTGCTTGATAAAAATATCAGTTCATGCTAGGTACATTAAACATATCCCAGCTGTTTTAAACCACCTCTCCATTTGTTTTAAACTCCTTATTGATAAGGACTGTATATTACGTTGAATTTAAACAAAACAAACAAAAAAAAGACATAGAAGAGTTAAAAATGCTTCATTGCACAAAAAAACCCTGAGAATAACATTGTAAGACTTCAGCCATAGAAGATGGTGTTGGTCTTTTTCAGGACATCCTTTATTTTTATTGTAAAATCTGTATTGATTATACTGCCCTTTTATTATAGTGATTTTTTTTTTTTAAATAGCAGGTATGCTTGTGAAAAATGGAAACAGCTACAAAGGATAAACTACAGTACATGTTATTGCAGGAATACAGTGACATACATACAAAGCTTAAATTAATGTGCATTTAAGCTTCAATATATGCAAAACTTTGGGGAACTACTGCAGAAACTTATCAGAGTTTTATAATGGCAATGTTTAAAGAAACACCCTACGTTCTCTAAAAAGGAATATGGAAGATTGAAAGTGTCTAGAAGCTAACAAACTGTATGAATAAATGGAGAAGAAAAAAAATCAGTTTTGATTTATTTATTTTTTCTTTCATTGCTAAACTTTTACTTCATTGGCAAGTTAAGAATTGGTATTCTTGATTTTTGGTATAGGTGTCATTGATATTCATGATTTTTGCTATTCTTGAATGTTGGTTTCAATGAAGGACTAACAAATCAATGATAACCAGTGTCTTAAGTCATCTTGTTTTAGAAATTGAATATATTTTTAAGCTGAATTGCAGACTTTTTCAGAGCATTGATTTTCTATAGAATATAGGAATTATAATGCTTTGCTTAAAACTTGCAAGGTTTAAATTTTGGCATATATATCTCCTCAATTTAACTCTTACATAGTTTAAAAAATTACTTTTATCCTAGGAAGTGTCTTTCTGATATATGGCTTTAGTGCCTGAAGGGAATCAGCAGAGATGAATCACACCAGGTGATAGAGGTATGATGGAGAAGATTGAAACAGTGATTAGGATTCTTAATTAGCAAGAATCTACAGGCTATAAATTAGTGCCAGCAGAAGTAATTAAACTACTTTATTTGAATTTGGTGACAAGCACACCTAGTTTTAGGAGACAAACTTAGTGTGAAGATTATAAGAAAAACATACTTGTTTGTGAGACGCAATACAGATGTTTCAAATATTCAAAGACAAACTAATTATTTTTTCTGCTGTTATTAGACACTTCTATTTGTTATCCATTACATTTTTTTTTCACTGTTCGGTTTCTTTTTTATGTATGTACTAGCTTTGCTTTATTTCTTCATGAGGACAGGTGGAAGGAATTTTGAGTCAGAGACACATAGGGAATATCACCTCTTCCTGGTTGAGATGTTTTTACACTCACTTTACATGCGAATGACTCCTGGGTCCAGAAAAGCAAAGTATTATTGGAAGATGTTCTTGATCAGAAGACCCAGTGGGTTTTCAGAGCTCTTTTGTGTTTCTGTTATGGTAGTCTGCTCTGACTGAATATGAAGCTACTGGACATCATATAATTTGCAAATAGACTGTTCTCTGATCTTGAGCAAATGTTTGGTCATTAGGGATCTCCAAGATCTTCGAGTTTTTAAATTACTTCAAATGTGATCATTATCCTTCTCATTCTCTTTGTAGCAGTGTTACAGGAAACAGAGACCTGCTGTGGTGTGGTATGGCCAAGAAATATTAACATTTTCTTGGGTATTGCTGTTGACTGATGTTTCGTCTCAGTATAAGCAGCAGATGGGCAGGATAGAGTGGGTTTGGGGTTTTTTTGTTTGTTTGTGGTTTTAGTTTTGTTGTTTTGTTTTGGGTTTTTTGTTTGTTTGTTTGTTTTGGGGTTTTTTTGTGGGTTTTTGTTTGTTTGTTTTTCTGACTCGTAAACTTTCTGCATTCCTCCCACTAATTCTTTCCTTCCTTTCTTTAGGAATATAAATCATTGTCTTCAGTAGCTTCCCATTTTGCTTTTTTTGTGTTGAAACTGTACTGTAATCCTACCACCACATCTGACCATAGGAGATGGAAAGCTATATTACCTGCATCATCTCTAATCACATCAAAATGACCTCTCGTAGTACAATAGACAGGTGCTTATAGTGACATTGCATCAAGCCTAGTTCACATTCCTTGTTCGTCATCCATGTGGCACAATCTATTGTTCGTATTTTTGATTAAAATCTTCATGATGGATAATATATCTAGGGTTTGTTGAATCTAACTCTCAAGATGAGTCAGTTTTACTCCTCCTCCCCCTCCTACTCCTCCTGACATTTCTGCATCAGAAAGAGTAATGTTCTCTGACTCATTTTTTTTTCAGAGATCAAAGGGAATTCAGTCTGAGGGAACCATATCCACACGCATCAAACAGGAAACTTTCAGAATATTAGTGCAACCTATTGAACATTTTTGTGGCCTCTTACTTTCTGGCTTCTGACAGCTTCCTGGGAAGATTTTTTCCCTCCTTATCTTTTTGGTTCAAGAATCAGTAGATCTGAAAAGCAGACTGCTAAGGAGACTGTTCCCTTTGATTAATAAGTGAATATATTTGCTGGAGAGCCAAGAATGGAACATCTTGTAACTGTTGGCAGTGGTACTAAAAGAATAAGTATCCTCATGGAAAGGGGCAGAGCATAACGGGAGTTTTGATCAAGAGGGAAGAAGACAGTCTTAGAAAGGCTTTCAAGAGTTGTTGCTTTACTGTAAACAGCTATCTATTCTCTTCTGGACATGGTCCAGTGACTGCAGGAACTAAACAAGTCATTTTCAGGCTCATATGATTTTGAAATGGGACATTTTTTTAGCTACTTGACTTCTTTTCTTCCTTTCTGGCAGAGTCAGCCTGACTTTATACATCTGATGCCAGGAATGTGGCATTCATATTTTTTAGCTCAGGAGGTTGCCATTGCAAATCTGCAAAAGATGGCTCTCATTTTCTGTTCTGCAGTGCTCGTATTTGCACTGCTAAAGAAAACTGGAGCATATCATGTAAGACATTTGGGGAAGCTGTTTCAGTGAGTTCATCCCAAGATTAGCAGCGAGAATGAAAGTCCCCATTTCAGCATCTCCCATGCAGGGAGATGATAAGTGTGGGATAGTTCCCTCTTTTAACTTCTCTAGTGGCTGTAGAGATATAGAATATAGCAGGTCAATGTTACCCTGCTTCCCCACTACTACTCCCGTAAAGGAGATGCCAGGGAAATAGCTGGAGCACAGCATACTCTGTCTGTCTCCCTAGTTGTGTTATGACTGGATGTCGTTGCTGAATGTGACAAGTAAAAGCATTTCCTTGTGTAGGCCTTGTATTCTCTGAGCCTGGGATGGAAAACACTTCCTGGCTGCATCCCATCGTGGATCTGCTGCATCCAGCAGATTTTCAGTGCTGCGGAAAATCTGGCAGTTTCTGTAGCTTCACAGATTTTACAATCTGCTCCTAAGAGCCAAAGACTACCATGCATGAAGGAGGCTATACTATTGAGGAAACCATTTGACCACAAGTTGCTTATTTTAGAACTTCCAGCCATTTTATTCCACTCTCCCCCCACTCTGAAAAGAGAAGGAAACAAACAAACAAGAAATACTCTTCTTAAAATTTTCCTCTAATTCAATAGGTTCTTTGGGTTCTGACTACAGATCTCATCCCTTGAATGCAGCAGTAGCATTTTGAATTATGAACATCAGTGGAATGTATTTAAAGCACAATTTTGGTACTCATATAGAATAGTAGAATACATTTGTTGAATCAGAGTCCCATTGAATTTATCAGGAGGATTCTAGATCTTGTATGCAAATTTCAGTGAACATCAAGAAACTTCCTGAAGTTTCTGCTTTTCTGGCTGCTTTGAAAAACCATGAGTACAATCTAAGGCAAAGTTTTCTATAAGTGTTTAGAGTTGTAGTCTTGACTGACTCTGTGTGTTAAAACGGAGTGCGTGCAATATTGTCTATATGAATATATGTGTATGTGTGCATGTAGTTATGTATCTTTCAGGATTTGGGCATAAATAATTTGCTGTGGAGTCTGTTATTTTAGTATCTGGACACTGTAGTAAGGTTCCTTTCTAGACTGGTGGAAGTGATTACCAAAACAGTGATGCTCATTCTGCTATTGAGTGATTAAAGGAAGATTTTGCGTAATAATTCTTGACAAGATTATCTCCCAGTATAATAATATAAAAACAGAATATTTGGGAAGACAAGAAACTTCATTAATTCTTTAAAAACAAAAAATCTATGCAACATAAACTTTTAATGAGATGTTACAATTCCAGAAAGGGGATGCTTATTTTGGAATAGATGCACATTAATGGAAAAATCACATATATATACATAAATCTAGAAATTATAATTATGATAAATTATATAACCATAATCAATCACCTGATTATAAGATATATCATTTATAAAAACTATATGCGTACAATCACATATAAAATATTATATCTATGTACATATATTTTTATCCATATGCAAATATTAGGCATATTCCTAAGTTTTTCTTTAGTAGTCTTCTTCTTACTAAAAGGTGGGGTTTTTTTGCATTTTCTAAGTCTCATGCAATCTGAAAAACTTTCTGTGTAGGGATACCTCTTAGAGTTTCACTGATAAGGGATTGCCTGATGGATTAGTACCAGCACTGCTGGAGGCTGTTAGCCCTGAGCTGTGAGGGCTCTGGCTCCTGCTCTTTGGCCACTGCAGACCTGTCCCTTGGATGGCAGCCGCCTTTCCTCAGCTGCTGGGACGGGGCTGCAGCCGGTCCTTTTGGAGGCAGCCAGGACTGCTGTGATGCTGTGAGAGCTGCACCGTGTTCTCCTGCCAGTAGGAAGGGTGTAGGTTCTTGGAGGACATGGCATCTTCTTGCTCATGTGGAACGAAGATCCAGTTTCTACACTGGCAGGAACACAGTGTCTGGGAGCCAAGGTGGGCATTTGTTTTCCTACCTGGTGCAGCATTTCTGTGTTCTTTGGAAGACAGCAAAGATGAGGGACTTGCTTCCCTAGGTGGTAGAATATTACTGTGTCTGCTGCAGACAGTCAAGACTTTATTCTCACTGGCTTTGAAGAAGAGGGAGAAGGGGAAGGAAAGCTTTTAGTGTTTGGGTTTGCACTGAAGTACTTAATTTGCAGGTAGACAGGTGGTGGTTCCTGCTGTGTATAAAATAATACCCAGCACTGACAAAACACATTATTAATTTCAGTTGAAAATGGCTTAGATTCTCCATAAGACTGAAAAAAAAAGTAAGGGCTGTCTAATATATGTTTTCTGCAAAATACTCATTTTGTTCATCATCTTCTGTAAACATGTTTTGATGTGATTTTATCATAAATTTTTATCATAAATTTTATTAGTCTTCCAGCTTTCCTTTCATACGGCTAGTTATTCATAGGGTGTCTAAAACACTGCTGTGTAATAAAATTAAAACTTTGTCAAAAAAATAACCCCCACTAGCAATGATAATAATAATAAGAATAAAGCCCTTATATCTGGTTTCGGAGTTGACTACACTTGTGAAAATTTAGACTTGTCTTTGTAGCAAATGATGGCTGTGAATTGCTTTGGCGTATTATCTTGTGTGGACTTACAGTGTCATTAGTTTAATATTTATTACGCTTCATTAACTATATACAAGTTGCTAAATGATTTAATTTTCATAAATGGAAGTTATCTTTGCATAATTCTAATAATTAGGACATTTTACTTAGAACTCTGCTCCGTCTCAAAGTCAGTGAGAAGAAATTGACTGTTAATGAGAAAACCTGGTACTATTAGAGAGCTATTTAACTTAGCTGAGTATTTTTCTTGAGGCCCAAAGAGATATTGAAGCATGTGAAAATAGTAAGATTTTACATTTATTTGCAAATACTAATGCTGCTTGTTTGGGGTAAACAAAACAAATTCATATGTTTCAAAACCACTTTGTATCAGTGACCTTGTTTCCTTGACTTAGGAGTTACCTTCTGATAACACTTCATGCTGTTATAAACAAAGCACAAGCTCTGATGTTTAAAATAGACTGTTACAAACGTGTTTTGGTTTTAGATGGATTAAGTATGTAGCTGTTATACTTACCATGAAATACTTTTTGCAAGAAAAGTTATCGTCTTTGGATAAAATGATCTCAGGGTGAAATATCAATAACTTTAATTATTACTGAAAATAGCACTATTCTTGGCTCTCTTATGGATGGTTTTTATCAACTAAGTTCCACGAGTCAACACATGATGAGTAATCTATCATGTATCCTGTTAAAAAGTACAGCAAATATCAGTGACAATGCAGAAACTTTTAGTCCACAGTTGCAACCAGGTCTGTTTTCTTGTAGAGCAGACCAAGAGCTGTTTGGAATCACGATGGTTAGTGAAGCTGAGAAGTGACATGGTCACCTTGAGTCACATGTCAGCAAGGAGTTTCTGTGTACCAAAGGATTAGAAAATGTCAGTTATAATTGATGAATATCTGCTAGTTTGTCTTAAAATTTTACCTGCAGAAATTGGTTAGCATCTGATGGACAAAATAAAAACTGACATAAAATAAATCTAGAGAGGCTAGAATTAATAGGTCTTACTAGTCAAGATGAATGTATAATGCAAAAAACAATAGTAATCACTAATGTGAGAAAAGTGAGTGTTATGATGGTTTCAATAATTCAGAAGACTAACAGCATGGAGATAAATTTATCTTTTAAAAATTAGTGACTTTCAATGTTCTATTCCTTTTTAAAGCATCATTTATTTCTATTAATACACTAGCCTCCAGCTGAGTTACATACCAAGGAGGATAAGCACTAAGGACCAAGTGTCCTTGCTGAGAGACTGTTTTGTCTCTTGTAGATGAGGTTGTATTACTACTTAGGCTTAAATAACCTTTAAAAGGCTTCTACTCTGAAATCAACAATGTTAAACCAAATGCTTTCTTGTATTTAGCATATGTAATTTTCTTATCTTTTTTTCCTCATTTTTCCTTTAAAGCAAAACAAAACTGCTTTCCCAAAATGATGGATATTTTGGTTGGCCATTGTTTTATAGTCAGGACTTGTTATTGATAGACGCATTCTCTGGACATAATGGAGGAAGGAAAATGTCCAAAGTGGTACTTAAAGGTATCTTAGACATATGGGAAGAAGACCAGAACAGAGGTCTAGATGCAGAAGAGTGATACTTGCAAAGTGTTTTTGAAGGACAGAATTATCGTGGGACCTGGAAAGTCGTGGTGTCACTGACATTTAAATATGAATCTGTGTTCAGAAACCAAAGTATTTTTCTTGGCCCTCAGGCCTTCTAAAATATCAAGACCACCTTGAAAAAAGCCTTGAAGCCCAGCTTCTTGGTTTTAGTCTTTTCCTTCCCACTCAGAAGTGTGGAAACAAAATACTTTTTCCCTTCCCAGTATGTTGAACTTGCTGACGTGTTTTCCTTCCTTCCTTCCTTCCTTCCTTCCTTCCTTCCTTCCTTCCTTCCTTCCTTCCTTCCTTCCTTCCTTCCTTCCTTCCTTCCTTCCCTCCCTCCCTCCCTCCCNTTCTTGTAAAAGCCACTACAGCACAGCTGGTCCAATCAGTTACTTACAGATCTCATGTTTTTCTTTATGTACTGTTTTTTCATTGTTTTGAGGTCACATGCAGTATGGTGTTTTTTAAAGAAAAATATATAACTTTTTAAAATCAGAAAGTGAAAGGTAAAAATTCAAGTTCCTTCCTGCTCCCACTTGTCCCCTGCTGCAGCATGGGTCTGCAGTCCTCCAGGATAAACCTGCTCCAACACGAGCTCTCCATGGGCCACAGTTCCTTCAGGAAATATCCATCTGCTCCAGCAGGGGGGTCCTCCATGGGCTGCAGTGTGGGTATCTGCTCCACCATGGTCCTCTCCCCAGATTGCAAAGGGGGAACCTGCTTCACCATGGTCCTTTCCCCTTGCAGGGGAATCTCTGCTCCGACACCTGGAGCACCTCCTCCCCCTCCTTCTTCCGCTGGCCTTGGCGTCTGCAGGGATGTTTCTCACACTTTTTTTTCTCCTCCTTCTTCACTAGTCTCCAGTGAGAGACGAGTTTTCCCTGAAGCACCGTCATCGTGGCCATGGGGCTCAGCTGCACCCTGCTGTGGGTGGTTGGAACTGGCTGGAGCCATCTGTGTCCAGTGTGGGGCAGCCCCGGCCTCTCCTCACAGAGGCCCTGCAGCCCCCATGGTCAGCGCCTGGGCATAGTCACCCTCTTCTGTTGACCAAAACTGATTTTGTCCAGTAGCTCAGTCAGTTATTCGCCATCTTTCCTTCTCTTCGGTCCTTTGTTCCTGATGCACGTTTGTGGGCAGTTACAGATGGAACAGTGCATTGCAGGTGATGAGTGTTCCCGTGTTGTTGGAGATGACAGTGTTCAGTTGCTACAGTGATGGGACCCTCATGCTACATATGAACCTACGTAGAGTACAGTAGAGTCTTAAATTCATTCTACAATTTGTCAGCCGATAGTGCTGAAAGAAGTTGTCTGGAAAGGCCGTGTAGATACATCCGTGTAAAGTGTAGAGCTGCCTTGGAAGCTGCTGAGTCTCTCCTGCTTGTCACTCCGAAGTAACTCCCTGCTGAAGCCTGAGCATCCTGGTCCATAAACAGTTTCCAGCCCTGAGATCTCTCTAGAGAACTAGTGAAATAAGACTTCGGGTTGCTTTTTAATTGAAATGCAAACCAAGCATTGGCAGGAGAAGGGAAATAAAGCAGAAAAACAAAACAAAACAACCGACCAAAAAAAACCTCCTCAGTCCTTGAAGTATCAATTGACTTTTGATCCAGTCAGCTATTTCTGCTTTCTGCAATAATTGATTTTCGCCTTATGTTGAAGGATGTAAGCTTGACCCTTGAGGCAGATTCAGATTGATAAAAATCCTGACACATTTCATTTAGTGGTATTTTGAGCCTGTATGAGTGTGTTACATTTTTATGCAAATATATTTAAAGTTCTGGGACTAGAATGAGAGTGAGTAAGCACTGAAAATTGAATCTGGTGATAGAGAAGTGATAAAAGTTTATCTGGAATTGAGTTCTCAGCCTGGACCTTTATTTATTGGGCTATTTTGGATGCTGGGGGCTAAGATTTTGTGTACATTCTTGGTAATTTTATTCAGAATTTGGTATCCAAATCTTATGTGGCTGAAAAGATATTAATTCTGATTTTCTTAACAGAATGAGTAATGTGTACAGTTATTTTGCCGGCAGTAGATGGATAAGAAACTGGCTGAATGGCCATGTCCAAAGAGCTGCAGTCAGTGGCTCAGTGTCCAGGTGGAAACCAGTGAAGAGTGGTGTCCCTCAAGAGTCCATGTTGGGACCAATACTATTTAATATCTTTGTCCATGACATAGACAGTCAGATGGAGTGCACTCACAGCAAGTTTGTGGATAACACCAAGCTGAATGATGCAGTTGATTTGCTTGAGGGATGGGGTGCCATCCAGAGGGATCCCGACAAGCTTGAGCAGTGAGCCCATGTGAATCTCATGAAGTTCAACAAGGCCAAGAGCAAGGTCCTGCACCTGAGTCAGGGCAACCCCCAGTATCAATACAGGCTGGGGGATGAAGGGCTTGAGAGCAGCCCTGTGGAGAAGGACTTGGGAATACTTGTGAATGAAGAGCTGGACGTGACCCAACAATGTGTGCTCACAGCTCAAAAAGCCAGTTGTATCTTGGGCTGCATCAAAAGAAGAGGGGCCAGCAGGTTAGGGGAGGCTGTTCTTCCCTCCACTATGGTGAGACCTCACCTGGAGTACTGCGTCAAGCTCTGGGGACCCCACCATAAGAAGGACATGAACCTGTTGGAGTGAGTCCAAAGCAGGGCCGTGAAGATGATCAGATGGCTGGTGCGCCTCTCCTGTGAAGACAGGCTGAGAGAGTTGGGGTTGTTGGCTCTGGACAAAAGAAGGTTCTAGGAAGATCTTATTGCACCCTTTCAGTACTTAAAAGGAGGCTTATGAGAAAGGTGGGGAGAGACTTTTTACTAGGGCTTGTAGTGACAGGACAAGGGGCAATAGCTTTTAACTGAAAGGGGGTAGCTTTATATTGGACATAAGGAAGAAATTCTTTATGATGAGAGTGGTGAGACACTGGAACTGGTTGCCCAGAGAAGTCGTGGATGCCCCATCCCTGGAAGTGTTCAGGTTGGACAGGACTTTGAGCAGCCTGATCTAGTGGAAGATGTTCCTGCATATGGCAGGGGAATTAGACAAATTGATCCTCAAAGGTCCCTTCAAATCCAAACCATTCTGTGTATCCATCATTCTGTGATTTTACCACTTTTTCATAACTGTAGCTGATCTACTGGCAAGTTATGTTATTTTAGTACTTAAATGTTATGTGGTAGATATGAAAGATATGGTAATATAGTACATTTGAAAAAGAGTGTAAATTAGAAAACTCAGTAAGCTCTCTCTATATATATATATAAAAAATTTTTTAATAGTGATATGCCATTTGGCCTATTTTTTCCAGTATTTCAGTTGCTGGTATAATACTGAAAAAAAATACATTTTTCTTCATCTATTTTTCTGTAGTCAGTTATCAATAATTTTCTTCATATTTATCTATTTTGGTAACCATGGTGAGGGAATAATACATGAATTGCAATCACTTGACTTGTAAATAAGCCTGTGTCTTTAAAAGGAAAATGTAGATGACTTACATTGAAACACAACACTTAAATGTATTTTTGTGCCTGCAAAATAATGTATCAATAAATGCACTCATATGGGTGATACTGTTGGGAAAGAAAAGGAACATGCAATTAACCCTGGTATCACTTAAAACAGTGATTCTGTAGTCTCTCCCTTTTTCGTTATCCCTACTACCTTCAGCATGGATGGAATCTTTTAAATGAGTAATGCTTTGAAAATAGTGGCTTAGAAAAAAAGGATTCTCTTAACTTACAGATAGCTTGATATCTGTGGGCATCATATAACATAGTCTTAAGCTAAGAATTTGAACAAATCTGCTTTTATTGTAATCTGTTTAGCAATGGAATCAAAATAATAACTAGCCTCTGGAATGAAGTTTCAATCAGGAATAGTTGCTGGGATTACTCTCTGTAAGCTGCAAAGACATGCTTCTGTCAAATGTAGAACAGTTCTCTATCCCTCTCCTTTCCCTTCCTAATGTCAGTGCTAGAAAGCAATAAAAACATCTTTAATAAATATATGCATGCATTAAAAAGAAACTGAGAAAGTTATTTCTCCAATTTGGAATTAAAGTACAAACTTAATTTTAACTAGAATATTATTTTGAAATTTTATTCCACTTGTTTTCTTTGTTTATATATATGGCTGATGTAGTATTTAAATAATAATTTTTAAAAATAAAAGGGGAAATTACTTTGTACTACTTAGAAATCTGTCCCAGTTGATCTTTGCATAAAATATATTGATAAAGAAGTATGTTCATTATTCATGTTCCAGTAAGACTCAGTGATTTCTGAAATTGAGTAACCATGGAAACACAACTGGGTAACATAAGGACGAAAGTGCAGGGGTAAATTTACAGTTAGTCTTTTAATCAAAAGTTATTATGTGGATTCTGTTTACAGTGTTATTGAACTCAGTTTTTTTAACTAATCCTTTGCCAGTTTAAGTGTGTGCAGATCTATTTTATATATACACATACACATGTAATACATATACATGAAACATACTTAGTTGAAATAAATGTTTTATTTACTTTAGTTTATAGCCTTTTTTTTTCTGATTTTTTTTTTTTTTTTTTTTAAGTTCAGTAGATCCTAGCCAGAAAACTTACCAGCTTCTCCCCCTTCATTTTTGTTTCATAGAACTTTTTTCTAGATGAGAGTTTGCGAACTCTTTCGGAATTATAAATTAATTTTAAAAAGCAAATTTTTAAAGCATTATATGATAGAATACTAGTCAGAGCATTAGGAGGATCACAGATGGATTATTGGACAAAAGTGTAATAAAAACGTTACAAATGTAAGGTAAAGTCAGTTTCTTGTTTCTGTATAAAGCATATGTTGTTTTTAATGTGATAAATTGCAGAACTCGTAGGGTTTTGCGTAGTACTTGGCACACATTCCAGTGCCTGTCTTTTATACTGCTTGTGATTGTGGACTGAAAATATGTATTTGCTTTTTCAGAAAAGTATGCCCCAGGTATTTCTGGACTATGCTATTCATAGAAAGACCTGCTGGGTTATGTTTTCTCTTCTGTATGTCATTGTGAACCTCAGCTTTCTATCTTTTTAAAAATGTTTTTAATCCACATGAGGATACACCTCCTTGTATGACAGAAAATGTGTTGAGTTCTGGGAGGTTAATAGCAGCAATTTTTACAATTATTCTTTCTTTCACTATCTATACCCCATCATATCAAATATGTTAAGCGGTAAGGGCAAAGAGAACATTTTGAGCTTCTGTACTTCAAACTTTTGAAATTTGTGACTTTCTTTGTGATAAGGGTGCTTGTCTTTCTGTCTAAATTTAGCATTTGTTGGGAAGAAAGTCTTTCTTCCTGATTTTTTTTTTCCCCCTGCATTTCCCGCACTTGTCTTCTCCTGTCACGTAGAGGAAATGAAATAGGAAGCTGAGTCCCAGAATGCATTCTCTTAGTTCTGGTGCGACCTCTAAAATGCATCAAATGTCAAGCTATGCCCACTGTGAGCAATTCACGAATAAATTGCCTCAACATTTTGATCACAGTCAGGCTTCTATTATGAAAGTAGCTGGCATAGAAAGACACCTTTAGAAGTGTGAAAACAAGCAACACAATGAAGTAAAAATGATAAAACTGAGCACAGCACTGGCACAGTACAGCTGCTGTCCCTGGCAGTAACTGCTGCCTTCAACAATAGTCTGTGACTGCCAGGAAAACCCCACTCACTATGGGGAAGTAATTTCTGTTGGTTAACTGTCATTTTAATATCAAAGAAGAATTCAAGCCAGAATCTCATGTGTGAAAAACTCTGAACTTTGTCAGTTTGTCTGTGTCCATATAATGGTCTTATGAAGCCCTTTTATTTTTAAGATTTACCTAAAGGAACACTTTATCCCGTCTGGTTCAGTAAGTAGTTTTCTCTGTATTCTGAATGAGTGCTGGTGACAGAGCTTTCCAATCAAAAGAATATATTCAGTTATGTAGATATGCAAATCATTTGCACTGTGGAAGGTGAAGTGGCTTCCTCGTTCTCTGAAATTTGGCAGGGGAGACGCCTCCTTTTCAGTGGAACAGTCTGTGATATGGCATTAAAAATCACAGGTACTGTCTTAGTTGCCCATTATTTTCCTAGTAAGAGTTTATGCACTTACACTTGCTACCACCTTCATCTCACTAAAGGATGAATTTAGGTCCATCAGATATCTCCTATACCTGCAGTATTCTGAAGTTCTGCAGCCCAGAGTCTACAGTAGCTCTTTGCCTATCACTTATGAGCTGTCTTATGTGCTTTATAGTATACAAGGGAGGCATACATGCTGATAAAGCATAGATCTAACCTGCCTGCTGGCTTAAAACAAGTAAGTGTCCTCATTTGGACTTGGTAGTCACTATGGACCCAATTATCCGTTGCCTGCCACCTCTCATGGTAATTTATAGCTATGTGAGAAGGTATATAACACTGCCATGATTTAAAGTCATTTCGTCTCTGGCATGCTTATGTGACAAAGACTACAAAAAATATGAGGCAATGGAGCATCAAGCAATTGATATTTGTGATATCAGACCTTCAGTGTTTCAGGAAATCCAAAGTTAAAACTGATGAGTTTCAAACCTGAGAAGGAGCTAGAGCCTTTCCTATTTTATTTTAGTCTTCTAATGAGCTTTCAGAGGTGAGGCCTCATGCTATCCTGAAATAAACGTTTAATCTGGAGGATCATTTTGTCTCATGAAGGCATCAGGACACTTGCTATTGGAATCATTTATTACACCAGAGAATAAATTGCCACGTCATTACAACTCTAGAAATAAGGCCTTTTTTTAGACACCTGAGCTATATGGAGCTTGAACTTAGACCTGGATAGATTAAAGAAGACACCAATTTAGATGTCTTCACATTTTTTCTTATCCTGATCTAGGAATTTTTCTTTTCTGTGTTTGTTGTTTTTCTTCAGCCAGACTAATGTAGCCAAATGTATTCCTCCTTTCAAGTAGCTCTCAAGGCAGAAACACGCAAGAATTGAATCTTTGTTAATTTCTGCAGCTTTGTAAATATTAATATTTTCTACATTTTAATGGTCTGTATTGCTTTTTTGAAACCTCTGTTACTTTAGGATTTTTTTTCTGTATTACCATCTTTCTACTACTGTGACGCATAGTTTCGGAAATTATGTGCTATTGTGTTTTCTCCAATTTCCCTCTTTTTCAAATGTGGCTTTTGGAAACATAATGAAAAGATGCCATGTTATAGTGTTTCTTATACTTACATTAACCACTGCTTCACATTACCTGCTAAAGTCAATGAGATGAAAACCTTTCTAGCTTCCTATCGTAATGGAGTTTGTTCAAACTACAATCCTGTTATGGTCAAAAGGGAAAATACAGCATATAGAGATTAAAAAAACCAACTTTTTCTGGTTAATATCTTCCATGTTTGTATCTAAACAAAACATAATAAATAGTTATTAGTCCAGTTACAAAAATACAACCACTTATTATCCCATTAATGACACCCTTGAGATGGTTACAAACATGGTTTTAGAATAAACTCACCCTAGTGTCCTTTCTCTGGTGCTATGCTCAGCCTTCCAGGCTCCTTTTGGGTCCCCAAGTTGATGGTTGATGGCTTCTCCCAGCCCGCAGTTGCACAAGCACCATCCTGAGGTCTTTGCTGGGTGGGGTGTGGTGTTCCCCTCCTCCTCAGTGCTGTGACCTGCTTGGGTTTATTTTTATGTGTTTTCTTGCCCCAGGCGGCTGCTTTCTGGCTGGTCTCATCTCAGGACACAGCTTGTGGCTCTTTACTAGGAATGGCAGAAGTTGTCATTACTGGGCTACAATTTATTTTTAAAAGCTGTTCTGGATAGAGTCAGCCACATTGATTTTGGTGAGGATGGAACTACATCATTAAGCAAAACGTCTGCCCCACTGGTTCAGAGAGTCAGGTTTATGTTTCCAAGAAATTTTGAGGTTTTTATTCCAATTTGTGTCATGGTCTGTCTCACCATTCCCTCTAAATATGAGATCTTTACCCTGGAATTAGCTGGGTAGTCTTAATTTATGGGAGCAGCTTATTTCCTGCAGAACCCATGTGTAAGAGCTGCCTATGAGCCCTAGCTGCAGCATAAGAAACATGAAATAGAACACAGAACTGCAAGGAATTGTCATCTTCAAGCATGTGGAGGAAAAGAAGGTTATCAGGAGTAGTCAGCATGGGTTCACCAAAGGGAAATCGTATTTGACCAACCTGATAGCCTTCTATGAAGGTATGACTGGCTGGGTAGATGAAGAGCAGTGGATGTTGTCTACCGTGACTTCAGCAAGGATTTTGACACTGTCTCTCACAACATCCTCATAAACAAACTCAGGAAGTGTGGGCTGGATGAATGCACGGTGAGATGGATCATGAACTGGCTGGATAGCAGAACTCAGGGGGTTGTGGTCAATGGTGCAAAGTGTCATTGGAGGCTTGTAGTTAGTGGGGTTCCTCAGGGGTCAGTACCAGAACCAGTGCTGTTCAACCTGTTCATCAATGACCTGGATGAAGAGACTGAGTGCACCCTCAGCAAGTTTGCTGATGATACCAAACTGGGAGGAAGGGCTGACACACCAGAAGGCTGTGCTGCCATTCAGTGAGACCTGGACAGACCAAAGGACTGGGCAGAGAAGAACCTGATGAAGTTTAACAAGGTCAAGTGTAGGGTCCTGCATCTGGGGAGGAATAACCCCAGGCACCATTACAGGTTAAGGGCAAACCTGCTGGAAAGCAGCACTGCAGAGGAGGACTTGGAAGTTGTGGTCAACAACAGGTTGACCATGAGTCAGCAATGTGCCCTTGTGGCCAAGAAGGCTGACAGTATCCTGGGGTGCGTAAAGAAAAGTGTGAGCAGCAGGTCAAGAGAGGTTCTCCTCCCCCTCTACTCTGCCCTGGTGAGGCCACATCAGGAGTACTGTAGACAGTTCTGGGCTCCCCAGTTTAAGAAGGACAAGAAATTACTAGAGAGGGTCCAGCGGTGGGCTACAAAGATGATTAGGGGACTAGAGCACCTTTCTTATAAGGGGCTGAGAGCGTTGGGTCTGTTCAGCCTGGAGAAGAGAAGGCTGAGAGAGGATCTTATCAATGTGTATCAATATCTCAAGGGTGGGTGCCGAGAAGATGGGATCAGCCTCCTTTCAGAGGTGCTCAGCAATAGGATGAGGGGCAGTGGGCACAGACTGAAGCATGGGAGGTTCCATCTGAGTATGAGGAGAAACTTCTTTACTTTGAGGGTGCCAGAGCACTGGAACAGGCTGCCCAGGGAGGTTGTGGAATCTGCTTCTCTGGAGACATTCAAACCCACCTGGACACATTCCTGTGTGATCTGCTCTGGGTGAACCTGCTTTAGCAGGTGGGTTGGACTAGATGATCTCCAGAGATCCCTTCCAAGCCCAACCATTCTGTGATTCTCTGTGAATACTGAAATCCCTCTGAAAGGTGCGCGACAAGTGGGAACAGTGACGTGTGGGTGGCTGAAAGGGCATGGATGTAGGTATGCAAAAGGGAGGACCTGAGGTATAGATGCAGGTATAGGATGAAAGAGGGTGGAAAGCAATTCAGTGCTGCTGAAGCAATTAAAGGAATGAGTATTTGGGGATAGGTGAAGTGCAGGCTGTTGTTACTGAATCAGAATGTGATGTGAGTGCACGAGCCTCTTTTGTGCATAGGGAATCTTCATTAGAGCTGACTGGCACAAGTTCTCATGCTGTTTCCAGATGTGTGGAAATGGAAAGAGTGCCAGGTAAAAGCTGTAGCTTCAGATGCAGCAGCACAGCTTGCCTGCCACTTGATGCCCCATGAGCTTCCTTCCCTATGTAAGATCCATAGTGTGGGGTTTTTTTTAATTGCTTAATCATATGATAGCTCTGTTTAATAGCCCTAAGACAGGATGGCAAAGAGTCGGGACAGCAATGGGAGTTGAATGGCATTTCTCTGAACTTAAGGGTGAACAGTGGGTCAGTGGAGACTCCTGTGGAGCAGCCAGAGATATGTGCATATTAGAGTGCATTAAAATTTGATTTTTCAACCTTATGGTATTGTACATATGTAGTGGTAGAGATGAGCAGAGCTAAAGTCAGTAGGTAGACTAACCCTTCTCTTAGAACAACTTTATCTTCTGTAAAGTGTCATGAGTTGGGGGTCAGTCTTGGGTAAGTGGGGGGCAATATGTGAGTTTCTAGGGGATTCTTGAAATTGCCATATTAGTTTTGTTAAGTATAGTATTCTGAAATCCTTTTCCAGGTTCAGGAAGAGTGATTCTTATTTGCCCTTAAGACTCTTGATGTAACTTGTGTTATTACCATACTTCAAGAGACAAATAGAACAGGATATACTATCTTAAAAAGTATTTGACTGTAGCGTTGTGCAAAGAAGAAACTGCTATGTAAAAAAAAATTATCTTTAATGCACTAACCGATGGCTTGAAGATGATTTTCAATCCAAAATGTTAATCTTCTTTGAACCGTGCTGTTTTCCCTTGTTTTCCAACGCTTATGTAGCCCCTGCATCTTGTTTGTAAAGAAGTAACTTTAGTTTGAAGATTTGTTTTGAAATGGAAATGATATTGAAATCTCAGAAATTTTCAAAATTGAGAAATCTCTCCCTAAGATAGGTTTTGCACTGGGCAATAGCATTACTTTCTTCAGTCTGAGTTCCCAAGGGTAAATTAATATGGAGAAATACTCTTGTGCTGTCTGCAGACAGACAGAAATGGCAGGTTTTACCAGTTAGACTCTGTACACCTTTATTATTATTATTACTATTATTATTACTATTATTATTATTATTATTATAGAGAGAGGTAGGAAAACTTACCAAAATCCCGGACTGGGTTTGAGAGAGAGGTGTAGAATGTTTCAATCCATCCTTTCCCTCAGAAGCAGCAGCTTCAAAACATGAAAGTGGCAGCTCTTGTGTGCTGCACTGTGCTGCAGCACCAGCTCCTTTCCCAGCCACAGCTGATCGCTGCACCCTGTGCTGTGTGGAGGAAAAGCCCCTGTGTTTCTGTAGGTGTAAACATGCGTCAGGCTATTTTGCCAATTTCTAGTTCTAAAGGCAATAGATGGGGCTTTACTGCTCATTTATCAGTAAGTGCTGATTTATGGGGAAGTATTAAGAATCAATGATCCATCAAATATAGGACCTGAGTTTCCTAGAAAACTGTTTGTTAGTTTACTTACTGCTTCTTCATACTGTTTTGTTTTTCTGTATTGATATATTTCTATGTATTAACTGCTTTATGGCTCCCCATGGTGGAACAAATTTTTTGCTTCTTAACTTGTGAAATGCTTGAACTGTTATTTCTGGAACGGTTTCATTTTGGTGGTTATAGATGCATCATTTATAGTAATTTTGAAATGCTTAACACAGAAAACTTTGAACCCTCCTCTTCTTCAATTTAGCAAGTAAACAAATTTGCTATTAGAGGAAGGGTTTGAAGGTGGCTGCCAACTATCAGTGTCAATGAACTGTTCTTAAGCAATTAATTCTACTGTTGATTGAGTTAACTTATGTTTTGCCATGAATATGAGCTGAGGTGTTTGGAATCGATTTGGCTTATGCATAGCAGAACTGGCAGAACATTTATGCATCTATTTTCAATACTGCCAACTTTCAGTTGTGCACCTATAAATGAATTTTCTCAGCAGGTCTTTTATTCCAAAAGAGGTGGATTGAATTACTCTGTTTGCATATCTAGTGGCACAGTTGAGGGCGCATCAGGAAAACAGAGTTTCCTGCTGTAGGTGTTGTTGTTAGTGCCAATGTTAAAAAAAATACTTGGAAAAGTGAAGAGGAAGGATGATATAGATGATGAAGAGGGTTGGGATTTGAAATAGTTTCATCCTGCCACATCCATTGTGTGAGACTGTGAACAAATCACACTGTCTCTGTCAATCCATTTGTAAAGCAGTACAAACTGTACTTACCTTGTAGAGATTTAGTAAAGATAAACAAATCATATTTGAACGGTGTTTTGGGAGATTTGAACCAAAGATACTATGATTTATTAGAAGTGTTGAATAGGATTTACAGTGGAGGAATATTTATTGCAGTATACTGCGCTCACTGGGAAGACCACATTTTTAGGGTATTTATATGCATCCTTTCAGTATTTGATCTACTTATCTGTTTTCCATCCTTGCCCTGTACAGTTCAAAAATCTTTTACCATACCCTTTTATTCAGCTAAATTTCTTTCTCCAGTTGTTACAGTTCCACTTCACATCTGCATATTTTTAATTATTTATTTGAAAATCTGAAGGTAATACAAAGTTCTTTAAAAATCTACTTCGGAGGTTCTTTTGGTCTAAGTGTGGATTTGATTATAGATTTGTAGAATTTCCTGTAGACAATATGTATTCCCTCATATTCAAGGAACTATGCAGTGAAAGAAAAAGGTTGTGGTTTTGTGTGTGGTTGGTTTTTGTTGTTTGTTTGTTTGTTTGTTTTTAATAATTGTGGCATTTTGTCTTTATTTGGGACGATTTGTTCTGCAGTGTGTTTGCATGCTGTAGAAAGTTATAGCTGTTTCTTTTCTTTGCCATAATCTGTGCTTTCTGAATTAGTTTACTTCCTTCTTCTTTGCAAATGTTTATTTCCTTTGTATACTGAATTATCTTTGGTTTTTAAAGTTCTTAATACCAGTTCTCTTTACAGTGCTATTTAAGCACTTTCGATAAGAGGTAGAATTTTTATTACAACTTATATGACGTGTTAGAAACTGTACATTCCGTGAACTCAGCCATGATCACAAAATTCAGTAAATTTAGAGGACTGTATATACCATTTGATCCACTAGTATAATTAGATATAGCTAGAGAATGGTAAAACGATCCTTTGGAATAGAAAGCATTTTTATAGTTCTGTGAACATTGTGGAGATGGGAATAGTACTAAGCACTTCTTAGTGTCAGATTCAAAATGAGATTGACAAATTAGAGGAATGGTTTGAAATGAGTAAGAAGAAGTTCAATAAAGACAAATGCTAACTATTGCAATTTAGAAATGAGGAATCAGATGTTTATGTACGAAATGGGAAATCAATGCGTAGGCAGCGGTACTGTGTAAATATATGGTGGTGTTAGAATAGACCACAAATTGAAATTAATTAATGATGTGATTATTTTGCATAAAAAAGGACAAATAGCCCTGGGACATGCAGGCAGGAATGTCATTTGCAACACATGGGAGTTGCTACAAAACTTCCTTCAGTGAGTGGGATGTCACACAAGTATTTTGCCTGGTGTTGGGCATTAGGCATAAAGAAAGAAATAGATTAATTGGACAGCATCCAGAGGAGACAAACAATAACCGCTACCAAGTATTACAAGGACAAAATAAGGTTTGTTAATACTGAATAGAAAGGTTGAGAGGTATATATGTCAATAATATTGCAAAAAAATGCTTTCTAATATATGCAGGATTGTTATGAGCAATGACGGTTCTGTTTCCCAAGTTATGGCAAATAGAACAAAAATAATCAGTGTATTTGATAACACTGAGGATTTCAGACAATAAAAATCTTTATATGTTGTGCAGCTAAATACATTAAACACCGGTAGGGCATCTGGATCTCTGGAGGTTTGAAATATGTGAGGCAAATCTGTATAAAGAATAGTCTAAGGGCATGGTGTCCTCCCCCAGAGTAAGTGGGATGGATGAGATGAGGCCTGTATTTTTCAGAGTCTTGATTTTTTGTGATTTTTGTCTTTTCTTGCCTAATTAAACCAGTACATGTTTATGAGGTGTGATAATGTAAGCTTTGAAAAAGATTTAAATGGTTTTATATGGCAAGGTTTTAAAAACATGTATTAAGAGTTTCATATATATGTATATATATGTAAAATATATATATAAATATGCATGTACATACATACATTATAATGTGCAGATATATATTTGTAAGTCTTCGTTATATATGGTTCAGTAGATCTGTGTGTGATATTGGAAGCATAAACCAGTTCCTGGGTACCATTTCTTCCGAACTGGAACAAACCACTACCCGTTGAAAATATTTGCTCTGTTTAATTTAATTATGTTCATTTAATATACAGTTTGAGAAACAATGGTAGGGGGTTTTTTACCTGTGGGACAGTGGAAACTGCTTTTAAGGCTGAAGGTATTCAAGTTGTTAGCTCTGTGGGATGAAAAGAGACAGATAATTATCACCTGTGGAACATGGAGGAGTTATCTGGGGAGAGGATGCAAGAGAAATAATAATGTGTTGCTTTTAGGTCCATGATTTTTAGTATCTGGCAAAGATGCAAGTTTTATTCTCAGGGTTCTTTTTTGGAGGTATTTGGTAAATCTCTGCTGAGAAAAAGGTTGAATGATTAGAAATGTAATAAATGTTTTGTGGAAACTGCTCTTCCGTTAACTGCATGTCTTGTCTTTTACCGTTTTCATGTATGAGTCGATTCTGGTATTGGAAGGTCTGTTCACTTTGACCTGGATAACTTCATAACAGTATTTGGTGCCTTGTGTGTGTGTGCATGTGTAGGATCCATGCATATGGTGACTTTGTTATATCTGGTGTTTATCCCAGTCATGATGAGGCATATTTTACGTTTTTCATTCTGGGGAAGATTTGTTTGCTGCAGCACATGTTGAAGGCAATTTTGATGAGCAGTCAGGTAAGGTGGAGGGTTGTTTTAAAGTTAGGCACATGTGAGGAGGTTTAGGTTCCTGATTAGCTCTTCAGTTTCAGTGAGACTTGTACACTGAGGTCATTCTCTCCATTTTTGAAAATTCAACCTTAGATTCATAAGTGTGAAGTCTGTAAATCAAACTTAGTTGTTATTGAAACTATTAATGTGTAGTGGTTATCCCAGGAGTTTAGTAACAGGAGTGGTTTAAGGCTTCTCATTTTCTGAAAGAACATAATGGTTTTCGATGATAGTAAAATTAGCTTTTACACATATTTCAACAGAGAAAACGAAAAAAAAAAGTAATCCCAGGCTACAGATGTATAAAAAAATTGAAATTTTTAATTAATGATTTCAAGACATAGCTATAATCTGTTGCAGAAGGTCTTTTATTTATGGGTTAGGAACCTTAAGTCTGAGGACCACAGAAGTTGTGATTATTTGCCCTTCTAGTCATAATTAATGGGAGGGACGTTCTGGCTAAATGGCAGAAGGATGTTTCTTTTAAAATAGTAGAAGTCACTATAATGTTAATACGAGAAAGACACTATACAAATATGGTTGGTCCTGCAATAGTTTTCTGTATGAACATTTGAAAATTATATTCAGTTCCGAGAGTAGGTGTGTAGCTGTGTTGATAGCAGCATGTCTGGAAATGAAGGTTGGAAAGTGAGAGACAAGGTAGTTTCTGCATCCTCTGCTGCAAGGACAAGGGCTGTCACCGCGAGTTGTAAATGCCACAGCGGTTCGGCTGCCAGTCAGGGGGAATGGCCCACTGGGGCCTTGTTGGACTGCCTGATGGAAAACCACTTTGAGACAAAAGCAGGACTTCATGTCTGAGCTCAGCAGTAGCAGCCATTGCCATATGTAAAAAGTGAGCTCTGGTTTACCTAGGCAGGATTGATCTTTCTGAAAAGGGGGTGTCCCTTGGAGTGAGCAAACAATCTCCAGTGATAGAGATTTTCTGCAGAAGTTCAGACCGATTCATTTATATTGCCATAGCTCAAAGTAAAGCCTATATAACTTAGGCTGTATTGAAGTGTAAGATTAATAAGCTTAGGTAAGCATGTAGGCTTTTTGTTATTTAAAACTAATTTTCTATAATGCTTTGTTCGATTTGCCAGAAAAAAAAAAAAGGCAAAAAAGCTCCTGGATTCACTTGCTGACTGCTTTTAAAAAGGCTATTTGTCTATGTCATGGCCACCTGAAGGAGAGAAGGGTTTGCACTTAAGCCTTCATGGTAATGTGTTCTTTGATAGACAAGCTAAAGTAAATGCGGCTGCAGCCTTGTAAAATGTTATAGCTCTCAGGTATTAACTGGCTTCTTTTGGAAGCTACTGTTCATTGCAGCAGAACTGGCAGTGCAGAACACACACCGATCACACCAGTGCTGTATTTCAACTATGCTAGCAATTTCCCCAGCACTTTAGCTTAAAACGTCAAACTGAAGGCAGGTTTGCATTGAGGCATACTCTGATCTGGAGGGGTGGGCATGTCCCCACACATTCTGTCCCGCTGAGGCTGCTGTGGCCGTGTACCTGCTGGCAGAGCAGGCTGGGCGCAATCCTGTATGAGCACAGCAAAATTTCCACGTGTTTTAATGTGAAAACTGTATAAACTGGTTTAAGGGCAAGTGAGGCAGCTACCTGTCTGTACTGCCACATGCAATTTAAATATCGAGGCTAAGCACATTGTAAAGACAAACTTAAGTATGACGTCTGTACTGATGCCATACTCGTGTTAGGCTGTAGCATTTTGGGAATTGTAACCACTAGTTCTTTCCCCCTGAAATCTTACTGGAATTACATAGCCTGTCTGGGCATGGTCAGGGAATTACATGGGAAAAATTAGGACTAACATGTTGTTTAGCCAACCTCCTGCAGAAGTTTGCCTGTGCCTTGACACTGGCAATGCAGCTGAGCAGCAGCCAGATTTACCTCTGCAGTGGAAATTACAGATTTGAAAAATATATACAAATGGAGAACAGGGGAACAGGGAAACAAACAGCCTTGAAATGCTGACACAGAGCGAAAGCAGGAATGCATTGGTTATCAATTAACAGCTTCAGTGGTAGATTAATCTGCAATGATGTGATCATTGCTCTTCTGCAAGTTTCCATTTCTGAGAATGAATTTTTAGGCATCGTATTGATATATAGCATTGTGCATAAACGTTGTCTTTTTTTAACATATTTTATACGTACACTGTTGTGGTGAGTTTGTGCTTCTGCCCTTCATAGGTATGCATGATGGAAATCTGAATGTAATCCGCATGCTGCACAGATGGAAACTACATTTCTGATCGCAACATTTATGAAATAAGTGAAGAAAGACTGGCTGGCTTAGCCTGTGCTGTACCATGACTCATAGGAGTCTTCCCATTTGCCTCAGTGAATGTCTGTGGGGAGAGGATGCTGGCTGCATCTTTTAAATTACAGAGCCAAGTACTGGAAGAGAGGATCTTTTCTAGAGCTGCTCGTGCCTGTGCATCTCTAGAGACAGCTGTTTAAAAAAAACAAAACAAAACACAAAATACTGGCAACAAAAAATGTTAGAAGTCAGAAAGGAGATTGGCTAGTGTTCCGTTTGATAATAAGTGCCATCAGTTTCGGATGTTCACAGGATTATGTTCTGTGTCTCCACAATGAAAAAGAAAATAAGAAAAATGCATCATAGAACATTAGCATAATTGTCATAATGCAAAGGCTTTGCATGCAGTCTATTAGTATTTTCCTAACCATCTCACTTGTATTAATTAGCAAAGAAGCGATTTCTACATGGTTTAATAGATAAGTACTGCATTTCAAAACCCATATTTGCAGAAATAAGGCTAGAGGTTCTCCCCCTCATGAAAGGAAACAGAAACTTCTTGAATTCTCTGTAATTTGAGGACATGAGTAAAAGTAGTCATTAATGAAAGATAAAGATTTATTCAAGAGATACAGAAAGAAACAACTGGAAAGATGATGGTCTTGATACAGATGAGCTAGTAGCACCTCTTGAATCTTATGATCAAACTAATTTAAACTAGCTGGTGTGTATACTGGAAAAAGTATGGCCACAGCAGTAGCGATCTTATCTTTCACTAGTCAAAAAAATATTTACCTGAACCTAAAAGCTTTGAAGGTTGAACTGAGCTCCCCTTGCCTTAACTGTCATGCTATGGTTTTGAGTTAGGTAATATCAGCATTGCCTGGTTCTGTCTACAGGACGTGGAATGTCTCAGGGTCTGTTATAGCTGGATGCTGGAGTGTCCAAAAGAAATGAAGGCACAGATGGTACTAATCTGAAAATATACTCCCCAATGGGTCATTTTCTAAACTGCAAATTGAGACTGTGTTTTAGGCCTGTCCCTAAGATATCTATTGATATGATAACATTATCACGTTGTACTTCCTTGGCTGCTCTCCCTCTATATAGACAGATGAAGATCACTGTATATGGGTATTTTGATAAATTTATTTTTGCTGTCATTTTGCTAATGTCTCAAATATTCTTATTTACATTACAAACCCAAACACTATGGCCCAGTTGGGCCAGAGACTGTAAATACAGAGGGAGGTTGTCAGTATGGTTTGTTAGCCTGGACACCTCACCACAGTGTCATTAAGTCTCTCTCTGGTTGGAGATGATTCTCATCCAGCCATCATGCAACACAGAATGAGTTCTGTGTCTGCCCGCATCTGTGCAGATATTCAAATTGCCAATAAAAAGGAAAAGGGAGAAGGAGGAGGAGGGAAATATGCCTAAGGTTACACACTGTATTACTGGTCAAACTATTGTGTTAGTCTAGTCCTTTCTTAGTCATTCCACATTGCCTTCTATTGCCTTCTAACTCTCCTGACCTTTATACTTGGTTCCTCCAACTGTTTCATTATTTTAGTAGCTGTTCTCTGAATTGCTTCCAATTTCTCTCCATCTTTTTTTTATGGAGTTCAGGTACCTAAACTGTCTGCCATAGTTTAAATTAAATTACACTGGTTATTATACCACAGACAGGCTATCACATTGGAGGCATATGATGGGATACCCTGAGGAGTGGTTAGCTGTTTGATTGTTATAGTCTGTTATACAGTTATAGCGGACTCGCTGTTTACTAGCACCTCTAGCTTTTTATTGCAGTATTGCGGTTACTTTATAAGACAAAAATCACTTGTAAATCAACCTTCCATCTGTGTTCAGTTTTACTTTTTTAGTATTAATTTCCTTATGTTGCCCAGGTTTGTTTACTGCTCAATACAGTGTTCTTCAATTATTTTTACGGTATCATCCAAAAATAATCACAGTTTTATTATTTATTTTTTTTACTCATTCACCTAGTGTATTTCTCCTGGAACAAGTCCTTTAAAAGTTGTATTTAAAGACAAGTGATTACTCTTTTGGAGTCTGACAAGTGTAGATTGCATTGCTACTTACATGGACCTGTTTATTGCATAAATAGTATAATGGTAATCTATTAAATCCTAATAAGTCTAATCCAATAAATGCAATACATCAAACTTTAATGGATATTTTCTTCTGAGCCTTAAAATTCTTGCATCCATAGCAGAGAATATATGTATATGAATACATATTTCTATAAATTTTACTTCAGCTCAAAGTCAGTTATTAAATGTTATTCCTGAGTATTTGTAATACTGTAGTGCCCAGCCTTGGACCCACATCTCTTTGTGCTGTGTACCAACAGAAATTAAGAAGGAATTCCTGTCTCAAAGAGCTTGCAGTCTAAGGTAAGAGAAAAGAAGAAAGAGAAGTTGAAGGAGACAGGATAGTGTTACTTTGCACAACATGCTGCAGTTACAGCACATTGACAGCCTGTTGACTCTGTCCCAGTTTAACCCCAGCCATCAACTAAGCACCACGCAGCCACTCGCTCATTCCCCTCCAATGGGATGGGGGAGAGAATCAGAAGACTAAAAGTGAGAAAACTCGTGCTTGGGATAAGTAGAGTTTAAGAGGTAAAGCAGAAGATGTGCATGCAAGCAAAGCAAAACAGGGAATTCATTCACTCCTTCCCATCAGCAGGCAGATGTTCAGGAATCTCCAGGACAGCAGGGCTCCATCACATGAAAGGGTTACTTGAGAACACAAACACCAGCACTCTGAACATCCCCCCTTTCCTCTTCTCCCAGCTTTTTATTGCTGAGTGTGGCATCATGTGGTGCGGAATATCTTTTTGGTCAGTTGGGGTCAGCTGTCCGGGCTGTGTCCCCTCCCAACTTCTTGTGTACTCCCTACCTTCTCATTCGCAGGCCAGTTTGAGAATCTGAAAAGTCCACTGCTCTAGCAACAACTAAAACACCACACACACCAGTGTGTGATCAGTATTCGCATAGTAAATCCAAAGCACAGTATTATAGCAGCTACTAGGAAGAAAATTAACTATCCCGGATGAAACCAGGACACTCTTGTTGGCTGCTCTGTTGAAAGAAGGGAATGTATCTCTTACTGGAGTAACTGATACACCTAAGAAAAAACCCAGAATTTCAGATGGATGGCAGGTCTGAAACAGAAGCTAAGTACATGCTGAAATTATTTGCTCTGAGGTTAAGTAATTAGATAATTTGGAGGTGACAGCAGGCATTTCTGTTGAGCACTGTTTTATTTTAACAAAAGGGAGAGAAAGGGCATCCTAATAAGAAAGTTTTAAGATTACATTTCAAAGAGTATGATGAAGTTTTGGAAGGAGAGTTCCTGCCAGTTGGTGTAACAAACACAAAAGTGTATGTTGGAATCTTTGGCTTGTCCAAGACACATAAAACAGCCGTGGTTTCTATTTTAATTTGAAAATTCAGTCTTCAGTTTAAGAGTGCCTGGTATTTACAGATTACTATGTGAACAGTTGCAGTAAGTATTCTGCAATGTTTAGGAGGGCTTTTATGGAGTATTTAAGAGATCTTTTATTCCTAAGGAGACGGCATGTAGCCTCTGTGCTTTCTGAAGCCAGTAGAATTCTGTTTCTCTCTCTATAGATTGAGGTTGGTTACCTAGATACAAGGGAACAAGGTGCACAAAAAAATATGTGGTTTGATTATGATATATAATTTTCTATCCATTTCTGGTTTCTGTTATCTATTTTAACTGTGGGGTTATCAGTTTACCTTTTTTTTTTTTCCTTTTTTCTTTTTTTTTTAGTAAATTGTTCTGTTGAGTGCTATTGAATACTGGATGCAGTTCATGGCCTTGTTAAGTTTTTAACTTCCGTGTTTTATCACTGCAGATTATGGTACAAATAGAAAAGACATATCTTTTTGTCAGGCTGAATGGCTGCTAGAGTTGCTTCCTAAGGCTGCCTGAGAACCTCGGTGCCTTGGAGAAGTAGTGTAAATGTCCATGTTGTTGGTCAAGGGCTGGCTGCCTAAGTGAAGAGGTGGCCAGATATGCAGCCAGGTGATGCAGGAAAAGAGTCAGCTGTGACTTAGTTCAACATGTATGTGCTGAGCAGGCAGACAGGCTTCTTGGGGTCTGGCTACCCTTCTTCCTTAATAGCCCAGAAAACTTAGGAGCTCTGCCTTGTGTGGACGAAGGAAACCCTGGACAGACAGACCAGCTGTCAGCAATGCTGATGGAAATAGTCCTGATACTGGCCTCAAGCTTTGAGATATAAACGGATTTGTTTAGAAAATTTTGCTCATGTTGGACTATCATTCTTTGCCAGAAAAAAGGCTCACACAAAAGATTAATGGGCATTTCCAGTTAGAATAAGGAATCACAGTAATTCCCTTCTCTCTTTAGAATATAGAGGAGAACTTCCATCTTCCAATGATGCATTTGGAGAGGAAATTAATAAGGTTTTGATATTTATGGGGTTTTTTTTGTTTGGTTGGTTTATTTTGGATTTTTTTGTGCAACCATTTGTCATTATTTCATGTTCACAACAAATTATTTTATTACTTTTCTTGTGCTTCTACTTGTATGCGTGGTAGAGTTACATTTTTTGTTTTCTTGTTTCAAGGACACAGAGTTCAAGGAACTCACTAGTTACAAAATAAAGGGCTTGAGCGTTGTTTCGGTTTCCTGTTGTCTTATTCTTGCCTTGAGTATCGGGAAATGCCTGATTTAATGGATTGAGACTTCCAAATGTGACTGTAGGTAGGGAAACAAGTTTTACCTCCCATAGTGTTCTAGGCTCTATGCAGGTTCCAGTGTTTTGTAGAAATTCCAAAACTGTAAGGACGTTGAAATATTATGTTGTTTGTTTTTTTTTTAGTGATTTCTGAAAGCTTTTGGGCTTTTTTGTTGATCTGTTGAAAGTTCAAAAAACTCATCAATAAATATTTTCTGAAGAGCAACAGCTAACTTTTGTCTGACATGGTGGTTCAAGTAAATGAGACCTCATGTTAGCAGGGATATTTTTTTCTTATATTTTTATATCACATACATAAATAATAGAAATAAGATAGGGAAATCTATTATATTGAAGAGGTAATTATTAATCAGCAATAAGTGATTTGGAAGTAAATGTGCCTAACTATCCTATCGTTTGAGTTGAAATTTCTATGCGTTATTAATGAAGAGAGTTAAGCAAGCAGTCTTTTGACACTGATAGTAAAATATAATTAGTCAGTAAGACTCAAATATATCTTCTGATCAGCTAATTAAATGAAATTTTATTAAACTACTCAAGAGATACTGTCTTTGAATCATGAATAAAAAAAATCTATTAGGAGTGTTCCACACATCTCAATGAAATCCATTCACATGTTTTAAGTCTGGCTCTGAGTGTTCACATACTATAACTCACTGCATAATTCTATGGGTTCCATAAATAGAATGAATATTTTAAAGTGGTACATATGCGGATTTGGAAGAAAAACTGAGCTGTCACTAACGGAAAATTTATGCTGGCAACTGTGATAAAGTATCACATTTAAAAGGATTTGGGGGGAGGTTGTTTTGTTGCTTTTTGACTTTGAGATTGTGTGACGATGAGAACCACTGAAGCATATTGCGCTGATTAAATGTGGTACTTGGGAGTCTCAAATGTCACAAAACATATGGAATACCAGGAACATTCATCACTGTTTGAAGGGACTGTCTAAAGCCTTGATAGCCTGGTCTAACGACAGTGCCAGTAAAATAGTCAGTGAATGAAAAGATCTGGTAGCATGAAAAAAAGTGAAATAATGTTAGAAGCAAGAGCATTAGGCTGCTACAGAATTACAGCTGCTTCTTCCTCCTGTTTATTTAAGATTGTGGTCAGGAAAAAACATAGATACTATTAGGCTGTCTCTAGCACTAAACAGATGTTAAATCTGCATATATGTTTTAGGTTTTAAGAAACAGAATTTGAATGCAAGGGGGGATAGCCACAAATTTTATATCAGTGAGAGCAGGCTTGAACATTTTTTTTTCTCGGTAAGTGGTAACAGTGATCAGTCTAATTTTGGTGGGGAAGGGAAAGACTGTTATGACAACTTAATTTTTATAATGTCTGCAGGAGAGTGTTAAGGGAAGAGGGAGGAGGTAGCTTCCTGGAAGCAGTCCACAAATATAAACAGATTGTTCACTCATTTGCAAGACCGCATTTTAAATGTGTTTTACATAAAATGGAAATTGGCTGAGTATTAATTGTCAAATGTTTGAAATAATTTCAGGATACAAAGAGTCAGTTTCCTAAAAGTATCCTGATTCCTTTTCTTTCTAGTATCCTGCATTGAAACTTTACGTGATGTAAAGTCAAAACTCATTTACCATTCTGTGAGGCAGAAAGTATGAGAAACCATCACTGTTACAAGACAATATATGAACAAATTTTAAAATAATTTAACTAGCAAATTGCAATGCTTTATCTTATTATCTTTGTCAGAGGCATCTGACAAAGCAGCAGGGCTTCATCATGTGTAATGGTTACTTGGGAAGACAATGCCAACATCCTTTCCTCCTTCTTCCCCCAGCTTTTATTGCTGAGCGTGGCATCATATGGTATGGAATACCCCTTTGGGCAGTGGGGGTCAGCTGTCCCAGTGTGTCCCATCGTAACTCCTATGCACCCACAGCCGGCTCGCTGGCAGGACAGTCTGAGAAGCAGAAAAGGCCTTGCTGCTGTATGAGCACTGCTCAGCAATAACTAAAACATCCTTGCCTTATCAGGACTGTTCATCACAAATCTAAAACATAATCCCATACCAGCTACCATGAAGAGATGCCAGGGATTCCAGGACACACATACAGTTCGTGCATGTTGGTTTAATGACAAACGTAAATATGTAATAAGACTACCTGTAGCTTTAAGACATCTTATTCAGATGGAAATTAAGCACCTTTGTAAGTTAAAATGATATTTTGATCAAGAAGATGTAACTGCCTATTTTTGTTTCCCTGTATTATATAGATGTAGCACAATTTTTAATATTCACTTATGAATTGTTTTTAATTTAAATTACAGTTCAAAGATGCTTCATAAAAGTAGTTAAGTGCAATCTGAACTAAAAGATTTGGTAAATGCAGTGTGTTAATTGATTGCACCCTAACATGCAATTTAACAAATAATTTTGTGCATAGATAACAGAAGCCTCTTTAATTTTCCCATAAGGGAAACCAATTTTCTGCCTTCTTGTTCAAGAAATTTCTCTTTAAATTCTTCTGTATCTGGAACTAGTTAATGTTGCTTTGAGTTACTTTGGAATAGAAGTCAGAAAATAGTGTTTTAGGTAATCATTAAACAATCAAGAAAAGAAAAAAGCCAATTAGATGTCTGTATTAGATATGTATGACATTATTTGAGGGTCTAGACATAGTTCTTGAATATTTGTAGATTCAAAATACTATTCTGATTTATGTAACATGAATTATTGCCGTTTATCCTTTGAATAAATCAAAGAAACAAGTGATATACTGATTATTTTCAGCCTTATCATCAAATCATGTTTACACACTGAACCTGTTGCAAAATAAGCTGGTATATGAAATTTAAACATGATAAGTATTCTGTGCTGTCTTCAGTTAAATTCTAAAGTGAACTAAATTACCCGAACAAAGAAATTTTGTGACTAATGGAATAAGAGTGTCTGTGGGAGAAGCTATTATAGGTTGTTTTCCCTGGGTAGATAAGCCCTGAGTCAGTAGAGGAGCTGGGTTGAATCTGGGTCATCTGACTCCTGCTTGTGTAGCCAGTTCTTGCCACTAAAAGCCTCTTCTTGTGGAATTACGTGGTGATGTTTTCTACATTTACACTGTGATGTTAAAAGATTATTATGGGATATCTGTTGTTATGATTTTATAGTATCCTACTGAGACGTCTACTGAGTGAATAAGTTGCAGTTTCTGAAAAATAGATTACTGACCTTCTGCTGAGTTTTGTTTACAGTAATACATATTCTATCTTTTCATTGTTCGACATACGCAAAGATCGCTTCATTGTTTTCTAGAATCTTTATTATTATTTGGACTAAAATTGAAGTCACTTATGCATGTCCTTTATGAAAGCTAGATGCTAGTTCTATTTTGTGGCAGTTCAAGACTGCACAGATGATGTAGATTTAGGAGAAGAAATATACTTGTGAAATCTGTAGCTATTGCATGTAGAAGGTCTTTCTACAGATTTTGGACATGGTAGTTGCCAGGTAAATTAAGGAAAAGAAAAAAGGTAAAGTAAAATTTCATCATTGACTAATTTCAAGGTACAGGATAAAGGTTTTGGTAGCCAAATCCAAAAATCTACATTGTGATTTCTTGACTCCTTATACATTCCTGGGGAAACACAGGGGCCTTGGCATGAGGTCTAAAGGAAATGGGATAACTGCCTGCCTAGCGTGCCTGGGACTGCCTACGAGTAGCTTGTAGGAAACAATAAGCACAGAGGTTTGTCAGCAAACCCTCTTCGTGCTGGAGATTAAGCTTCTTGTTCAGATTGTCACAGGATGTTCAGGATGGCACCTTCCTCCGTTTGCCATCTGCAACCTGCTAGGTACTGCAGCACTTCTTCTGAAGTCCTCATCAAGTCTTATTGTTGCTCTTAAAGAACTAGAAGCAGTCTTCAGATGCCTGTGTTCCCTAAATGCTTGTTATATTTGAAAACAAAAGAGCATTTTATTATCTTAGACTTAAAAAGAGAATAAACATTTTTCACTACAGGCTTTCTGAAGAAATGCAGTTTAAATGAACTGTGATCAGAAATAATTTTATCTTGGCTGTTTGTTGACTTATTTGACAGAGTTTTTGTTAATCTGACAGTTTGGTTTTGTCTGTTACTTAGGAAGCAAACAATTGAAAACCGTGTTGCATTTGATTTTGGATAAGACCCTTCCTTAAGTAACCTCAGAAGCCTAGAATTGCCTTCTTCAAGAGAGGTTTTACCATAGTGTGTTCTGGGTGCCTACTGCTTGTAATACAACTGGTTACCACGCTGCAATGCAGAAGGTGCCTGACGTATTTTTGTAATATGCACATTAAACAGTAAAAAACAAAACCAAAAACAACAGCAAAAAAACAAACACACCACAACATTTTTTGTTAGAACTTCTCCATTCAAATAATGGGGTAAATTCTAAAATCCTGGAATTGCTAAGGTATATAATGCTGCTTTGTTGGGAACTGTATGAATTGAGGTGTATTTCAATACAGGTTAATACAGTGATGCTATGGAGTCGCATTGCTCATTAGGATCTTCTTTAAGTGGTAATCTGGAGATACAGCTAAGTAAGAAAGTTGCTTCACAAGAGCTTTTAAATGATTCAAATTGCAGTTTTAAAATATGCTGATTAAATGTTTTTAAAATATACACTTTCTTTCCTACTATAAAAAAAACTTTCAGTGGCCAACTGATTCATACAATCTCTCTGCTCGTAAATCCTGCAGCATGTTATGTACTAAGGTCATTCCCTTAATTTTTAGATAGGTCTGCCCCTGTAAAATAGGAAACAGTGCTACAATCCACATGTATTTGTCCAGTGAAGCTGGCTGGAAATAAGGAGGTAGTTGTTTGCCACCCACTATTACATGGAAGACCAGGAGAACATTAAGAACAATGGGTTCTCCTTGGGTGTTTGGTGTGCATCACATGGTTGGGAAACAAACTCTATCTGTGTATGAGTTTGGATTTTCATCAATATTGCTATTTCTTGACAAATTTTTCATGGTTCTGGTCTTTTTCACAACTCTGGACCAAAAATGCTACATCTCTGCTGTTAAATGCCAGACTCAACAACACATATAACCTTGGCTTTGAGTATTCGGTAGTGTCATTGAATGATTCTGTAGCCCTGCTGAGCCTTGGTTTACAGAAGGTTCCTGAGGCTCAGTGGTTCTGCTGCAGGTTTCAGGCACACAGCCTGTATGTGCAATACATGAAGGCAGCTTACAGAAGCCAAAAGATTTTATGTCGCTAGGTGATTTTTGTTATCTTATTGGTTTGATGTAATACCTCATAAAACAGATGCCCTTATTGTTTTCACAAGCTCGTAACCTTTTAAAATTGTTATCTTTATTATTGAAAATATCCATTGATTTTTTTTTTTGTTTGTTCTGTTCGCAAGGTTTTCTGAGGGAAGCTTTAGTTTATTCTTGAATTGTTTAAAAATATTTTTTCTTTCCTTTGCTAATGGAGGTGTGTGTTTGTGTGTGTGCTTGCAAGTTTGTGTCCTAAAAAGAACAGCAAAAATATCTGATGTCTGCTACAAACTGAAAATGGATAGTGCTTTGCTGGATTGAAAAAATGTTGCAAGCAGTTAGGAGTCACTCAGGGGAATCTCAGTAAATGCTTACACCGCTTTACACTGTAGTGTTTCCTTCATGAATTTCCTATTTTGATTTGGAAATCCCGTAGTAGAGGCAGAGCACAGGTAATTTTCATTCTCCCCTTAGTTGAAGTCAACTACCTGCATGCCTCATAACTTTCACTTTTTCTATGTTGGTTTGTGTTCTGGTCCCTAGTAGAGCTTCACATTGAGATCTTTCAGTGTGGAGATAGCCTTATTTTGGAGAGAGGGCCTGAACACCCTCAGTATTTCTTTCTTGGTGTTTTGTTTATGCCAGGAAAACTTTGAGTGAATGAGTTTTAGTTTCCAAGTGAGAGGACTAGCACATTTTTTACTAATCCTTCTTGCAGAATAATAGAAGAATGAAGCATACAAAATGTTGAATCATTTAAAGGTTAGCATGTGTCTGAGAGTTTTGTTTCATTCTGCAGCACTGGCTGCATTTTGAACTTGCAAAGAGAAAACAAAAATAACTATTCCCCATGCAATGATAAGGGGAAATGGCATCTGCTGCTTGCCTGGGTAGGCCAGATTTGGAGAACACAGTACAAACCAAAGTGTCAGCAGAACGGAGAAATGTCTTTTCTTTAGTTTCATTTACCACAATGAGGCTTGGAATTGGAAGGTGAATCAAAACTATTTTAATGCTTCTGTCATTAGCTGAAGGAAATTTATCCCTTCTCTTAGAGGAAAGAAGGGGGAGAAGATTAACATAGAGGTAATACAAAGGTTAAAAAAAAAATCAATTTCCCATTAGTTTAAGACCCTTGCAAACATTTGTAGACATTCAAAAGATATATATAAAGCAGGAATGGTATTTTTTGGATACATATGTAAACCAAGCTTTATTTTCCAATGAATACAGTAAAAAAATACAATCAGAAAATGCTATCAGAGTCATACATTTGCAGCCTTTTGTATCGTTTTAAAGCATACATTTTTCCTGTTGAAGCTTTCTGTGTATTTCAAATTATTAGACTTTAACTCTTTCACAACCTGAGTCACACTCAACTGGAGAATGGATTTTCAAGTCTGTGACCACATCTTGCTATCACTTTGGTCTTCGAAGCAGGAAAGGTGCTGAATGTACAAGACCCAGCTTTTCTAAATTCTCCAGTGATGAGAATTCTTGTGCAATTTTAATATTTTGCCTACTCGCATCGATCTTAACTGACTGGAAGTCTACAGTGATAGTACAATTGTCATGCTTATATTCAGGCTGCAAAGAGTCTAAGCAAGCTCTTATTGCATCTCATCACCTAGGATTGGTGAGGATGAAGTAAGAAGAATTTCACCTTTAATTCTTTCGAAATACTAAGTAAAACAATGATTTTTGTGGTTGGTGGTTTTTTGTTTTGTGTGTTTGCTCCTTAGTTTGTTTGTGACCACCCCCCCACCCCCAATATTAGATAGCTAAAATTAGATAGGTTATCTGATAATTCTGGCACTTTGACAATGTCTCTCATGAAAATCAGAACTGTTTCTCTCAGGGTATTATTCCCTGCACTTCTGTAAAAATTACAGTCTATTCAGAACATATTTATGAAGAAACTAGGAAAGATTTAATACAGAAGGTCCATGGTAATAGATAAAATTAGAGAACTGCATAATGCATGTGATAAATAGCAGTTTTCTGCTGTAAAAATGCTCATGTAAAATTCACATATTCTTCTTGGAGCAGCAATATTTTTATTCCTAGTGCTGTAGCTAGATGTCTTTTCTTGGAAGGATATTTTGAAATATGATTTCCTCATACCACAGCCATTTCTTGATTACAGGCTGGTGGGTTTTGGTTTTGTTTTCTTTTGTTTTTGCTATCAATTACACTGTGAAGTAGCAATCTGCTGAAGTCTCAGTTCTGCCCTCATAAAGCAGTGAGGCTGAGGACCAGCCCGTGTCCCATTTCTGTCCCCAAAGCATACCTATTATTCCTACTGCCTTGAAAAAGATATTGTTTTCTTCTCTGCCAGTGTGAAGCTAATGGAATTACCTTCGTCTAAAAAGAGGCATAAAAGTCAAGGTGGTTGCATGGTGCACAATCTGTATTCAAGCTGTGGTAGTCAGTGATACTTCCTGAGAAGTGTTCTCCCTCCTGTGGCGTGGGCTGCCATCCTCTTCATCCCTGGTGGCTGAGATACAGATACATTGATATTAGTTAATACTCTGCCCACAACCTGCAGCACTGATGTAATCACAGTTTCATGAGTGGTAACTTAGAGGATATATCCTGGTTGGAAATCTGCATAAGAAACAGTGGAACATGTTTTACTAAATATCTCATTTTCTGTCCTTTCCCAATATTCTCATTTCTTGAATAGATTCATCTCTGTAGGTCTGTGATTGTCTGTTTTTCATGCGTAGCAGCCTCCACGGCCTTTGAATCAAAGAGAAATCTGCTGCAGAAGTACCTTTGTGTTTTGGGGGTATTATTTTTTCCATATATCTTCTCTTCCAAATCACAACATTGCTGGAGTGTGTTGATTTGTTATGGGGAATGTTTGCATAATAACTTTAATAACCAACTGGAAGTGATCCTCAGTACTGACCAGGCACAATATTAATAGCTTTAGTCTGTCCATTTTTCATTTTTTTTATTACTTGAATCTTCTTCTCTAGAATAGGATTATCTCTTTGCTAAAATAAATAACATGTTGCAAGTTGCTTTTATTGAACTCTGTTTTAATTTTAATGAACTGAAACGTAATTAGAAAGTGTTTGTTATATTATGCCAACAAAGTACCAATCATGAACTGAAGACTGACATTGGAGCGGACAGTTTGTGATTATAACTGTATGTCAAGATCTTCATTAAGATGCACATTAACTGAACATAATTGACTGTAAGGCAGCTGGACAGTGGTAAAATATTTAGTAATGAATCTCCGCACTGCAGTATTTTCTGCCTCAAGGAGAACAATAAAAGTGTCCATATTTTCTTTTAATACCCTTTAGTAAATGCTGCCATATTAGCAAGCCAAATGATAGGATCACATGAGGGCTTCATAGTTTCTCCTTCTCCAGTTTTCTGGGGCTATTAATTCCAAGACTGAAAGTTTAAGAAGGAAACAGAATAAAGAGTTCATTGTGCTTTTTTCACTTATAGTCAAAATTTTAAGAGCAAACAAAAATGATAGCTGATTTTATTCCATTTAAAGTTGGACTCCAACAGCAATTTTCAATTTGTTACAAGTAACAGTGCATCCTTTTAGGAAATAACTGCTATTTATCTGAACAGAGGCTTTATTTGGTCAGCATCTTTTTTAAAATAATTATATACGATCAGGGAAAGTATCTCATATCGTGTTGTTTTTCATGATTTTTGTAAGTATTTCAAAGCTAAGTTATATCATGCTAGTGTTGTGGTGATATTTGATGGTATCTAGCCATCAAATTACTTTCATTTATTCTTATCAAATGTATGAATCTCTCTTTTAGTGGTAAGCGACTTAAAAATATATTAACAACAACATGTCGAGTTTATTGTGCATCATCTAATTGTTGCCTCAGAATTACCTTTGGAATAATACATTTTTGAAATCTGAATTTGTATGACCTTTTCATGACATCCTATTTGTATCCATATAATGTATCCATAATGTATCCATATATATCCATATACATATAATGGACTAGAGGCAACAAATTTATGATTATTGGCTTTTTGGATTGTGTAAAAATTAAACCTCTCAACAGCAAAGGAATGAAGTTCTCAATTTTCTTTAGAAATCGTAATTACACAATTGCACATTAAAAGTCTGTTGCGACAAATGAGGAACAATGTAATAGTGTTGTGTTCATTATCACCAATTTTCACCGTAATCTCCCTTATGTACTTGCACTGCAAAGTGTTATCAGCATAATATGCTAGAGCATAGGAATGGCCATAGTCACCTAAAGTATTTGGTGTTATTGCCCCTCTAGTTTGCATTACATAGATCTGTCAGGACCTTTGCTTCGCACAGGTCTGTAATATTCCTGTATTAAATACAGAATGCTTTCAGAACAGATAATCCAGTTCTACACTGTGAGTTTTCAGTGGCTTTTTGTGGACTTTGCTTTATTTTAAAACTTGATGGGCAAATTTATTCCTTCAGAGGCAGCCAACTGTCATCAGCATTTTATTTTTTTATTCTTTGAGTGGTGTTCAAAGGCTTCAGAAAAGACATGTTACTTCATTTAATTTAGATTTTTGAGAATAGATAAATAATGTCCTAAAAAGATTTGCCCTGGTATTTCATGCAGCTTGATGTAAATAGTTCTGTTTAGTACAGATAATGTGGAAACAAACCAAAAGGTGTTGGTTTTCCTCCTGCTTTTGTGATTCCTTCAGCTCAGAAGCTTCAGCTCAGATGTACCATCTGTTTGGTATTTTCCACATTTTTAAAAATTAAATTTTCCTCTAACCCTTTATGTTTTCTAATTTGGTTTGTTTTCACAAAAAAAAAAAAAAAAGGAAAAAAGAAAAAAAAAAAAATAAAAAAAAACAAAAAAAAAAAAAAAAAGAAAAAAAAAAAGCCAGATGGTTTACCCCTGGTTCATTTTGTGTTTTAGCACCATAAGAACCCAAAATAGTCTCGTGAGTTTTTGTGTGTTTGTTTGTTTTCCTTTTGCTGATAATAGGCATAAACAGACTTTCTTATTTTGAAGTATGCAGCAAGGTTTTGAGAGAAACTTCTTGTTCAGCTCTGTTTCAGGTATGTGTTGCTGTGATATGACTGGACATTATTGTGGTTATTAATGTCATCAACATAAATAGTCAGGTCTGGAAGAATTCGAAGTTGTTGTTTTAATCTGCATGCTGAATATGTGTGGAACAGATTAAGAAGAGGTCACAATATGTGCATGGCACATTTCTGTACGAGTAAATGTGGAAACAATGAGTAAAGACGTATCTCTTAGATTCTGTACCATAATATATTATGTCACATAAATATTTGGTTTTTGAAAATAAACTGTCCTGACATCTAGGTGTTGAATTCTTAGAAAATTTTCGTAACAAGTTTCTATTATTTTTTAATGTAGTAAGTTTTTATCCTGCCTGTATATTACTAACATTCTCTGCCTTGCATGAGACCATCCTCAGTCAGCAGTTAACCGAGAGAACTTTGTAGGAATGCAAAAAGCTGTATTTTATGTCAGTTATTATGGCGCAAGTCCTGACTGTTTGCATGAAAGGCAGAGGAGCTGACTTCTATCCCCGAGAAAACTTGGGAAGAATTACATAAAGCTCTTCTTCCTCTGTTTCAATAACTTCGTCCCTGTGATGACTGGGTATGATACATGTCCCATCACTCCTTCAGCACGGAACTCTTCACAGGAAGCACAGGGAGCACTAACTGCTGTGGTAGGATTATTCAAGCCATGTTGTATCAGTGAAAGCTGAGTCATGGGAATCAAAAGGAGTTGCAGCATTTGAGAAAGGAATAATATAGTAGGTGTTACCCTAGTGCTTTATTTTCCATAGCTCCCAGACAAATAGCTCCTTAAAATATGTTATTTCCTTGTGCTCTTGTGCGAGTGGTACCCTTCAAAGCACTGTATGACATTGCCTTGAAGAGAGAACTTAAATAATAGTGTTTGTTTTAAAGAAGCAATCTAATTTCTACTCACTTTGTTTGAATAACAAAAGGAGAGAGAAAAGACCCTGATTGTCTGTACCATGGAGAAAAAAAGTGGGCTTTTCATCTGCTATCTCCTACTCATCCCATGAGTAACTGTCCTGATTCAGTGCTGGAAAGATTGGCCTTTTCTTCAGATAGATTTATATATATTCTTTCTGTACAAATGAATAAAAAACTCAGAACACAGGCAAAACACCCACCCCAGAAAATGACTGGAATTTCCAAAAATAGCTTATCTCATGACATTAATGCTCTTGCAGTGTTGTGTCTATCAACTGCCCAGTGTTCATACTGTTTTTTCACTATTATTCATTTTTCTGATAATATTTTTACTGTACCAATATTATGATAATCTCTTTAAACAGTTGATTCTGAATGACCTAATTTTTAAACTGCTGAGCATTTATTGCTCATACTGAAGAAAATCTGGTTAAAAAAATGTCTATTCTGCAGCTCTGTGGGGTGAAGATGTTGGTGTTTGTGTACGTATATCTGTCTGTTTCTTGTAAATGGTCCCTTGTAGGTTTTTATTGTGATTCAGGATTGTGTCTAATTTGGGGGTTCTTGTTCTTGGATTTTGTTTTCTTCTTTTTTTTTTCTGTGAGAAATAGGGTAGTTATGCTGCTGTTCTGGAAAGAATGGCATCGATTTAAGAAGAAATAAAGGGGTGGGTGGAAAAGGACAACTTTTCAATTTGTCAGTTGACAATTTAACTGTTACTGACTTATTTTCTAAGTCTGTGATTTCATCCCCAAATAAATAAAAAAAAAAAAAAAATCAATGAAGAATTGCAGTAAATGCAATTTAAATGCTTCTCCCCACCCCCCCCCCCACCCCCCTTTTTTTTAATTATCTCATTTGTGGAACAGTTTTGAAAGACACTGTGAAATTAGTCTATCAGTATTTTTGTGTTTACATTACATCTACGTATTTTAATAATGCATTTCATATGAGCACATATTTGTATAGCTTTATGTTAGTATCTTGAAATGTGGTTTACACAACAAAACCTGCTCTGTTAATAGGTGATTTAATGTGACATTCTTATATTCTGTTGGCATGATGTGTGGAGGCAGTACTTATTGCTACTAAATTTATCAAGCAATGTAGATAAAGACTGAATTAAAAGTTGTTTTGTCTAAACCTATAGGGCAGTAGCTCTTGGGAAAAAAAAAATGCACTCTTCTGTTAATTGTGGCACAATTTATTGAGAAACTCTTGCATTTTTCTGTCAAGTTGGTTCATAGGGTATGAATCTTTTTGATGTGAATTACTTATAAAGCAAAGTGCGACTCTTTCCAAAATAAAATATACAGGCAAACATGTAAGCACTGGATAGTGTTAAGACATTATATGGTTATATAGAGAATTCTTTTCTCAACCTGTGTTTCTGGGTACATTTTAAGTAGTTATACCATAACTACAATTACTTTTGCATGGTTCCATGCACAGCACTGAATATATCTAATGGTCGTTTATTAAAAATACAAAACTTCTAGCATGGGCACATTTTTCATCACCTTTTCATGCTTAATAGCCAACTACTAAATCATTTATAATATAAGTAAATCAACAAACCAGAATCAATAAAACAGAATTCTTAGCAGCCTGCTGTTTCGGAGAGACTGCTGTTTGAGGAAAATAAACTATTTTTTTTTTTTCTTTCCATGGAAAATTAATTTCATCTATGCCTGAATTTTGCATTAGTTCTGGCAAAGCTAGATTTGTAAGAGGGAAATTTTGTCATAGGGAGTAACTATGGATGAGCTCAGTGAACAGTCAAAAATTATTGCTGGACCCAGATTTCATATTGTATAGTTTCTTTTCCATCATTTTCCATATGAAGAAGAACACAGCTGCTGTGTATACAATATAACAAATCTAGGTCAAGCAGCCAGATTAATGATGTCTGGCATATAATCATGAACATTAAAGTAACATTTTATTTTCTTTCTTTACATGGTTTCTATACATAATATTATATAGTTTACAGGAAGGCAGTGTTGATTTATGATATAATTTTGCATCCAGGAAATACTGTAATCATGAAGTACTTCCGTGATGAGAATTGCCACATAGCCCGCATAATCTCTATTCAGATTATAAACGGAAGTGTTCATCTAGTTAATTTTTGTCCCAACAGTTCATCCTCCATCTGACTTTAAAAGAAAAAATAACCTTTCACTGAAGAGACTCTAAAAAGTATTTAAAGTCAAAAATAATAATAAAAAAATCATCACACATACAGTGTTGTTTACCCTTTGGCTGTGCTTATTCTAATCAACATCAAATTTTAATTCAATAGAAAAGCAGTCAGTTGGTAATTTTTTGCACAGAGGTGCACAAGTTCTCATTTTTTTTGCTACAAACAAGATTTCAGTGTAGAATATTATGCATGCACCAAGTATGTTTGCATATATAGTGTTTTCATTAGTAAGACTTTGAACATTTAATAAGATGGTCTGGAGTAAATATTTTCTATATATTTGCAGTATTTTTTAAGTGTTTGGAGTTACATGTGCTTTATGACTCATTTGGTCTGATTATCTAAATGAAAAGAAAGATCCTTACTTTTCTTAAGTATTCTTTTTCCTTGAATCACCTTGGTGAGTCTTTACATGTGTTATTTAGGAAGATATATTGAATATCCTCTATAGAAGGATCTCAGAACTGTGCATAATCCCTTGTTCAGCTCTTCCATATGTCTTTTTGCCCACATTGAAGAGGTTATTTCTAATGCATATCTATGCTTGGGCCAGGGTGGGAAATAGCCTGGTTTACTTCTGGGGTCACTCTAAATAGGCAGTGGAAACAAAATTGTGCCCGGTTTAGTTATTTCTACCCACATCATCATTTAGCTCTAACCAGGTAAACTTTAGCCTCTGAAAAAGAGATTTTCAGATTGCACCTAAGAAATATGCAATTTTCTTTCAGTGTGGCAGTAGAAAAAAAAAATAAATGATGTTTTAAACTGACTGTCCCTCTGCACCCCCAGTGGAAATACAAATTATGTCTTAGGGTCACAAGGGCAGAGCATAAGTCCAGAGACAATTTAGGTCTGAATACTAGGTAAAGTGACGCAGTGAGTATGCTCTGGAAAGAGCTAGCCAAATCCATAAATACTGGTAGAAAACTGTTCGCTTTAATTTTAACATCATGGATCATTCCCTGACCCTTATATTTAACAGTATAGAAACACCTGGCATATCTGTGCAATCATTTTTTATCTTCTCCTTGTCTTGAAGATGATGAAATCTGATGAATACATACCTTAAAATTTATAATGAATGGTTTTTAATCATGATTCTTCAATGATTTCGGGTAACAGTATCTCCAGCCTCATGGCTTCCCTGTTCAAAAGATCTCAGAGCACCAGTGGGATGCCAGAAGACAGAAGGACTCTTCATGTTTCTGAATATTTCAGTTGAGAGGTAGCTTCACAATTGATTCATTTGGTATTTCTTATGAGGAGAGACTGAAAGCTGTGTCTGTTCAGCCTGGAGAAGGCTGAGAGGGGATCTTATCAATGTTTATCAGTATCTCAAGGGTTAATGTCAAGATGATGGGACCAAACTCCTTTCAGTGATGCCCAATGATAGGATGAGGGACAGTGGGCACAGACTGAAGCACTGAAGCACAAGAGGTTCCATCTGAGGAAAATTTCTTTACTTTGAGGGTGCCAGAGCCCTGGAACAGGCTGTCCAGAGAGGTTGTGGAGTCTCCTTCTCTGGAGACATTAGAAATCCGCCTGGACACATTCCCATGTGATCTGCTCTGGGTGAACCTGCTTTAGCAGGTGGGTTGGACTAGATGATCTCCAGAGATCCCTTCCAAGCTCAACTATTCTGTGATTCTGTATAATTTATGAGAAAAAAATAACAGTATGTGTAATAAGAGATGCAATTAACAGTTAAGGGAAAAGGATGTAGTTAAAAAAGAGTAGGGGACTTTTCTAGGGAGTTAACATTTCACCAATTAATTTGTTTTTCTTGATGAGATGACAAGTTTGGTTGATAAATGGCAATGAAAATACAGCATATTTTATCATTTTTAAGGCGTTTCATTTCATTTAATGCCAGCCCATACCCAATTGCTGATTATATATAGTTTTTAAATTGCAGAAGCAGTTGCTGAATAAGACACTAAGCATTTTTGGGAGGGAAATTTGAAATGAAGGAAAAAAAGATATCAGTAGTAAGTCTTTAAATGAGCCTACTTCTTTTGAACTTCAAATTTGTTCAGTGTGAACATCAACAGTGGCAGCAGAGTAAAAGATCTATTTGAAGGAGAAAAGCAAAGTAATAAATAATGATTGTGGGGTTATTTTACTTCAGTGTAAAGCAGTAGCAGAACTAATACTTGATTGTGGCTGTTCTTTTTAATTTTGGAAATGAACAGAGTGAAGATACGAATACTAAAACTGAGCTTTTAGTAGGTGAAAATACCATACAGTTTCATATGCATCAGAATATGTTTAGCTTATCACAGATGTGATTGAGAGGTGGTTTGCTAACTTGTCTAAAACACTTAGTAATAAAAGGATTTTTAATTTAGCAAAGCAAGTTAGTAGAAGCTGATGCCAGAAATTTAAATGAAATATGTGGCAAATACTTTTAGTAGAGAGGTGATTAACTGCTGGGACAAATTGCCAAGAGAAACAAGTGATTTTTCCATCACATGAGGTTGTCAAATTAGAACTAAATAACTCTCAGGAAATTATTTGACTCTTGCCAAGAACAAATTATTGGTCTCAGTACATTGTTAACTAGATGAAATTTTAAAGCAGGTGGTTGGGGTAGCGGATCAAATCATTCTTTATTTTTATAATGTAAAATCCGAAGGAATATTTTATCTAACTCGCCTTTGCTGAATCACCACATCAGGAACTTCGTTTCAACATGGTATAATTTCAAGTTGCTAGGGTATTATTATACCGTGGCACATTCCCATTCATGCTATACCTTATTCAGGGGATACTCTCTTCTCTACTTGGTCATGTCCAGTTTCAGTGACAAACTTTTTATTTATTGCTTTTTCCTGAATTAAGTCTTGAAGAAGCAACTGTTTGGAAAGAAACAATAGCTTTATCAGTAGAACCAAAGTCAGTAATTTACTCCAGTGAAAAATTGTTAAATACTGTCTTATTGGAGCAGAATTACTGAGTATCAGCAAAATTCATTTAATGCTAGTGTGCTAAATCAAATGGGACGGGCATGCCTTTAAACTTGGGGAATGAACTTGGTTACCGTGGGTGGCATACACACAGCTTACTGCAATATGCAAGCAGGTGATGTAGAAATAATTGAGAGAATTAGTGCAGAAGTCCTGCAATCCATTTTCAACTCTCCTTTTGAGATTATATGTGTATTTTAGTTGGCTGTCGTTGCATTTTCTTCAGTACTTCCACGTAGATGCTGTAGTATAAGCTAATAGTCTCTAACTGCTTGAAAGATTCATTGAAGGAGTGTCTATTAAATGCATGAAAATATTTAAATGGCAGGTGAGGCTATTTTATTAGCGATCACTTGGGAAATTCCACATTGAATTAGTCCGTTGCCAAGTATAAGTGTGTGATTGAGTAGATGCCTCATGTCTGCAGTCCCTGGACATCCAGTGGTGTTCCCCAAAGCAGAATACTGAGGAGTTTGATCTTCAGTGATCCTTCAGTAGGCACTGCAAAACTGTTCTGAGTCTCAGTTTCACTGCAAGAGTGAATAATTTTTTAATAACAGGGCTTCAGTTCTCAACCGTTTCACTTCAGTGCGTTATTTCAAATATAGTTTTATATGTTTCAGAGATGCAACAGTATAGTGCCATGATGAAGGGAAAGTGATAAAGTGAATAGAATTCATCTGCTATCCTTAGCAGTCACACGCCTGTGCTTTCCAAGCTATTAGAATAATTAATAAACTCACTCCTTGAATTAATGGATTCACTTGCAGGACACCACCGGACATAAATTTTGAGGCTGAATGATATTTACATTGCTATTTGTCCTGTAAAATTAGTAAAGGTTATTAATTCTATCTGGTCTTCATATTGTCAGTTTTATACCATAATTACATGCACAGACACACACAGCCTCTTGAGAGGAGTGCTGAAACGCAGGTACTTCACAGTACATGAAGAGCTGAAGCAAATGTTCACAAGTTATCCTGTCAGTTTTACATTTTTTTCCCTTTGCCGATTGGTCCTACTGCTCATCTTGATGGCAAGATGGAATCATTACATTTTCTGTGATCGTGCAGTACCACTCAGAGTGTAAGGAGTTTCTGGCCCACCATTTTAAAGACAGAATCCCAGAGTGACAAAATCAGACTCACTGTCTGTCGTGCTTCTAGATCTCTCCTGCAGAGATTTTCAGGCTGCCCAAGATTCTTTAAATAGCACATTTTCTTAGCATTTAAAAGACTGTAGTGCTGGTGTAGTTCTTCTCTTAGCAGTGATGGTGTCATGCTGGGCAAGATATGCGATGTTTTCAACAACATGTGCACATGCATGATAGATATTATTATGAGTGGGGAGGTGTGTATGGAAACAAGGGAATGGAAAAGAACTGAGAATGTAAGACTTGAAGATTCCATATGTGTTTTTGCAATCTATTTTATATTTTTCTTGTTTTGATTTGGTGGGTTTTTTAGAATCTGTTGTAGGTTTTTTTTCCAGTTGTGAGAGGCAGATTCCTCCAAACCTATGGGCATGTGTTCCATTACTTTTTGGCATTTTCATTGGGTTAGAAGAAGTTTCCAGCCTCCTACTCACTGGAAGATTTTTTAATAACTTTATTTTTAATAGCCTGTTTCATGAGTTTTCAGATCACTTTTAGGGAATGATGCTCCTCAGGTTGAAGACAATGCAATAAAATAAAATTTGAACATACTTTTCTATAGAAAGTCCACATTTTAGAAATCTCTTTGTATTTGAATCATAGGCCTTTATACTGCTTTGGTTACAGTACAGTAAATATATTAACTGATCTTTAAAGGATCTCCTTTCAGCAAAGTGGCTAGCAGGGCAAAAGGTGTCCCAAATTAGGAATATCCAGTCTTTCATCACTTGATGTGCACTTATTATAAGATGTGTGCTAAAGAACTAAATAAAGATCTGATTTTGCAATTCGTGTTTCTTTCGTTGGCATTTACACCACGGTAAGTGGAAGTAGATCATACCCTGTAGAAATTAAAGGTGAAAGTTACTAGATATTTCAGTGCATTTCCCACCATATATTTTGTACTTTTAAATCTCCCCAGGGAAGATGCCTCCACTGCCTGTGTCAAGAAATTATACTATAAACTTTATTGGAGATCCTTAACAATTAGTTTTTATGGCATCATACTGTTTTTAAAACATCATGTAATTATTAATCTTTTTCTGCATTGCTTTAGATCTTCATACTTTCAGCCTTTGGCTTAGATGCTCTCAATTTGTCCTGTTGCAATGACCGTTGTACCCAAATCCATCATAAGAAGAAGGAGCACAGTTCTAGTAAATGGATGTGCTATTTTTCAAATATTGTTTTAAGATAAGATGGACACATTTTTTATAGATTACATTTTTATAGATTGATATCGCATGGCAAATAGTAGTATAAATAGTCCAAAGGCTATTCAGCTACCATCAGCATACATAGTTTGCCAGTCCTTAATGTGACTAATTCCTAGCCAGAAAATATCCTGCATTCTCAATGAGTCATAATTGAAAAATAAATTATGGTGACAGGAAATTTTAAACAAAAATGTCATTTCATATTGCTGTAGAAAAGCCAGTTTCAGCAACATTTTTAGGATTATCAGTGAGAAGACATCAGTCTATGATGACAAGAATCGAACAGAAGTGTAATCATGAGAGTGTTTTTGGTTATTTGTTTAATAACAGGTGTTGTTAGGCTGATATATAGAGGAAAAATGTTGCAAAAATTATATTTATTAGTAATAAATAGTCGCTTGACGACAGTGAGACTTGAACATAATTTTATTTGGATAATTGGTCATTGGTGATAGGTGCTATAAGCAGTTTCCAATGGTAGATGGAATCATTATGGAAAATATAGCTGAAAAGTTTTTTTCTAGTGAGTGTTTGAGATTTTTTTGCCTCAGAAATACCCAGAGAGACTGCATTTTATGTCCTTTATGCCAGTGTTTTGTACATGTTGGCGCAAACAAATGGTGCATACCACATCCTCAGTTCTTTTCAACTACCTTATTAAGATTGAGCAGAATGTAAAGGACTAATAATACAGACTTAATCTACCACTTCTTCCACTGCTCCTCAAAATGTTGTACTCAGAATAATTACTTATTATAAATAAATCATATTTAAATGAATCACACCATTTAGAGTGGATTTGAATTTTGGACAGTACAGATAACAGCAATATCTACTGAGAAAACATACAAGCAAATGTGATGGAATTTAGTAATTAGTGAAGTTCTGCTTCAGTTCCTAGATCTTACAAGAAGCCTTCAGGTAAGCAGTCTCTCCAAGAACATGCTATTAGAGGAAAATTATTCCAAAATCACTGGTCAAATGGATTGGCATCCAGCTCCCCACAGGTTCCTGATACAGTTATGTGAGTGTTATTAGGATCCTTCCATTACACTCGTTCCAGCTGGAGTGGAAACACATTCAGATAGTTGGCACCTCAGCACTTCCCCTGGGAATTGTTGTCATAAATGCAGTAAACTGCATTTGTCATTTTTGTACTCCAGCTTTTGCACATTGTGATATGCCTTCCTCTATGCCATTAAATCTAGAAGTCTAAACTAAAGATTGTCTCCATACACTGCTTCAAAGTATTTCAAATGCCAGGAACCCTAGAGATGCATCAGTGACTTAGTCATGGATGTTCTTCAGTCCTGCACTTTCCAATATATATGCAGATTTTGAAAGAAAGATGGATGTGCTTAACCTCTTTTTTTTTTTTTTTTCTTTAGTTCCACCATCTTTATACTTTATCCATCATGGGAGACATGCAGGTTTCATGTTTTATCCCAAGGCTATTTTACTCATTTTTAAGCTTTTCTGTATGTGATCCGTTTTCTTTGTTTCCAAGACCTTGTCCATGAAGGCCTCCTCTAACAAGGTATAAATACTTATTGGACTAGTGAGTAATAGAACTGGTCTAAGGTTGTGGGGATTTTTTTTGTTTGTTTTGTGTATGTGTGTGTGTGGTGTTATGTTTGTTTTTACAGTATGGTATTCTTGGTATTAAAGAGGCTGAAGACCTATTCTGAAACTCAGATATTCAAGTTTAGAAGAGTGACTTTGGTGGTTTACAGCTTTAAAAGGAATCATTGCTCTGTGTATTTTGACCAGCAAGATGCTTACTTCAAAGTCTCAGTCACATTTTTGGACTGAAAGCATCTTTGTTTCTGCAAATATTAATTACCTCTGTGAAGCCTCTGCCATGTCAGTACGAGATCCAAACACTGGAGTACCAGAGTCTCTGGCACTAAATGTCTTAGAAAAAGGAAAAAAAAAAAAAAGTCCTGATACTGATACCAGTCTCTCCTCACCAGTAAAAATGGAGTGAAGCTCTTTCCTGAACTCTGGCAAAGATATCAAGTGTCTTGATGTACATTTTGTAGAATCACAGAATGGTTTGAAGGGACCTTCAAAGGTCAACTAGTCCAACCCCCCTGCTTATTGCAGGGGCATCTTCAACCAGATCAGGTTGCTCAGAGCCCTGTCCAGCCTGGCCTTGAATGTTTCCAGGAATGGGGCATCTATGACCTCTCTGGGCAACCTGTTCCTGTGTTTCACCACCCTAATTACCAAAAAAAAGTCTTACTTTATCTAGTCTAAATCTGCCTTATTTTAGTTTAAAACTTTTATCCCTTGTCCTATTGCAACAGGTCCTGCTAAAATGTTTGCCCCCATCTTTCTCACAAGCCCCTGTTAACTGCTGAAAGGCTGCAGTAAGGTCTCCCCAGAGTCTTCTCTTCTCCAGGTGGAACAAACCCAGCTGTCTCAGGCTTTCTGCACTTCCTTTGGGTTCAATGTGAAGAATGTCCTTCTAGTTTTGACTCTAAATTTTGTATGAATATGGTCTTTCCTCAGCTTGCTTTTCCCAGAGCGGCCTTTCTGTTTAGTTCCATATTCTTTTTGAATGCTGAAACAACTGAACTTATTATCAAATTAACTTTTTTTTTTTTCCCTGTTTTAGTTTATAAGGCTTGTCTTCCACAACTGTGGACTGTTACCTGTTTTTATAGTATGCGTCTGTGTAGCTCCTAATGGTTTATTTGCCTAATCTTCCTTCTCTGATGAGATAGTGAAGAGCTCTGCAAGATCTCCCTCTGGGTAGCACATAGTGTATATAGGATCAGTCCTCAGTTCCAGTTACTTTTTTTTTTATCTAATAGTGATGAATTCCTCTTTCCTTGGATGAGTATTTCTCTTCAGTGATCTCAGAGATCAGAGTCCATAGTTGACCTTGAAGTTCAGTATATACATCACTGTCCTGGAGCTCACACTAATGAGATGTGTCAAGCTTTCTGTGCATGTGTAGAAAGGACCTCAGCTACAAATAATGTACACCAAATGTATATTTTGCAACTTGTACTAGAGGAAGAAAAATAACCTGAAATTCTTTCTGGTTGTATGGCTCACTACAAACCACTAGCAGATCTGAGGAATGCTGCATCAGTCACCAAACAACTTAATCAGGGGTTTACCCTCGTCATGACAGCTAAGTAATTGTAAACTGTTTGATCCATTGCAAAAAGGAGCATGAATGGAAGGTAAAGAAGTAGGAGGTTCATCCTGAAATAAGTGGTTTTGTCTGGAACATCAAAAGAAAATGAGAGAGCCAAACCAGCCTCAGGAGTCCTGCAAAACATACATGTGAATCTGCAGTCAGATAAACTAATAGTATTTCCTCCGGTATGTTAATATAGTCCATACCATAACCTAGTTGTTAGATTAGTGGTGGGCCAGCCCTTTGAGCCTTCAGACAACTTTAGCCTCTGTCATCTTTCCTTAAGAATATTCCTTTCCAAGCAAGAGAGGGAGAGAAATCTGGATCCTCATGGCTGATTCTTTATATACGGATATGGCGTATATACATATTTACACCCTCCTCCCCTGCATTTTTCTATGATATGTTATCCTCAGAAAACACCTTTTATTTTCTAACTAAGGCACTGGATTTTATTTAAGCTAAGGCTGCCTATCTTTGCCCCAGTGTATGTGCTGGTTCTTCTTACACTTTTCCCAGGCAAGCTGTCTCTTTTTACATTGCCAGGATGAGGCCTTTCAGGAGGAATCCTTGTTTGTCCATATGACAACAAAGTGAGCTAGAAATCAGCTGTTTCAACAGATTGTCTTACTGGATAGATAACTGTGTGGGAAGCAATTTGTCTGCTGAACTGAAGCCACCTTAAATTATCATAGCTGTCTTATTTTCTTCAGAATGCCTCCATCCCTGGCATATGGAGGCTGCACATGTAGCTGCCACCTAGAGCTTCATTCTGAAATCCACCAAACCTTACGGACCTGCTGAGGTGACGCTGCTTTTTGCAAGAGACCTTTTTCAGTCCTTACTCAACTTTAGATCCTGAGACTATTCTTCAAATGTGTGGTGTTTTGTGAGGACTACTACTTAGAATCACCACTGCGTAACAGAGCACCATGAGAGAAAGATCACTTGTGTCTAGCAGTTCTTCCTCGGGCAATTTATCTGATTGTAAATTCACTTTTCCTCCTTTGCCTTGGACACACAAGACCTAGGTGGAGTTCTGATTCATTACTAGTGCTGTGGAGAGGTAGGGGACTGGTATTCATTTGTCATGTGTACTTCTGAAGCAACATGGGCATGCAGACCCTGCACTGTGAATACACACACACACAAAATATTCTGAATCAGGAATTCAAGAATTTTCATTTATATCTATCTATCTATCTATCTATCTAAAAGTAGGAATTAAAATTGAATAACCTTTCTTTTACTTTACTGTAGGATTATAAGTGAAAAAGAAAGGGAATGTACATATTCCTTCAAAGTCAGAAGAGATCCTCTGGGCTGTTTAGTTTGTCTCATCTCATGTACACTAGCAGAATGGAGTGATGTTAACTGAAAGAGGTCAGCATATGCTCCAGCTAATCATGGTTGTCAGTACAGCTCTTATAACACTGTTATAAGATACTTTGAGATGTCAAAGATGAGCTCCCTGAGTTTCTCTGTAGGCCATGTAGGCTCTGACACAATTCAGAATATGTGTTTAAAAAATTCCTGTTCCTTCTTACAGATAACCAAAAGCAGGATCCAGATTAATTATGCTTTGGTTCACAGTTTAATTTTGTGTCCTAAATAATTTATTTCTTTCAAAATAGACCATTTAAAGGGAAGTGGTAAGGGCAAGATTGTTCTCCTCCTCATAAATCCCTTTCATTGCTTCCATAACATATAGAGCATGTATTAAATTTTGTATTAAAGAGCAAACCAAATACATTTGAATCTTTACCTAAAATAAAGTAACTTATGATGTTATGGATATAACATTAATATCTACAAACATCTGTTTGTTTTGTAAACAATTCTGTGCAGATACAATAATTTAATCTTCAGTTAGAGGAAGAAAAGTGTGTGTTTCACTATAGCAGTTTCTCTTGTATGCTCAACAAAAAAAACCCCAGAATTGTATAAAATGTAGTGTAGAGGTGATCTCAATTGAGTTATGGAAGTGTAATAGCTTTCTTTTACCTGATGTGACCAGGAGAGGAGTCTAAGATTCATAACATTCTTGGACTAAAGTCTGGTTTTCTTTTTCTTCTCCCCCCCGCCCCCCTTTATTTTTAGCTTGAGTAAGACGGACAGATTCAAATGGAAGACCTCAGAGTACTTACTGGCCGGAAGGCATGTTTCCTGCTGAAATAAGTTCATGTTGAGCAATAGGCTTAAATTTCAAAGCACTTCAAGCAAAGCGCTTAAAGTTCAGACACTTATGTATAAATTAATGTCTATTTATTTACTGTTCTACTTGATATTGTTCGCATCTTTACCCGAGCATTGCCTCAGTTACATGTCGTACAATCATCTACATGTAACTGAATTGATGTGCAGATTGTCTTACTTCTCAAATCCATGATTAATTAATGAATTATAAATATGTAGTCAAAGTGTTTCCTGTCACTTTTTTTTGCTTGCCTAGACTATGCATAATAATAGTTAAAGCCCAAAGTAATATTTAAAATGTAATGAAATGATACGTGTTTAGGAAGATATGATTACATAATTTGAAAATGTTCAAGATGAATGAATGAGAGGGACAAAAAACCTACAAATTGAATCTGAGCATAATCATCCTAGGGAGTGCACTTATGTGATAGAAAAATAAGAAAGGGAAATTTGTTCAAGACAAATTAGAGAGTAGGAGCTCAAAAATAAATGCACTAGAGGCCTTCAGAAGATGTATGCTAGATTTAACAGCAAAAAGTAAATAACAAGTAAGAAAAAAAATTGCCAAAGGTGATATTTGCATTCTATCCAAATATTCTAATTATGTATTTTTCAAACAGAATCATTAAAAACCAAAATAACCATTCAATGCTGTTGGAAATAAATTGTTATTTTTAGTTGAACAGAATTTTTAAAGTACTATTTCTGCTAGTCAAAAATGGTTGACATGTAAATGCAGCAAGTGTTTAAAGAAGTTGAAGAACACCTAAACCATATCTTTACAAAGGCAGGATTAATACTGAAGCACATACATGTATTTTCAGATTATTTAAAGCTTCCACTCAAAGGATCAGACTTTTGGTTTTGTAATTTATGTTATTTTAGTGGAATGGCACTGACACCAGATGGAGTCTGTCACCATTTCCTGTAGTAATTTCAAAATCTGCTGCAAATCTCTAAGTAACATGGAGAAAGAGAAAGTTTTCAAAATATTCTTGTCTAAAGTATGGCCCAGAAGAGATGACTAAGTTTAGTGGTGTACCTGTTGCTAGAAGACTTTCTTATTGTTGAGACTCTCCTTAATTTATGTGTTTAGGTCATATATAACTTATGTTTAGTTAATGCTTTCATGAACAATGTGATTTTCTTCTCATGATAATAATAATAATTGATTTTGTCATAGCATAATAAAAGATCAAGATTCCTTGTGAAGCCTGTGATTTAAAGCCTTGTTCTATAAAAGGCTTTAAAGGATAATAGCAATGGGATTAGACCCATTTAGTCTAGGTTTGAAATATAAGCTTTTCTATAAGTGTGGCTGATGTTCAATATATATGTTACTAAAATGCTATTGGGGAAGGAAAAACAAAGGAGGTGACTGATGCAAAATTGTATATACCTTATGTCTCATAAAAGCAAAGCATTCATGAAATTTGTACTCTTCACATGGCTGTCAAAGAGATTTGGAGAGGAGCAGTCAGTGAGGTCTGTACCGGTACTTTGTGGTTAGAATGGCAAACGTAGCTGGATTTGCAGCTGCAAAACCCTTCAGGCATTTTGGAAGACTTTACTTCATTTTAGTGCCTGTTGTTTCTGACTTAACTGTTTGGGACAACCAGTAGTTTTTGGTGATGGGAGAAATGTTCATTGATGATACTGTTACAAAGGCTATCACTCCACAGCACAGTTTCTTTTAAAAAGTAGTTGTGCTCCCTAGGATTCAGTGATCCTTGGTAGCATTTAGCAAGTGCAAAACTAGTAATTACCTTATGGGCTATCTCAGTATATTGGGAAAGTGATTGCTTAAGGCATCATACCATGTATTTTGCCTTTTTTTTTCTTTTTTTTTCTTTTTTTTTTTCTTTTTTCTGCATGAGGCATGTATAAATGTTGCCACATCATCAGTCCTTTCCCTCAGGAATTGTCTTCAATTTGCAAAACTCTGAACACCAGATTTAATATCTCAGCAATATGATGTACTGATTTATTATTTCATTGATGAAGAGGCTGCCTAGCATTATGGCAAGTTCCACAAAACCTGGGCCGTATTCTAAATAAACTTTTTGTGGCAGGCTGCATTAGTCAATGATCCCCAGATTCCATTTGGAGACTGTCACTGGTCCACAATCTGCAGCAGTTACGTGCAACCACACTGCAGTAGAATTTACTGTTGTCCTTCCTGCAGATGTACTGATTGTTTGCAGAGAGTTTTGCAGACTACAATGAGAAATTAGTCCAAAGAGCCTGGAAACTACTGGTTTAAGTTCTTCAGTAGAACTGTTTTGATATGTCATAGTTGAAATGTAGATAAGTTGCTTGCTTTCCATTTCATGACCAGGGGAACACACTGTTTGAGCAGACACTTTTCCATACTTTGTGTTGGTAGTTGTACAGCATGTGAGTAATTAGGGTAATAATATGTGGTGTGAAATACTGTGCCAAGTTGTCGTATATCTTGTTTCATTGATACCTAGGGATAGCTAAGTTTTCTAAAAAGCAAAATATAGTAGTATGCACTGATGTTAGGAGAGAATAGTGATCTTCCTTAATTTAATTAGTTCAACAAAGTTACAATAGAGTGTGCTTATACTTCCATGTAATACAGTCATTGCCTTATGCGTACCTGATTTCTCCAGAGTATTGCAAATGCACTCACTGTTCCTTAATGTTATATTTTGACTTTGGATCTCTGATTTAGCTGACAAATGTGAAAAAGCACATGTTGCCAGAGAACTTTCAAGAGACAAGCTGTGAAGTCTAAAGAACACAGGTTATTCCAGCTAAGGTTGGCACTGACTTCTGCTTAAAAGTTTTTCTCCTAACATGTAGTTTTTAAACTTGTACCTGCAGAATATAGGTTAGCATTCTTCTGATACAGATTTTTATTTTCCATTTTTATTACACAGAAGTGGAAATATTACTTTTATTTTCTCTCATTCTCTTCTGATCAGATGCTGAAGCAGTTGAGAGCACTCCAAACAGCTGGAGAAACAATTACATTCAAATTGCATGATTTTGGTGATTTTTCAAACTCTGATTGTGGGGGCCTATAAATCAGTGCAATAGAAAGACATGTTAAAAATGACATTTAACCATTTATGTCAGCGGTATGAATCTCTCAACACTGAATTTGGACTAGTTTATATGAGCAGAAAAGTATCACACAGGATTTTACACAGTTCTTACTGGAGTCAATGGAAGAATCCTGCAATACTGCAGAGCGTTCTGGGCTCTGAAGTCTTACTCACCAAATCACATTTATTGTCCTCTGATAACCATGTGGCTTTGTTGTGCTGTATCTTACACAGTTAGTTACTTAGTTCTATGTCTAGCATTTAGCTACAAAAGTTTATTTAGAGAACTAAATATCTCTCCTGTCATTAACTTTGGCATGTCTGTGCAATATCAATTGAAATTCAGACTGGTGGCCTTTATGGCCCATGACATCCAAAAAGAGGACATGGCAAACAAGACCACCTATCTGAAGTGTGTCTAAAGCGGGGAAAAGGACTAAAACTTCAGTGGAGCAACGATAGGTGTTTTAAAACAAAATCGCGATATCCCTAATATATTATTTTAGAAACCCAGAATTTATTCAATTTGTTAGTAGAGCAGTAAAACAGCAGCAACAACAAAAACCCCAACAAAACAAACAAGCCCCCACAACTTTCCAGCTAAAATCAAAAGAAACATTTCAGACATCAACAATCAGCAGCAGCCCCTGAAGTCCAATCACTTAAATTTTTAGTTTAACTACTGTGATACTGACTTTCTGTTCTGTTGTCTTAGTATGTTATTTCTGGAGTCAAGAGAAAAAACAGAATGAAATACTGCAGATGAAAGGAATAGTGACTCATTCAGGCACTTTTTATTAGTTCCTTTGTATAAGCAACTTGTGTGGGCATTGAAAGTAGCAAGTGCAAAATGCTGAAAATAATTTGTTTCATGCCTCCTCATAAGGTACAAGGCAGAATGTAGACACTGTTACACGACAGTGACCTCCAAGGCCATTGTCGAAATCCTAATTAAATTCATTCAGAGCAATTTTCTTTTTAATCAAGGTCAGGATGGTTTTCTTGCAAGTCTTTGGGCACCGTGAGTGGGAATTCATAAATCCTGACATTGGGAAGCAAGGTTGCTCTTGCTCTAAATTTTATAAGGAAAGGAAGTAAGATGGAAAAAAAGAAAGAGAGCAAGTTGCTTTGCCTGATGGTGTTAAAAGAAAGATCTAACTTTGCTGGAATCAAGAAATAAGACTTTTTCTTTGTTTAAACGGGTCACAATGCACTGATGATGTCTCCTGTGATATTCATCATTTATATTTGCAGTAAGCTGGTATGTTACCTGGAATCACTTGTCAGTTTTCCTTTTCTATGGTCTGTTAGTCTGTTAGCCTTCCGGTTAAAATACATCCTAAATAACTTCTACATTAAAAATAAGAACAGTGATAGAACAGTTACTTTAAGAGATAGATGTCTCATGAAGAGAGGGGTTTTTTTTGGTATCTGTCATAAATAAATCAGATTGTGCACCCTGTTGAACGGTTGTAGGGTTTTTTTGTTTGTTTCTTTGTTTGGTTTTGGTAGTACACTTAACTTCTTGACAATGAAACATGTTGTTTTTAATTAAGGAGAACTTATTTTAATTAAGCAGCCCGTATGAACATTTTGGAGAAAGTGTTGAGTAAATATAGTGGTATCAGTCTTTAGCTGAAAATTCTATGTATTTGCACTATGGTGGAGATGGAGTCATCCTAGCTCGCTTTTCCTTAAGGTCATAAGATTAGTCTGTCTTACTGTGTTTGCTGTATTCCTTTGTTGCTGCTGCTAAGAAGATTTTCTATTTTCATCTCTCACAATTGATTTTTTTTTTTTTTTTATATTCTATGTGTTGTTTTGTTTTGTTTTGTTTGTGTGGGGGTTTTTTGGTGTGTTTTTTTGGTGTTGGTTTTTTTTTTTTCTGGTTGAAGTAAATAGGTGATGAAAATGATTCCTTAAGAGTTCATAATATGATGAGAGTACTTAGGGAATGGAAGGTGCTGGATTGTTTGCTGCTACTTAAGTACAGAAAAGCTCAAGAGGATCTTTTCCACTTCTCTGTTGCTTTCTTTGGTAACATTTGAATCACAGGTTTCATATGGTTTAGAAATCTAGTAGACTTTATTGAAAGTTCAACCTGGAGATAAGGAGAAAGTAGAAAATACAGAACTTTCTTTGTTTTAGATCACTTCCTTTAGGTGGCATTATAGTTGACTGAGTATTTTTTCTTTAAAAGATTTATTTTAACTATCACAAGGATATTTCTGTGTCTCCCTGGGAACCCACAAAGTTCATCTTTTCTATCTCCTTCACTCAGTGATCTGTTTGCTGTCTCCAGATCTCAATGCAGCCTATCAGTTGCTCTTTACATAGCTGAAATAAATGGTGTTGAATGTTGCATGAACAGGGTGTGGTCGGTTTGGTTTTTTTTTTCCTCTCTCTTTACTTTTGTTATGTTGGCTGCTCAGTAACTCTTTGGCAGTGGATAAAACTTAATATAGGAGAAGTGGCATCTTCACATCCATAACAGGCATTCTAGAACCAGCCCTCTGCAGGGCTCTGTCCCACTTATCTCAGAGCAGTAAGGGATGGCCACACGCCTTCAGTCAGCTAAACTGTAAATGCTTTCCCATCTGTGTCGGAGCACAGAGTATTAAATAGGTTATTTATTGCATTTTGTTTGGCTTAAGGTTACCTTTCTTATTAAATTACGACTGTTGTAGTGATGAAACAGTATTGATTTCAATTAAAAAAAAGCAAGTGAAAAGCTGTGATAGTTTTGTGTACCAGGCTTCTGATTTCAGGGAGTCTGGCATACTGACCAGGAGAATTCAGCCTAACTTCTTGAAGCAGACTGGCAGATTTCCCCATAACTATTAGGTATTTTAATATGAGGAAGGAGTAATGGAGTCATAGAATCGCGGAATCATTTTGGTTGGAAGAGACCCTCAGGATCATAGAGTCCAGCCCATAACCTAACTTTAGCACTAAGCCATGTCGCTAAGAGCCTCATCTATACATCTTTTAAACACCTCCAGGGATGGTGACTCCACCACTTCCCTGGGCAGCCTGTTCCAGTGCTTTACAACCCTTTCTGTGAAGCAATGTTTCCTAATATCCAATCTGAACCTTCCCTGGTGCAACTTGAGGCCATTTGTTCTTTTCCTATCACTTGCTGCTTGGGAGAAGAGACCAACACCCTCCATACGTCAGGGTTCTTTCAGGTAGTTGCAGAGAGCAAGAAGATCTCCCCTGATCCTCCTTTTCTCCAGGCTGAACACCTCCAGGTCCCTCAGCCACTCCCCATCAGACTTGTGCTCCAGAAGCTTCACCAGCTTTGTTGCCATGCTCTGAACTCTCTCAAGCACCTCAATGTCTTTCCTATAGTGAGGGACCCAAAACTGAACACAGTATTCAGGGTGGGGCCTCACCAGTGCTGAGTACAGCGGCATGATCACTTCTCTGGTCCTGCTGGCCACACTATTCCTGATACAATCCAGGATGCTGTTGGCCTTTTTGGCCACCTGGGCACACACTGGCTCATGTTCAGCTGCTGTCGATCAACACCCCCAGGTCCTTTCCCCCAGGCAGCTTTCCATTGACTCTTCCCCAGCCTGTAGCGCTGCCCGGGGTTGTTGTGACCCAAGTGCAGGACCCGGCACTTGGCCTTGTTGAACCTCATAAAATTGGTCTCAGGCCAACAATCCAGCCAGTCCAGATCCCTCTGTCAAGCCTTCCTACCCTCTAGCAGATCAACACTCCCACCCAACTTGGTGTCATCTGCAAACTTGCTTCCCCTTGTTCAGATCATATGTAACAGAAGGGGTATTTTGACACAGCAAAACAATTGCTATCTAGTTGCAGAGGTTGCTACAGCTTACAGGCTTTACATGTGTAACTCCATTAACTTTACCATAGTATGTTTAAGCTACCAATTAGGCCCTAAGCTCTTCAGGACCCTTAGTACGTGCTGGGTGTAAAGCCAAGGCAAATTCAGGGAACTGCATATCAGCTCTCCTTGGTGGAAAGGTCAGTACTATGCAACAAAAATTAAAACAAACAAACAAACCCCACCACCACCAAACACAAACCAGCCACAACCCAATACTGCAAAATATCCTTGGGATAGTTAAAATAAATCTTTTAAAGAAAAAATGCTCAATGTTAAAATTCTGTGAAATACCATATTAAGCCAGTTACACTTTATTTACTATAAGCATATACATTCACTATATATATGCAATTTTGTACAGAAGGTAGTAGAAAGAGTTAGTATTAAATGTGATTATTTTTGGTTTAAGAAATCTGCAGAGTCAAAGTGAACACGACTGAGTTCCTCTTCAGTAAAATAATGGTGCTTTGACAGTAAACCTGCGGATTACCCATATCTAGATGTTTATTGCATTTGGGGTGGGGGTGGGGGGTCGGCTGGAAACCTGACTCTCTTGCCCACCTTAAGTATGTAACAAACATGCACACAGCAGTGATGGGATTCCAAAGGAGGGTGGGCAAGGAAGAATGTCAGAGTGTTTATCATACAGCTGTGCCAAAAGTAAAGGCTGAATGAATGAGATGGAGATTAAAGCCAGTAGTCTGAGCCTGTATTCAATCACTGCAGTCACTCAGTTTGCCTTCTGCATGCTGATGAAGTGTCATGAATGGTCCCATGTACTTTCATTCCAATATATTTCAGGCAGTAGTGATTATTGCTTGTACTCAGCTAAAGCTTGAAATAACTGGCAAACTCTTGCTTAGCAACAGAAGACCTCATCTTCTCTCCCTTGGGACCACTAACTCAAAAATGTGGTACTTCTTTTAAAAGTTAAAGTTAGGAGGGTTAGATACTTTATATTTGTTGCTTTCCTTGAAAATTTAAAGAAGAAACCACAAACTAAAGCCCGCAGATGACTCTGATCCATAAATAATGATTGACTGGTTTATGAAGTCCAAATCCAATTTCTTTTATCACACATTAAACTGTTCTGTAGTTGGGATACGTGGCAATTTTTATAAAGATATTGCCTTTATATGTACTGAGAGAATAGAAGGACTTTCCTTCCTTAAAAATATCTATCTATCTATCTATCTATCTATCTATCTATCTAATACTGTATTTCAATAAAATCCTTTGGAAGACATTCATGTACTCTTAAGTAATTTCATGTCTGTGCTTATTTTAAGTGTTTAGACTATGGTTTTTATTTTTCAGTAAGCTCAATCTTGAAAATTAATGTACATTTGTTAAATAAATGGCAAAATGCAGAGCATGGTTTGGGTTGTAGATCTTCAGCACGTGTGCTGAAGAATTTGTTATAAAATGCAGCAACATTATTCTAGTGTGAATTATATGCTGCTGTGTAGGTTTCTATTTTTGGTCACCACAAGATGGCAAAAGCAATGAGCACACAAATGCAAGGATGAGTGAGTTTCATAATAATGCGTTCTGCATTCACACTTTATGCACATCAAGAGAGAATCCAAGCACAGCAGGGGTGACAATCACTCCAACAGTCTTTTGAAATCAAAGTACTTCCTTGAGAATGTCTTTCCAGTGCTAATTACACTCTTCTATTGTGGTTCTTGTATTGTGCAAACTAAAATGTTTACACTGTTACTGGATACAGCTCCATCACTGGAAAAAAAAATCAGGTTATTAAATAGATTTATTGTCTTTAGTGTTTTGCTAGTCCTTTTTTGTATGTAGGGCTGAAATATCAAAATCTGCGTTCTTTGTCACCAAAGGACTTTGGCAAAGGTGCTTATTTTTCACCAAGTCCAAGGAAGTCTCTTCACTCAAGAGAGCTGTTACAATGTGGAAAGGATTGGTTGCCTAGATATCTTCAGGGTTTTTTTATCTTTTTTTTTTTTCTTTTTCTTTTTCTTTTGTTGTTATTGTTGTTCTGTTTTGTTTTGTTTTTTTCAAATGGTGTACTGATCACACAGTTTCTACTGTCAATGATTTTTTCTAATGAGAGAAAGGCAAAAAAATATGAGACACATCTTATCCCAGGATATGATAAGATATAAGATACATCTGTGTGTCTTTGTGTGTATGGGTGTGCATTTATGTAGATAAGATTGTATATGCAATCTTAGTAATTCCTGTGAAACTCTCACTAGATAGGAGAGGGTGCAACGTATCATTTGCATAATCATATTAAAAAAGAGGAGAAAAGTGTTCTAACTTTATGACATTTGCCTGGCTGTGCAGAGGTTTATGTGAAGGGTTACACAACCAGTCCAGTCTTAATCTTTTATTCTTGTCTTTACTGCTAGGGTTGGTGAAAAGGATAATTGGTAAGAAGAATTGTCAGATGTAAGTGTAACAGGGAACCATTAAATATTCATTGTTGAGAATGGAGCCAAATTTCCCCTTCCTTGCAGTTCAGAGGCCTGTTTCTTCACTGCTTTGTGTTTGTGTAGCCATTTCAAACTGGGCTTATTTCATGGGAAATAGTATTGCTGATCTCAATAGGAAAATGTGAGTTAGTAGCAATATGTGCATTTTTGTGTGTAAGGTCTATATGATCCATGCATACATGTCACCTTGGTGCACTATGTGTACATCAAAACATCCTTTTACAACCTGTATATTTCATCCATAATTAACTCTCCTAGTAGATGTCTTCTATAGTCCATCCATAAAACATATATAAACACACACAAATATATGCATACATAGATACATACACACACAAGTACACATATGTGTATATTTGTTATTTAGGCAATAATTTTACTCGTGTGTTCTCATGTTCTGGTCAAATATACTACTGCAGATTTCAGTTATGTCATGAAACAATATTCCATCTTATCTGAAGTTTTTGAGTATGGAATGTATCCTAACAGTTTTAAAGTATACACAATATATACTATATATAATACATACATATACTATATATATATACACACTATTTCTAGAATACATTTAGTTTTATAGTCACTTAAGGATTTTTTATAGTCAGAAATTGTTTATGTATACACTTTGCTCTTATTAATGTCTTTGAATCTTTTATTGAGTTTGCTTTTCCAGCAGTGATCAGCTTCGTTTGATTGAAGATATCAGAATTCAGGTATTAAATGGAATGGTATTGGAATTAGCTTATCTCTTATCAGCAGAGCAGTTCTGTTATGGCAGATTTATATTAATACATGAAAACAGGAAGCACTAGAAAAGAGAAACTGCCTACTTGAAATCACTAGGAGTGGTGGCCCAAATTAACATATTTTGAGGACTTAAGCATCAACAGCCATAAGCAAGCAGCTATGTGTACAAGAGTATAGACTCAGTGTGTACTAGTGTAGACACAGTGTCCATCAGTGTATACTGCTTCATTGTTTGAATCATTTAATCACAGAATGATTTAGGTAGTAAGGGGTGCCTGGAGGTCATCTAGTCCAAAAAAGCTATAGAGCCCATAGAGTTGTCGTACAGCGCATAGCCAAGTACAGCACTGCAGAAGCGTGTGCCTTTGGCTTTCCGTCTGTCTCTGCTTCCTGATCCCAGAGCACCTTTGTTCAGAGCTGCTGCCGTGATTTGTGGTACATACAAAGTCAGACAAAGTGAATGGTTCTTAAAACAGAGCTTTCACTTGGATAAGAATTAATGTGACAAATGTCCTTGGTCAGAATCACCGTTATTTAAGATGCAACGTAAATTTGCTAAAGGTCTGGTGCTGCGAGTGTGGAGACTTTCTCATTATTCTGTTGAATTTGCCATCTGTGAAGTTAGCGGTAAAACTTACATTGATTTTATTGGGAGCAGGATTAGTCACTGTGCAAAGATTCATGTTGTACAGGAGATGTACAACTGTTTTCACTTAAGACTGGTGAAGGATTGTAGTTTTTAAATTCGTTAGGTTTCAGCAGATTTGAAAAACCGAATTTTGATTAATACTACAGTTCTCATGGCTTCAGGTCTGTGCGGCTGCGAGTTTGCTAGTGGTGTAGTTTCACTGAAAATAGTGCTGTGTCCTCCTTCTAACAAGAGCAAAATGGTTAGCCAGTACGGAAGATATATGGCAACATCAGAAACTGAATCCTAGTCTTTTGATTGTAATTACTGTTTTAAACCATGACTGTGCAACTGTTATTTATACATCCCTTCCTCTTAATGCTAGTAACACAATCACTGCTTTCTGTATATAACCAGGCTCACGTTTCTCTTGCAATGAGGTTACGTGTTGTTCTCATCTTTATTGCAAAATGACTGTCTCCCTCTGCTGTTATCCTCCTCAGTGTGAGACCAAAATACATGTGTGCATCAACATATACACACAAATAACGTGATGCATAGTTACAATTTTGATTGATCATTTAGTTCACTATCCTTAGTTGCCCCTTAGGTAAAACACGTTTGTGTTAGCCTATTTTTGCTGGAGATACCCTACTCAATCTTTAGGCTGAACAATTGGATTTGTCTTAGTGTCATAATGACTCTCACTTTAACAGTTGCTTTATAAATTCAGATTACCTATACCTAATTAAAATAACTTTATTTTGTTTGAACCTAATACATTTTGGATTTGAAGCATTTAGCGAAAAGGTTATATGGCCTTACAGAAACCCTTTTTAAATGAAATATTTATTGCCAGCTTTTCTGTTCTGATTCATATCAGCTTATCCTCAGTTTTCATTCAAGCTTTTATATTGCCATTGGGAAAATTAAAATAAGAAGGGCAGGCCATAAGTGGTCAACATGACCATGTATATCTCGTATATGCACATGAATTGCTTGATATCGTTCAAGTTTTATTATATCTGGTGAGTGCAAACATTCATTCAATAAATCTCCTTGCTGCTTTCTTACTCATCCCTGTGGGATCATTCTCCTGTCCATGAATTTTATACTTTCTTCTGCTTACATATCATTACCACAGAAACACAGTATCAGTATTACTGACCTAAACAACTTAAGTATATTTACCAAAAGTCAGGCAGACAATGTTAATGCTTCTCCATGATGTTAATGATTTTTCTTCAGCATTTCCTCTGGATGAGGAGCAGCACTTGGTCACACTCAGTGCCCTTTACCTTGACAGCTTTCACGTTGTCCTCTGCACCAGAGAACTTCTGGTCAGTACTGCTTCAGTGTGACCCATGGTGCTGATCAAATCTCACATCCTCTTAGCTTTTCTTCTTAGAGACCTAGCTGATGAGAGACAGAATATAGTTTATGATCTTTTATGATACACTTAATCACAAATTTGAGAGGATAATTTAGTGTGATTCAGCAGACACAGTCAGAACACCGAAATGTGTACTACAGTCAATATTGTGGTGTTAAAGTTCTAGCAAGTAGGGGAGAACAAACAATGCAAAGCATAGCCAGTTCTAGACTCAGACCTGACTGGCTTTTTTTGCATGTGAAATTCCTTTAGGAATCGGTGGGAGTACTCTTTATACAGGTAGTTTCTACTTCTAATTTTTTCTCTGGGTTGGACTAAAAGTTATATATTGTAAAGTAAAAAATATTGCATCCATTGATTACAGTTTCATAAAGAGCAGACTTACTGAGTCACTTTGTAGTGTTAGTATAATAGCTCATGTGAGGGGTCTTGGCAAATTGCTTCCATCTTACGATCAATATGAGAAGCAATACATTCCGAATAATTTTCAACTTCAATGTCATATGGTACAACACATCTTTCTGTGAAACATATGTGTTTGCATATATGTGCATGTGTTTCTCTAGGTACACATTTTTTTGTGTTATAAAACTGCTAACTATGGCCTATTCTATGCCTTAGGAAGCATATTTCAGGATGGTACACCGTGAGTAATAGTAAACTTATTTCATCGAAATGCTGAGTAAAACAGTGACAGGCATCATTTTAATTCCTTTTTATTAGGAACTAGATCTGATGGAGTATTATTTATTAGGCATTCACTGGGAAATTGATGGCATAATTTAACTTTTTATTAGCTAGTAAAACTGATAAGAAGTACATAAAAAGATGGACCTTGTTATAGAGGGAATAATAATAATAATAAAAAATGTTAAAGTTTTTTAAAAGGTCATCAGTGTCCTTTTTAACATTGTCTTTTATGATATGAACACATTCCTTGAAGTTTTGCTTCTGTCAATAGTTTGTGTCTATTTTACAGCTGCTAAGTTTAGCACAGAATGGATTTGTACACTTAAACTGTTTTCACCTTTTCAGTATCTTGAGATCAATTTTACATCTGGTGTGAACATACATGACATGTCTTCTTTGAGTGTAGGCCTCACTATGTGGTGTAGTGGAGAAATAATGCGTGTTGTGAGTATGCGATGATTGAACACTTAGTTGTGTAAATGGAAGACACTGATAAATGACATCCTGATAAATGGGGCACAGGAAGAGGTATTGTGTATGTCTCTAATCTTGAGCCCTTTGCTGATTTGTAAAGGTGGGTGGGATGACTTGTCCACTGTACTGTCTTTTGACAGCCTTGGATATATATGAGCAACTTAAAACTTCCTTTACTGTCACCCCGCTCTGAGTTGTGCAGAAGAGAATCTTATCCCCTAAATGATTATCTTCTTGGAGGACTAGAAATGAGGATATAAAAATCATGGATTTCATCCATGAAAACTTTTAGTTTCAGCATGCACCTGTTTCATAAGTCATTTTGAGCAAAATGGATAAAAATGGAAGTGAAGCTGGCCTAGATAGAAAATCACTCCTCCAAGTCTGTAGAACAGCTGAGAATAATAGCCAGCATACTCCTGCTTCTCTGTCACACTTGCGTAAACTGTTCCCAGACAGACCTTTAAAATTATTCCATCACTCAAATTCATCAGTTAAGGAGCCTGTCAAGTTCACTTCCTCTAGTTGGTGCTAAAGTTTGGTATCAGTCTGACAGGATGTATTTATTGAGCATACCGAATCTGTGTTTTTTAACTTTTAAGACACTATAATTGTCTAAAACCCTGGTGATATACCTGCAATAATGGGGCTTGTGTGCACCTAAATGAGGGACTTCATTGCTACAAACAGTACACATGGAGAGGCAGGTACCACTGAGGAACATTAAACTGTGCTTGTTTGTTCACTAATGAAACTCTGAGAGCTAATCAAGAAGAAAAAGCAGACACAGCAGATAGATGCTATTCTCTTCTGGTCATTATGATGCGCTTGATTTGAGAATTCATGCTAGCACCCAGATTAATTCAACCTATGCACCATAAACTTCCTTTACCATTGTTTCAGGGAGAGAGGCACCTCCAGAGGTGCAAATTCTGCCTGTTGAAGCTTTGGGCCAGAGAGTCCTTTGTCTGTTCAAGATTTTCAACATCAAATCCTGGTATGGGTTTATCCATAATGCTTCTAATTAATTTAATATATTATTCAGTGGAATGATTTTTTTCTCAGATGTAGTGAGAAATTCAGAGTTGTTGAAATTTGTTTCCTTATTGGATATGAGAACTGTGCTGCTTCAATGTCTCAGTTTTTCAATATTTACTTTTGCAGTCTTACCAAGGTAAGTTTGTATTCCTCTGTGATATATGTGAGAGATTGTACCTCTATGTTCTCAGTAGCTGCAGTACTATGAAGTCTTGAGAGAATGTATTTTGCATGGAGAATATTTGTGGACTCTTTCCATGAAAAAAATGGCAAAATAATGACACTAGCTATTAGAACATTTTCTCTGCTATCTAGCAATTTCAGGGTAAACCTTCCATCTAGAATGGAAAGAAAAAAAAAAAAGAAGCAAACAAACAATCAAAAAACCAGAAACAAACAACCAGAAAAAGTGGTTCGTGTTTTTTATTGGTTTTGGTTTGGTTTGGATTGAGTTNGGGGGAGTTGAAATAGATCTTTGGATATTTTTGGTTTAAATTTGTTTTAGCAGCTTAAATCAAAACCCACAGGGACATCTGAGATTGCCCTTGACTTTGCAACCCAAGGAGAACCTTCTTTTGCTGTTTTAATCCCAGTTAACAGCACAGGAAAACATGTCCTCTTCTGTATCACAGGGGCATTACTAGAAGGAAACTGGATTTTTTTCGTCATAGGCTTTTGCAAAAAGGGAAAAGTAATGTTACAGGCAGTAGTCAAAATAAACAGGCTTATTTTAAAGAAAATATTTAGATCCGCTAAAAGGACACTGAATGATTTGGTGTGATAACATTTGTCCTACAAAAATGACAGAAGATTTACATCATTTTAATTTTTTGTTCATTCATAGGTATGAGTCAGCGTATGGCATGTTAACAAGGCTAGATATTGCTAAGTAGCACTTGTTTTCAGCTGCACACTTTGGCCTCAGGTTTTCAAACCTGCCACAGGCATGGAGTAAGGACACGATTCTTGTTGCATAGGATATTACTTCCTAACAGATGGTAATTAGAAGTTTGGGGTTATTATTTCTGCAGTTTAAGGATGAAGACATATTGACAAGATCGAATAAAATAAAATTTCAGCATATTGGTTCTCCTTTCCCATGTAATGCCTACTGGACCAAATTTTACCCCAAATCTGCTGTTGAACCTAGGATCTTGTAGTGCATATTTTTTATCAACTGAAGGGACACTTGTATGATGACTTTTTACTCTGTGTTGCATGTGTAAATAGTTTTCAAGTCATTGTAGAATAACAAATAGTTTCAATGTAAAAAGGAAAACCAGAGAAGTTAAAAATGCTGTTTACCTGTGCTGCTATGTTATATCTACTTCTGATATATGGCTTTATCTGCATGTTCCTTCAAACTGATTTCATGCTCCCTGCAATGACATATTTTGCTAACACAACAGACTTGTTCCTTCTCGACATACAGCTTCTGGCTCCAACAAATGTCAGTAGCTTTTTAGACAAACCTGTGCTTTTTATTCCTGTCTTTCTCAAGAGAAATATCAGCATCCCTCCAATAACATTTTTCCCCTTGTGGCTATTCTGTTTGTTTTAGAAAAAGACTAGGTTTATTTTACATGTAAAGGTTGGTAAAGACATGGAAGGATGTTTTTCTCCTTTTTTTTTTTTTTAACATTTAAAAATATTTTTACGGAAGCAGTAGAGTGACAGCCACTTCCGGACGTATGTTTAATCCTCAGTTCATGCAGTTATTTCCTTTTAGAGGAAATAGAGGTTTCCAGATGCAATTAACTAAACCTGCATGAAGAGGAGTGAGCAAGAGGCCCTGGGAACTGCGGGTCCTCCTTGGAGGAGCTCTGTGCAGCTGAGATTTGTGGTTCGCACTGGCTTACACAGTGGCAGAACTTTCTTAAAGAAAAGAACTCAAATACCTTGTCATTTCTACTCATTTTTGGTAGCATTGGTTATATGATTTCCTTATTTGTAAGGCCTGCTTTTAGGTCACTATCCAACAAGAGACATAGAAACTTGATACAAAAACCTCAGAAATTACTACACTAGGGGGGAATATTTCTATAATGTTAATGAAATCAACATTAGCAGGATTCATTTAGTTGATTTTTGTATGAATATGCATTAAAGACATTTCTCAAAAATGGCAGCTCTGATCTCTGTGGCTGAAATGGGAGGTGCAAGGGTCACTGGCTGTCCCGGTGCTGCTGCTTGATGGGTTCCCAGTCTCCGTGCTGGAATCGACAAGATCCTCCCCAGAAGACCCGGCTGGGCAGGGCCTGGCAGCCAACGGGGCACCAGGGCAACCCCAGCCCAGGCACCAGGCACCCCCATAGGGCCAGGCCAAGGCCTGGCCAGGCCGATGGGCCCATGGGTGGGCCTGACTCGGTGGGTCCCATGGCTGGGCAGGGCTCTGGGGGGCTGGAGACTGACCCTGCTGTGGTATCACTGGGGTGGGGGCTGTTGGCCCTGGGGGTCTGGAGTGGGAAGCAGGGCCATGGGCAGGGTGTGCTGGGCAGGGGCAGAGAGGCTGGTTGTAGCCCTCACGGCCCTGACATAGATTTCTCTCTCAATACTGTACTTCAGCCTTGTTTTTCTTTTTCTTGGTGTTTTGGGGTTTTTTGTTTGTTTTTTTTGTTTGTTTGTTTGGTTGGTTGTTTGTTTTTTGTTTTTTTTTTTTTTTTTTGTAATTCTGAGCATGTCAAGTGTGTCAGTTTTGACCTGAGACCTAAGAAATGACATTGCTGTGTCTTAAAACCATGGGATCAGTATGAATTACTTTTTAAAGTAGTGTACCAAATAGGAAAAAATATTTAGAAGTAGGTTCATTTATACAGATGCCTTGCTTATGCATTTATTTATACATCCTTGACTTGATTTTTCAAGCCTTTTGTGGTCTGGAATTCATCTTTGTAACAATTCTGTTTGAGAATTGTCTTCAGAAACGTACATCTTTAAGTTTGTTTTTACTGAACTTTGGTTTTACATTTATTTTTCTTTCTGTTTGTTTTTAATAGTAAGATATAGGGGAAATGATTCATAATTATGGAACAAAATATTAAGCAATTACGTACAATAGCAGTATCAGGTGCAATAAGTTAGGACATTAGTCTTATCTGGGAAAAAAAGAAATCTTAGAATAGGTCCTGAATGTATCTTAAATCTCTACAGACTCTATTTTCTTTCCTGTGCAACTATTTAGAGGAGTAGGATCTATCTTAATTAAAATTTACTGCTTATTTCAAAATGGAAGGGCTGAAAGCTATTTTCCTATCCTCCTAATGTCTGTGCTGTTTATGTGCTTGAGATGGCTAAGTGGTAGTCTGAAAATTGCAATAAGATTAGTAATTACTAAGGGGACATAATGTACTGTTTTGTTGCAGTATAACTCTGAAAATACTTCGACTGGCTCTTAAAAGGAGAAGGCATTCATCATCTTTTTCTCTTGTTATCTGTAAGTTTTACTTAACTGAGTTCTACAGTGAGTTTTCTTTCATAAAATGAGCACTAAAACCACATCTTTTGAGCCAAATTCTCTTATTTTATACCACTAAAATCCAGAATCACACCTTTTAAGACTGAGAAACTATAGAAGTTATATTGAAAGGTTGATTTCAGTTAAAAATAGCTCTGAACCTGTAATGAAGTACACATATGGAAAGTTTTGAAAAATTCGATCTGCTGCTTTTTAGTTTGCTGGGCACCTATTGTTTACACCAGTAAATTCATAGAATCATAGAATGTTCTGAGTTGGAAGGGACCCACAAGGATCATCAAGTCCAACTCCTCTCCCTGCATATGGCAACCCCACAGTTCACACCATGTGTCTGAGAGCGTTGTCCAGTCTCTTCTTGAACACTGTCAGGCTTGGGGCCATGACCACCTGTGGCATTTGCATGTCCCCATGAGATCCGGAGCCTTCAATAGGGCAGCTGATGGCTCCTTAGCACCTTTTGTGCCCCACTGTGCCTGTCCCCACATACACACCTAGGATGGTGCCAAAGTGCTGACAGTCACATCTTCCCCTACCCCAGGGTAGGGTGACTTCACCTCTACCTGGCTGCAGGGTCAGGACAGGTGGGACCCTCAGTCAATTGACAGGGTCCTTAACAAAGGAGGTGCCTAGAGTAGCTGAGAAGCTTCTGGACCATGTTGTAATGCCCACACCCATATATGACCAGGTCATAAAACAGGGTCCCCACCAAAGACCCCCTTTGAGTGGTATTCTCGGAGCAGCAGTTCTGTGAACTGGAGCTCTCCCCTTAGAGCTCTCTCTAAGGAGACTTCCTGGGACTGAGAGCACCTCACCTCCTCCTGTGGTCAGTGGTTATTTTTCTCTACTGGATATGTCCTTGAATGAGTCCTTGCCTAACCCAGGCAAGCAGGAGCCCTCACCTAACCCAGGCGAGTGATTATTTCTTGTGGGTACCGTGGAGTGAGAGGCTTCTGGTTTTGTTTCTTGTGAGTGAATGCATGCGTGTTGTGGATCCTTATCATTCTTATGTTGTTGTACCCCAATAATCTCCTCAACTGATAGCTGAACCTGTGTTCTATGTTGTCAGAGTGCTAAATAGTGTATCAACTCTAATTTTAGTTGGTTTATTGGCTACACTTTTCCAGCTAGAATAAAGTTTGTTTTGGATCTTGTTGTCCACCTAAAAATGACTTTTGGGGTGCCTCCATGACACTCCCTCCCTGGGGAGCCTGTTCCAGTGCTCCAGCACCCTCTGGGTGAAGAACCTTTTCCTCATGTCCAACCTAAACCTCTCCTGGCACATCTTCCTGCCGTTCCCTCAGGTTCTGTCATTGGTCACTAAAGAGAAGAGATCAGCGTCTGCCCCTCCTCCTCCCCTTGTGATGAAACTGTAGCCACAATGAGGTCTCCCCTCAGTCTCCTCCAGGCTTTAGCCACTCCTGATACAGCTTCCTCTCCAAACCCTTCACCAACGTAGCCCTTTTCTGGACACCCTCCAGTGGCTTAATATCTTTTTTATACCAATTAGGACTATCTACAGCAGTTACTTTTGCTTCAGTGACATTGGTCCTCTCTTTTACTGACAGCATAATCATACCCTCAAGAAAAACTGGTAAAGACTATTTTAAACAGGTTGTCTTCCTGTAGTAGCATGAAGAATTGCTTTGTGTAGTCTCTTGCTTTAGCACCCACAATGTTTGTTTTGACAGAAAGACACAAGGTCCTTAATGATACAGGAAGTATCTTGGAAACAAATGCTTTCAATGTCAGTGACTTTAGTAATGGAAAAGGAAAATAGTGCATTTCCTTGAATATATTATACTGAAAAACGGAAATGCCCTTGCAGCACATAAATTGAGATTGAAACAGTGTTCTTCTTTGATAGTTATTCTGAAATTGTGCTGACTCATTTGAACAGGTTTTTCCCATTCTGGGTTATAGAAGCTGAGCCAAATCTGGTCTGTTAATTTAAAATAAATACAGTTTTTCAGAAGTTTTGTTGCTCTTTCTTATTTTATCCTAGTTGGATTTCCACAAATTTTGCTATTGTAGCTTAGAAGTGAGTGTTGTTCTTTAGGGCAAACCAATTCCCTCTGAAATAAAATTGAAAAGGTGATAGGACTCTCTGAAATTGGATGATGTTCAGTGTAAGAGATCTTATTTTGGGACATTTTCTTTGAGGAAGGATATCTAACATAAAAAAAAAAATTCAAACTCCCCTTAAATATATGGGGTTTTAAAAACTGAAATATGTTTAAGTATTTTTTATTCAAGTTAATGTCAAACTGCAAACCATAAGTGACACTAAGTACTTAAGTTCAACCTTATTTCAGTAGGGATTGTTGATATTCAGCTCTGCTCAGGAGTTGGCAGGACTCTGTTGTCAGAAAGACTTCAATATTGTAATAGAAAACTACTGAATTTATTCCTATGATCCGATTTTTAAACAACTCCTGCATTGTACTCACTAACAAAAGAGTGTCTGAATCTAGCCAAGATTTTTAATAACATCTAACTTTATGCATTTTGAACTAAAAGAGCTTGTGTTGCTAGGCATCAAATTAGTGATGCATAGAAAAATTGTTCACTGAAACTATAATATAAGCCTGCATGTACAATTCAGAAATAGATTTTCTGGATCAGGATGAAATCTAAAACCCTGGAAAGACCCATATATTTAGATCAAGTTTTATTTTCATTGTGCCCAAAAAATGCCATGAGTTCATAATCTGCTTTTGTTAATTTAAATGAATTTGAGAGAAAGTCTTCAGCTTTTCAGCATGCATAAATTAAAAACTTATAATATTTATAACTTGCTTGCTGTAATCAATGTGGATTAGGCAGATTTTATTTTCTGTTAGAGTACCGAAATATTTTCCTCCACAGGAAATTAAAATATTGTCCCAGATACACTCCATGTAATACAAAAATATTTACTGTTCGAGGGTTTTACCTATGACAGACAATACAGATCTGTCAAAAGCTTTGTTCTTTCAGCAATGGCATGTAGTTGACAGAGGACTTATAGTAATACACATAAAAAATGCCGTTTACTTTTGAACTTTTCGTTAACTCTTTTCTTTCAAGAACATAAGTACTAAAGAACTTTAAAAATATAATAATTTTACCTTGAGAGATTTCCTGTGCCTTTTGCTAAATATGTATACGTAAACTCACTGATCCCTACAAACTTCCATGAAAGTCTTGCAGAGTGCAGTTTCAGAACTTATCACAATGTGACTTCATTCAGAAAAAAGGAAAATAGATGCTGAGTAAGCCATTACTGTAAACAAGCCCATGGGTGCAAGCTAGAAGCCAAAAGTCTAATCCTGTCGTGTTTGGAATTTTAACAGTTATGGGGTTTTTTTTAGTTTTTTATATTTTTAGTTCAGAATCCAGTAGATTTCCTGTTTCCCTAAAGAATTCCACATAGAAGCATGTGGGCTTGTGGTGTGAGAGAGAGTGGACATATCAACTGGCATTTTAAGAATGTGGTACAACATTACAGAAGAACATTAAAGAACCTGGGCCTTTTCTCTGTTTAGTAAGCAGATGGTGGCAACACAAAATCAAATAACATCCTGTGAGGTCTTAATTACTAAAATGATAAAATCAATATTTATAAAATATGAAATACTTATATATGCATTTAATAAATACTAGAACAATAACAAGAAGTATTTATTTGCTTGGTAAACTGGTTGATGGTGACTCTGAAAGAATGTTTTTGCTGCATTCATAAAATAATGAAAAATGACTTTTTTTTTCGTGGAAGAAAAACTCACAGACAAGGCTAGAATGAACCAAAGTTCTGTGATGATGCTTGCCTTTTTTTCTTTTTCTCAAGATTATTTCATTCAGAAAGCTAAGCAGTGAATTGTTTTGTGTGCTGCAAGGACATAAGTTTGATCTACTGAAAATATGGAGTCTTTGTAACTGTTCCATAGACTGTGGCTCTTAATCTCTCAACTGGAAAAGCTCCTATGAAACACCTGTTGCTGCCTTGAGATTTCCTCTCTGTGCTTAGAAGTGAAATGAGGAGTGTTCAGACGCTTGCAGATGAATGACCTTTTTTCATTTATATCATCAAAAGAGGTCACTATGTTAACTTCCCTGAAAACGAAAGGTATCCTAATTCTTGAAACTCCATACTTACAAGAAGTATATTCCTTTCGTTTCATCATTTTGTACCTTACTTTTTTACATTAAATTGTTAAAAAGCAGCAGTAGCATACATGTTTTCTTAGTGAGGTACTCCTGGACACTTACTTCCTACTCAATGAGACATAGAGGACATGCTTTACAGCAGGACAACTCTGGAGATATGCCTTCATAACCCTAACTAATGCTTTTTGTGCTTTACTGTCATCTAAAGCCAAGTAACAGTGGATGTATGTTGCAGTGCTTAATATACTTGTATACTTCGCACCCTGCAACGCAATGACCAGAAAGTATTTATGTCATATATGTGAGAAGAGCTGCTGCAGCTCTACAATAACTCCTAATTTTCTTCTCCTGTAGAAGCAAGAATGGCAACAGAAAAAATGATCTTTAAAACAAACAAACAAAACTAAAGAAAAAGCAATGAACCAAGCAAAAAAACAATTTTATGAAATGTTTGAAAAATCTTTTCATTTTTCCCTTATTTTGAATAGCTGTACAAAATTCCTTGAAAGGCAGTGTGACATTATCTTTGTACAGCAGTTGCTCTCGTTTAGGTATCCTAGTTTTCAAAGTTCAGCAAAAAATGAGGTCACCATGCCTGGAAGAAACTATAATCTCTAAACAAAATAAACAGCTCAAAACAATAACATTAAAAAAAACAATAAAACAAGAACAGAAACACTCAGCTGGCTCAAAATGAACCTATGCAGAACTAAAACTGGACAGGTCCAAATGCAGAAAAGATTCTCTGTAGGCATTCTTATTGTCACCGCTTACACTCCCTGGAAAGCTTTTTGCTTTCACAAATTATCTTGACATAAAGCTTCATTGCTCTTTTTCTGAGTATAGTCCTTATTCACCTTCACTGTGCTGTAAAACTGGTTCCTTTCCTCTGAAATGGGATTTTATAATGATTCACCTAGATTATATGATTTACCATATCTTTCAATGAAAGCAACAATAGTATAAAGACTTACAGATAGTGAAGAGTATGGCAACCCATACTTGCAGGCACACTTACACATATCCTATTTGTGCTTCCACTTTTTCTTTGGTTTCCATTCTATTTCTATTCTCAATGCAGGGCTGTAATCATGATGTTCAAATGCCTAAGGGGTCAAGATCTAAATACACGTCTGATTATGTCTTTTTTACATGATCTACTAAGACAGCTGTATTCCTTGGGAGCAATGCATCTCCTACAACCCAGAATTAAATATATTAGAAATCGGGGAGAAAAGAATGCTTTTTTCCAGTTCAAGATGTTTCAGTGTAGCTGGGTTTCCCCTGTACTTATCTGGAAAATCATGTGCCACTATCTTTCTTGCCAAACCTTTGCTTTCTAATCCAAGATTTCAGAGGAAACGAAGAAAAAAACAACATATAATAGGGTAAAAATCCTCTCATCAATAGCTTTATCCTGAGATGTTTTTATTAACAGAGTGGGTGGAAAAGAGTAGAAACTCAGGACTGACCATAGCTCATTAGTCTAGTTGCCAGCACCCTGGTGATGGTGTTCACTGTTGTGACTATCATATCAGTATTTATAAATGCCTAATGTATATTGCTTACATATGTGTCATATATTTGCATGCATTTGTAGAATACCTTGTTCTGTATTAACCTTTGAGATTTTCAGTTTTACCATGTTGTAATTCACTGCAGTGTGGGAGTCACAGCAACAAAATTTAGGTGGCTTAGCAATGAACCGGTCACAGTGCTGTTGACAGCCTACAATATTTTGCTCTTCTGACAGTTTCAAACCGGTATCCACACAATAGGAGGCATTGTAAGCTGGTTCTGAGAAGAATGTGCTGGGTAAACTTATATTCCAAATGGCAAAAATGCAGTACACAGAAATATCATTACACTTTTAGACTTGAATTAAATGTGATTCATATATATTTCAGGTTTGGTTTTGTGTGTATGTTTGTGTGCCTTTTTTTTTTTTTTTTTCCCCCGTGTTTTTTTTTTTATATTTTTTTTAAATTTTTTTTTTTTTTTTTTTTTTTTTTTTTTTTCCCCCCGAGTTTTGTTGTTAATATAGACTTAAAATTTCTGCTTTTTGTCTCTATTCTTTTAAATATTTCAACAGCATGAATATAATTTGCTATGAATATTATTTAAGCTGCATAACATTTTTACAAATACAATATTGCATTTCTTCCAATCTTCTTTTTTTAAAAAAAAACCCTAAAATGTAATAACTATGTGATTAGCAGCTGTATTTTTGCACATATTCATTTGAAGGTTTATAATTGATTCCCTACAAAGACAAAACCCCATAGAAATTATATTTACTACTGTACCATAAAATCCAGAAATTATATGTAACACAAAGTGATAACCGGGATTTTTTTCAGTCTTACTGTGCATTGAAATTCAATAATGTATCTTTCTTGCTAGTAAAAGGTAGTATTTTGGTACATTAATAGAGTAGTATTGCTAGCACCAGAGGAAGTGCATAATTTTAAATGTGTAACATTTACTTGAGACTAGTATTGTTCATAAAAAAATATTTTTGCAACTTTTTGTTTTGCCTCTCATAGCATGGTCCAAATGCAGACTGCGAAGGTGTGGATTTCCTTAGTTTTGGAGAAGTCAATAAAAGCAAACAATGTTACTGAGCTAATGGGGCAGTGTCATTTTACTGTTATTTAGTAAAAGAAAAAAGACCAGCAACTTCAGATATGAGTCAGGTGGAAAATAAGTTACCTTTCAGTTTTGATGAAGACCGACAATATGGTTAAAATGGGCACACTTGGAAAGACTTTTTCTTTCAAAACCAACACTCAAACCAGTTAAGACTTTATTATATTAATGGACATGTGAGGAAGGTTTTTTTTGTTTTCTGTATACTTTAGGATTTATTTTCTGAAAGTACATAAAGAGCACACCATTTAAATTTCATTTCTGTGAAAACACATTTTTCCTTTACTTAGCCAACAGAAGTTAAAGGTAGCCTGCGTGACCTCAGTTCTCTGGCTTTTATGGAACAATAATCATTTTTTGACAGAACCTGTTTGCAGGGTTTTCATATGTCCACCACAAGGAAAAATTGTATGTCATCTTGGTTTTACTCTATCCATCAGCTGGCTGCCCATTCATTGCGGAGTGTCTGCTATGACATAGGCCGTGACTCTGTTCGGCTGTAATAGATTGCCTGGAGTGCATTCAGTGACTCTGGTACCTGTTGCTGGTTCTTTTTCCAGGTCAACTGGCTGCAGGTACATGTGAGATTGTTACTTTGGACAGAGATAGCAGTCAGCCCCGAAGGACTATAGCCCGACAAACAGCTCGCTGTGCATGTAAAAAAGGACAGATTGCCGGTACCACAAGAGCAAGGCCAGCCTGTGTTGATGGTAAGAAGCAAAGATCTATTCAATCAGTTTCTGCCAATATAAGAGTGGTGTAAACTGGTAGGAAAAAAAAAAAAGGAAAAAAAGCTCTGTAGAATAATTTTTCATGTGTCCTCAACTAGCAAAGGTAATACCATTGAAATTCCCTGAAAGAGTATTACTAATAGCATAGATATTTCAGTTACAATTTTTTAATTGGAATTTTATCTTTCAGCTTGATACACAGTTGAATGTTAAAGGCATGGTGCTGTTATATTTTGCATGTGGTGATAGGATCAGCAGTGAAATGACATTATTTTTTTCCCCTAGTTTTTATTCCTTATAGCATTAAAAAAAAAATGCAAACGAGCTTCAAATGTTTCATACCACTGCAAGCTCATGTGTGATAATTAATGTCATTGAATAAAACGCTGATGCTAGTTGGAGTATACTATCTGAATATACCTCAAAAGTCCAGCATGCCTTCTCCCTTTAAAATGATGATTCTGTATGATTCATTGGAGATGCAGTGATAGCTGGAAAACTGCTGACATGCAGGGAGGTATGAAAATATTTCACTTCAAAATAATTTTTTGACAGAAGTGAGTTTCTGTTTTAGAGCTAAATAAAACATTAACAGTGGGACAGTCTTCAAGACAGGTGTGCCAGTGTAAGGCTAATGGCACACACTCATATTAAAAATAAAATTTGAGACATATTGAAAATAGTTGACCCAAAATTGTATGTTTTGATCTAGGCTTAGTTAGCAAAAGTAAAAAGAAGATACTTGTGTGTATAGAACCGTAATAAATTCACAGATTGCTTTTGAATAGTGACTGGTTTGAGTCCTGAGATAAAAATATTGCTAGAACACCCTACTGTTGCCTCAGAATTTGGTCTTACCAGTGATTATCAAAGACGATAGCTCAAAGGAGATTTCAGAGCCTACCCACAAGACTAAATATAGAACATCATGCACATTCTATTTTTGTATTTTCCTCTCACTGTTTTTGGTGCTCTGTAAGATAGGTTCTTAGCTGTCTCTTTCGTAATGTGATACTATATCCAGTAATTCTCTTCTTTCCTGTTTTATTTTAAGATCATAAGACATAATTGCTTAAGAAATGAATTATTTTATTGTGTCATTTCTAGTTGTAACTTTAGTAAAAATACTTGTTAGCAATTAAAAAATTAAACATATGTTTCCCCTTTTAAAACTACAGTGTTCTAAAGGAAAATATGAGTTTTGCATAATCTGATGGGAACTAAACACAATTTTTCTTCAGTCAGTTATGGCCTATGGTGACATTTGTTTGCTGTATCTTGGTTATCCAGAGTTAGTTGTCTAACCTAGTAAGTCTAGTTTTTCTTTATACCCAATAGAGAGCAAAAGGCACCTTCTTAGAGTAACTTATCCAAGGTGCTTAGGATTAATCAAATGTAGCACTCACTGGTACTCACTGTTTCTTTGCCTTGCCTTAAAACACCTGTGGTGATGGGACTATAAATAGCTAGAATGTATGTGTCAGTAAGAATACATGACGACACCTCATCCTCCAATTGCTATATTAGCTAAGTTTCAAAGTATGGAAGGTTTGAAGTAAAGTATTTATTTATTTAACTATTTTGTTGAGAACTCACAAAGAAGGTCTATTTCAAATTCTTCTTTTGCTTTCAGTGTTCTTGATCATGAAAACAGAGAACTGGATGACAGGATCTAGGGTTAGATATTGTGTAATCAGATACAATTCCTTATGTGATAGTCCACATTTGAAAAATAAAGGGGAAGTTCATCAGTTGAAAAACAGGGCTTCCCATTAACTTACATGTTAAAGCATTATTATTAGTTTTTTAAAGCTTTTCTACGGAGTTCTAATAACATGATTCTTTATTATTTTGTGAAATGTTTATAGTTAGGATGTTGAGCCGTTTTCTAAGAATGATAACTGCGAGACATGTAGGACATGCTGCTTTGCTTTCCTGGATGCTGCTAGAGATGTTTTGTAAGCAAAGCTCAAAAAGGTTAATGATACCTACAACGGTATATCAAGCTCCCAAATTAAAAAAAAAGGCACAAGCCAGATCTTTGATCTGTAGATTTTATTCATGAATTAAGTTAAAAAAATGGTTTTACATACCAATAACACAATTATATAGGAAAGAATAAACAAGCACTTTATCTTGTCTCTAATCTTCTTGCAAATAAAGCTGGCAGATAAATTGGCCATTGACTGATAAGTATCCATCTGTGAATTTACCACATTCATAGTTTGAGGAATATGCACTGAATTTTTCCATACTGTTTATACTCATTTCTAGAATAAAGTGTTTCAAACATAGCTTTCTTCTGGAGAGAATATGAAATCTACATAAATTTCTGGCTAAGAAAAGCTAGTTTTGTCTCTGATATTAAGTCAAATACTGCTGGTTTAGGAATGTAACAACCAAACAATTTTCATTTATTTATTTACAATGAAGAATCCCATTTTCCAAACAAACAAATCCTTCTCTGAGCTTTCTTAAAAAGGACATAGAGTGTGCTTTTGCAAATTTTCTTTATTTATATTACAGTTGATGTAATAATGATTGCTATTTGAGATTTCATTTCTGCTATCAAAAAGAAAAAAATCTCATTGGGCAGTGGTATTTTTTTAGTGCCAGTTTGCTTTGAAGATTTGGTTCTTTTAGTCTTATTCTTTATAAAGCCTGGATTTTAGTGAGATTATTTTTCAAGTAAAGGTAGCAGAATTAGACCTTAGACCTTTAATCATTAACACAAAGTCATTTGTGAAGGAAGCAGGTAGAGGGTAGAGTAAGTGTGACCTGCTAACCTACTAATAAGAAAACTTTAGCCAGCAATTGTGTTACAGCTTCTGGCAAGAGAGTGTTTTGAAGATTCAGTAACAAAACTGGTGGTTTGACAACCTTAAAATGCATCATGTTGGACCTGGCTTCCATTTGTTCGTTGTTTAATGGAGAGAAGTACCTTAGAATATATTCAGTTATGCTGTATATTTCCTGGAGCTCTGAAATGCAAGTGTCAATTATTGCAGCAAAAAGAGTAAGTAATTTAAGCACTCTTAAGCTTCACAAGCATTGTCTGAGATTGCACTTGTCAACATAGCTCTTAGAATAAGTCCCAAGCTGATTACCAAAATCCACTCTGCTTTCCACTGCTACATCAGCTAAGGATTTTTCTAAGAAATGAAAGACAGTATATGTCAGACAGATAAACTGGAATTCTTAAAAATGAAAATGCAGTGTTTAGGGCTTGATCTGAGCTGAGCATGAAGAATAGAGATTTTCTTGAAATGTTTGCGTATGATGGAGACTGCTGATTTAGTCGATTTTTTTCTAGCAGTCTTTAAGGATGGCAGATTGCTAATGTAATCTGAAAAAATGGTGTCAGTATTCACTGTGATTTCGAGCTTGATTTAGTGTTGATTGCTTCATTCCTAGGCCCACAGAGTCATAATGTATATTTGGTATGTTTGGTTGTGATGCAATTTTTATTCATGAATGTAGGTTTTGTGATATTATGACAGTAGTTTGCTGCGCTTTTAGTTACAGTATTATTATTTACAACTAGCATTCCCTAGTCCCTTTTTCGAGATCAAATTCCATAGCAATGACCTCAGTTGCATTACTTTGATAAGATTTTATATTTCAACATAGCATCTGGTTTATCACCAGAGTAATTTCCCTGTGTGTCAGTCAAGCTTCATCAGTTTTCTAAGCTGGAGCCTGTGAAATACTGGAAGATAACAATTATTCTCTATTTTTGTCCAGTACCTTTACTGATTTAAATTTGTTTTAAAGCAAATGACAAAAAGTATTTGATAATAGTGTGTGTACATGTGCACCCATGGTTTGCATTCTTTCACAAGAATTGCATCTATCTGAAAATAAAATTTGTTATGCCAAAGCATTTCATAGAATACAAGTATATTAACCTGAGAAGAGTGGAATGAACATTTAAATGTTCAATAGATTTCAGTAATTCTGTCCAATATATATTTATAGCTCAAAAATAAACAGCAATTTTCTCCAGAAAATAGAAACAGTTGATGAGAGGAAAAGTGGTATGAGAGAAGTGGTTTAATTGCTTGAGAAAATTAGGATGGCAATCTTTAATTTACTTACCTGAATTCTGTGATTAGAAGATTCTCATGCTCTGTATTTGAGTTCTGGTTACTTTTATGTCCACAAAGTGCTATGAGAAATCCCAGGACAGTGATCCTGATATCCAAAATTCCTAACTTTGGAATGACTGGACCTCAGGTAACTGAATTCAACATGTACAGAGAATTTATGCTATTAACAAAGTCTTTGGTTTTGTGGTGTGTTTTTTTTGGTTTGTTTTTGTTTTGTTGGTTTGGTATTTCTGTTTGGTTTTGTTGTTGTTGTGTTTTGGTTTGTTTGTTGTTGTTTTGGTTTGGTTTTGATTTGTTTTATTTTTTACTTTTTGAGGTTTTTATAGAGTATTACTTATTTTGCAAGCATTGTAACACTTTTCTATAGAATCTTAGTTGCTATCATTTGTTCATACTTTATGATTAACGTGCTTTTCAGTTGGCATTGATTGATTTCGTTTAACACAGAAACTCAGGATCCACAAGGAAGCTACTTTAGTTTTGATCAATAATTCCCTGCTTTTCTCATTATCTCAAGGAGTCTAGGGAGGTGTAGGGGTCAGAACTGGTCATTAATAGAATCCCAGGTCATGCACTTGAAACAAAACTGCCTAATACGTGGAGAGCTTCATCATTCTAAAGTATCTTATCCGTGCTTGGGGAGGAAAAAAAGAGCAACAGCAACAACCAAAAGAGAACTATAGTGGTTTTCAGAAATGAGAATTTTAGCTTTTACATTTAAAATATTTTATGTTTGTTAATGTGCTATTTATATTATTTTATCCTGGTTTTACTGCAGATATTTGCAAATGCTTCCTCATTGTGAGTATTATACATTTAAATTTGTTATATTAAAGATATGTCAATTTAAAACAATTTAAACCAAAAGACAAAGTGGGATATAAAATTAAAAGGAGACAATACTATCTAGACATTTTGCTGGACCAGAGATGATGTGCTGTATAGTGTGGAAGATTTAAGTCTAGGAGGAGAGTAGGACTATTTGGGCATGAAAATTATCAGAGGGCTGGAGCAACTCTTCTGTGGACGCAGGCTGAGAGAGTTGGGGTTGTCCATCCTGGAGAAGGCTGCGGTGAGACCTTACTATGGCCTTTCAACATATAAATGGAGCTTATAGAAAGACAGATAAAAACATTTTTACCAAGGCCTGTAGTGTCTGGACGAAGGGCAATGGTTTAAAAATAAAAGAGAGTAGATTTCATGTGGACATAAGGAAGAAATTTTCTACAATGAAGGTGGTGTGACAGGTGTGGTGGAACTGTTCAAGGCCAGGGTGGACGGGGTTTTGAGCAACCTGGTATAGTGAAAGATATCCCTGCCTGTGGCAAGGGAGTTGGAACTAGGTGATCTCTAAGGTATCTTCCAATCCAAACTTTCCTATGATTTTATCATTCTATTTTACCCTTGGCAAATGATATTAATTACATTATGGTAGTAACAAAACAATTGGCTATTCTGCTAGGTAGTTATGAAGTTTAAAAGGTTAGAACATGTATCGAACTAGCCTTGCTATTCTTCTTGAGAGGTTGGAAAGAGTAACAGTTGCTTTAAACTCGAGAATATTTTGCCTCTAATGCACATTTTGGAAAAATTGTCTTAACAAAATTCTTCTGGTTCCCTGCGTTCTGATAGACAATATAATTCATTTTTTGTTTTTCCTTTATTTGCATAGAAAGCCCGGGTATCAAAAACACTGTCAATGTTAATGTTTCAGTTGCAGAATCACAGAAAATGTTAGAATTTTCTTAATTTTTTGATGATTCACATACACTAAACAGTTAAACTCATTGAGTGACCAGTGTGTACAGAAGACCTTCTGTCTAGATGTCTAGCAGCCCTTAAAGTTCACCTCCTAATTTGTAGGTACTTAATATCACTTATGAATGAGAGACCACATGGAATAGTAAAGAAATGAGCATGTAATGTTTTAATATTGCCTGGGAATATTCTCACTGTGGTCATGATTTTAATTTCAAAAAATAAAGCAGTTGTTTGTTTGTTTGTTTGTTTTATAATCAGCGCTTTTAAACAATCCTACAAGTTGATAACTAGGGGTAATATTTAATGCTGCTTATATTACTGATAGGATGTAATAATGCCCTGCAATATTAGAATATCTTTCAAGGAACAGAAAAATATTTTTTTGGTCATCACTTATATACCCTTATTTTAAGTTTTAGCATAGCTTCTTGAGCCTTCTCAGTCTCTTGTTAGTTTTTTGTTATGATATGTCTGCAGTGTTCCAAACACTGTGTATGGTCTTTTATGAAATAGCCATTGGGTACTTGTCTTATTCTGTACCTTAGAATATTAGTAATTTCCATTTATTCGTACCTGGAAATAATTTAGAAGAAAAAAAAAAAGTACCCTTAACTATATTCCTTTGCATAGGCAGTGAGGGAAGGGTTGCAGCTATGCTTTTGCCAGTACCATATGTATACAACTTAGTTTTCAACATGACTTAATAACATGACTTTCAATATGAAATAATAAATCCTTTCACCCTTTCCTCACCCCAGCTCCCATATGCACAGGCACAATTGCATCTGTAAGTACAGATGCACCAAAGCATGTACAGCATTTTATTTCCATTCAGCTGCCTCTAGACAACTCCATCAGAACCGCAGATTTTCTGTTACTGACAATGGAAGTAAAATTGTTTCTGTGACTCCTGAGCTTCCCCTTCCTATGCATGGTACTGCCACATTATGACAATTTCCACCTTGTGGGTGACTTTTCATTTAGAAATGCACAGGAAGTTGACTTGCACTCCGGTTGCTTTGCTTCCTGCTCCAAACTGTTAAGGACAACCTGTGACATTCCAAATGAAGTCGAGTAATAGCTCCTATCCAAATAGTATCATAAACATGGTAAAATCTTACAAATATGCTTACATAAAATACATATATTCGCTTTGCTCATGAATGCCAAGTGTCAGAGATTGAAGTGGTGCTGGGGAAGAAATGCCACTGTTCAACCCCAAGAGAGAAAGTGAGCGATATAAAAGGAACATATGAGTAGCTGCTGCATCCATGGCAGCACTGATGTGTCTGTAAGAAATACAGGGAGATGTTAGGTTTCCCCTCCTGACTGAGAATCCACAACAGGAATAGCCCAAGACATGACAAAAAAGCTACCAACCAATGAAAAATAAACAAAGAAACAAACAACTCTGCTTAGGAGGGTAACAAGCAGATCAATAACCACCCTAAAGGAATATTTTTGTCAAGAACAATAGATAAGGGCTTCATGATGTTATGAAGTGTTTGGTACCTAAACTGAAATGACTACAGCCCCACCTGGAGTACTGTGTGCAGTTTTGGAAGCCTCAATATAAAAAGAACATCAAATTATTTGATTGTGTTCAGAGGAGAGTGACCAAGATGGTGAAAGGCCTCGAAGGCAAGATTTCTGAGGGGTGGCTGGGGTCACTTGGCTTCTTGAAGTTGGAGAAGAGAAGGCTGAGGGGTGACCTCATCATAGTCTACAGCTTCCTCAAGGGGTGCAGCGGAGGGACAGGTGCTGATCTTCTCTCGGACAAAAGGAAATGGAATGGACCTGCATCAGGGGAAGTTCAGACTGGACATTAGGAAAAGGTTCTTCACTGGGAGGGTGATTGGTCACTGGAACAGGCTTCTCAGTGAAGTGGTCACAGCACCAAGCCTGTCAGAGTTCAAGGAGTGTCTGGACAATGCTTTAGGCATATGGTTTACTTTTAGGTAGTGATGCAAGGAGCAGGGTGTTTGACTTGATGATCCTTACAGGTCTCTTCCAACTTCAGATATTCTATGATTCTATAACTGGATGTGGCATAAATATACAGACCAAGATTTTGCATAATATGCTAGTGTTTTCCACAGAATAATCCATTCTGCAGCAGTCAAGTAGCAAAGAGTGAGTACTGATCAGAGCTTGAAAGTCAGGCCCAGTATGGGTTTATGGGTTCTCAGGCCAAGTATCTTTTTATTATTTTTTTGGTACAGATTAACTGCTTCCTAATAGCAAGTAGATCTATCAATCTCTTGCTGTGCTCTACAAATGTTTATGGAGTAATAAATCAGGAATATGTAGGAATTAAGTTTAAATAATTATGTAACAAACTGGCAGATTATTTTCTACAAGATTCTGAAGGATTGTGCACCACAGATTGAGAGGAAACACTTAGGATATATAAGGCAAATCTATCTAGGATAAGTGTGAATAAAATGTAATTGAAGATAACATACTTTTCTAAGCCTTGCACCTATAACAAAGTGGCAAAACTGGAATTACTTTTCACTCGTAAGCATCCTTCTTTGAGGTTAAACCTGGTATCAATACACAATTTCAGGTTAAGAGGTGGCTGTCTTTCTAAATGATAGGGCAGGGAAATATTTAGGAAAGCGGAATTTAATTATGTGATTTGGAGGGAGTCCAGAAACCAGGGGTTAACACTAGTACTGTTGCAGAGTGCTGAAAGAACTTTAATTGCCTCTAATGCTTAGTGCCATGCTTTCACATTTCATCTGAAAGACAACACCTTCAGCCTCCTGGTGTTTCCTTGGATGCGTTAGTTCATCAATGCTAACAGCTTCATTTCCTTTAGTTCCTTGACGCTCCTAAGCAGTCACCCATGTAGTCTAATCCTCTTTCATGTACGTGTTCTGATGGCAGTTTCAACACAGAAAAATGTTTGGAGGTTATGTGACATTAGATTGTGGAACAGTTTTCTAAGGGAGTGGCTAGAAGCCTAATTACTACAGACATTTTAAATTGAACTGGACAAAATACTAGAGAACATATTATGCATTAGCATAAGTATGCACTGCATCACTGACTTGAGTTTTCCGTGCTTAATATCTTGCGGCACAGTGCTACTAACAACCACAGCAGTCTGATTGCAGTCTCATTCATTAGATAACTTCAGGCAGTAGGTCAACTTAACATTCCTGAATTCAGGAGTTTGGCCACTGTAGCCTCCCTCTGTGGACAGTGATGTGAGATGGGCATGTCAGAGGTCACATAGTGTCAATATTGGGATTGCCTTCTGAAAGCTGCTCTCTTTTTCTCTCCTACAGGATTGAAGAGAGCAGGATGACTAGCAGAGTAGGTTTTCTGCTTGAATGTAATGTGTGTAAACACTTCAGGCCGTCAGCTGCTCAGATTGCCTTCTGGAAAAGCCACTGTCTTGACTGATTAGAGGCAGTTTAAGGAAAAAATGTTACATGTTTATATTACCCCTCTGCTTGTCATCCTACATTCCAGTTATCCCCAGAAGAGGGAAAAAGAGGAGCTTTAAAAGCTATTCATGTGTGAAGGTGGGCTTCTGTCAGGGCAATGTGTTTGTCTCCAGTGAATACGAGAGAACACAGAGAGATGAGCATTTTTAAATACCCCTGCCATCCATCAATGGGTGAGATAAAACCATGGCTAAATGATACTTCTGTCACTATGTGAAAGCAGCATGGTCAAGGAGTGCTTCCCCCCAACACCCTCAATAATCTCATATAGCACACAGAACTATAAACAGATAATACATTTCATAAAAGTGAATCAAGAAACACTATAATATGGTTAGAAATGGCATTTTAAAGCTATATACCACTTTATTTTTAACTTACCTTAGATTTAATATGTGATGATAGATGATGTGTCAGAAGACTCCCAGAAAATGTTAAAATTGATTGCTAAATTAGTGACAACATTAATATCGCTACTACATCAGCACCTGGAAGAGAGTAGTTAATGCTAGGCATTTTTATATGCCTCTTTCAGAATACTTTGCACATGTCTGATTCAGATAAAATGCCCTCTCTGAGGACAGAACTTTAGAAAGCTGCCTGTTTAAGATGATGCGAAGAAGTTGGGTTTTCCCTGAAAATAAGGGTTGAGGTCATACTGCAAGAGGAAAAAAGGTTTATGGCATTAAATCTGGCATTTTCATGCCATAAATAAGCTTCAGGTATGACTGTATTTTTTATTTGCACAATTTGTTTTGCTTATGTCTTACTGTTGTATTATTTCTACGATAGCATAGGCATGCAAGGTGCTTCATAAGCAAGTATCATACAGTCCTAGACTGAAAGCTCTTGCAGTGTAATGACAAACTGAGTCCTTGTTTGCACAGCTATATAAGGAAATAAGGATATGTAGATGCTTCCTTTTGTTAATTATCCAGGTTGTGAGGAGTAGGATAAGGAGGAAGGCCCTTCAAATTTCATTGTACTCTCATATGAGGTGGAGTGGGAAAGTGAAATTTCCATCCACTTGCTTCAGAGTATTTCTTTGAAAGTTTCAGTCTCTCCTCTAGCATCCTTCCTCGAGGGCATACACAGAGGACCTCTACTCTTGCTCATCCCTTTTGAGAGGGCAAGGTTAAGCTGCAGTTGAATGTGAAGGAAGAGGATATACAACTAGTCAAGGTTGCACCCCAAGGATTAGGTAAGAGAGAAATGAAAAGGGATGAAGGAAATAATTGCCTTAAAGGAGAGAAGAGAGTGGATATCAGAGCTAGGCTGTAGTCAGCAAGAAAAAAGGTGGTATTGTGAAAGCAAACGTGACTGACTTGGTGCGAAACAGGGTGATTTACTGTGAAACAGACTCTCATTTAAAGAGAGAGTGGCACATACAACAAGAAGGAAGCAGAATACATAAAGAGATGCAGTACAAAAATCAGGTAAGCCTGTAGGTGTTAACAGCTTTTTCTCCTTTCCATATTTTCTACAGTGTACGAAAAGTACTTTCTGTTTACTGTTTATTCTGTGAGCTCCAATGGTGAATTCACCTTAAATAAAGAAATAAATTAAGCTGGTAGTTACCAACCTCTCTGAGTCAGACTCACCTTCAGCCAATTAATTCTCAGTTCCTTCCCTGAAACTCTTCCCCTCACAGCAATCAATAAAGATTTTTTTTTTTTTCCACTAATGGTTAAACAGAATTGGACAATACCTTTGATGGGCTATCTGTCAGCTAGGAGACATCAAGTCTTCTCCCCTATACTTTATGTTATGCTCCAAAATTATTCCCTGTTTCTCTGTATCCTGTGTTACACACTGACTTTCCAGCCTCTGTGCCTAATTTCTTTACCACACATCAGAGTTCTCTTTGTTCAGGACCTTAGTGCTACAGCAATGGTGTTGCTCTGCCTCTCCAACACTGCACTGAGCACCTATTGCTGTACATCAACAGGGCACTTAGCACAGACCCATGTCCAGACTCTCTCCGTTGCCCTGCATGATGTAATTCTCCTCCAACCCACACATCACATTCCCACAAAGCTCCTCACTGATCTTCAGTGATTCAGTGACTTTTGGAGGGGAAGATGTGGAGCACAGGAGCAATAGAAGGGCAGCAGTCAGAGAGCTGTGGGGCAGTAGTCCTGAAGTAGTGCGTTCTCCAAATGAAAGGGTGAGGTTTTGGGGAAGATACTGCTAGTACAGAGCATAGCAAAGGCATGAAGAGACACAGCGACGTGGAACTGCTTGATATAGAGTGCTTGGAAAGTGCTGGAAGAGGGAAGAGCAAAAGACAAAGAGATTGTAGAGTGTGGGCCAGGGCAGTATAGAATGAAGTCAGTCCAAAGGCTTGAAGTTCCTCACCTCAGCAAAGAGATGATCTAGCAGTCTAGACTGTTTATCACAACTGAGAAATATATTCTTACTTGGGGTGGAAAAAAAATAATATTTTTTGTGTGTTTCAGATAAAGACTAGAACTGATTTGGAGTTCAAACTTTAAAAAAAAAAAAAGGAAAAGTCTATGAATTGTTTTTTCTTCAGTTTTGGTACACTGGCTAGCACTAGCATTGCAATAATAATAGCCAATGGGGAAAAAAAAAATCACCTGTTTTCTATCCAACTACCATTTTTAATGTTTTCCTTTATTACTGTTTTTCTTTTTAGATTTCAAATATCTCCTTTAAGAGTCCTACATAATTAGAAGACTCAGTCTTCCTGACCTTGAGAATAATCAGCTTATATATATATTTTTTTATATATATATATATGTATTTTTAAAGCTTACTATCTGGTGTAAGTGTGTACAAATGAAAAGATTTTAAGAACAGGCTCTACTTGGAAACATAGATATCTTCTGCATAGAACAGCAAGCATATTTTAAACTTCAGGCTTCAGCTTTGCATGCATTACTGAATTTTTAATTTTGCTAAGCATAAAACATTGAGTGTTTGCTAAGAATACTGACCAATTCTGACCAGCTTTTTTGAAGTAGTTACGCTAGAATCAGTATATACACTCTTGCTTTATCAGCCTTAGGTCCATTTTGGCATGAGTTTTGGGAGTCTAATCATTACGTACAAGTATAAAGTGAAGTGAAATGCAAACTTTAGAGTGTGGAAAAGCAGGCTGGAGTGTAGGTCCCAGCATAGCCCTGCCTGCACTGTGCTTGAGCCAGGCTCATGACAACTGGTGATATCCACTGACATGTCCCCGCTCTGCTTTACTCTGTGGTCATGTGGGGGTGATACATGATGGGGTCCCTTTAGAAGGGCCTGTTTCCTGAAAAGCATGAGCAGTTTGTGCCCAGCTGGAGTTTAAATGTCCTTGGTAAGACTGATGACGCTTCCCACTGTCACGGAGGCACCCCAAAAAATAAGTTTAGGCGGACAACAAGGTCCAAAACAAACTTTATTCCGGCCGGAAAAGTACCGCCGATAAACCGATTAGAAAACGGGGTTTATACAATTAGTTAGCACTCCAATAACATAACATACAGGTTCGGATATTAGGTTAGGAGATTATTTGGGGTGCAGTGAAATAAGAATGGAGATCCACAGCGTGCATATATGCACTCACAAGAAAACAAACCAGAGCCCTCTCTGCTCCGTTTTACCCTTAAAGGAGAAACACCAGCCTACTGCGGCCAGGACTTACACTTGCCTACCAGGCAAGGAATTTACACTCGTCTGTCCCAGACGAGGACTTTACACTCGCCTACCAGGCGAGGACTTATTAAAGCATATATTCAGTAATTTATCACTCACCTACATGCAGAGGTGAGGCGTTCCCCATCCCGGGAAGTTACCTTAGACGGCTTCTCCGTCTAAGGGGAGTGGCTCCGGCAGCATGGCAGACCCGCAGCTCCGAGAAGACCACACAAAGGGGGCCTTCGGCGGGAACCCCATTTATAGTCTGCTCAGATCTGGCTGTGGGCATTCCAGAAGCTTCTCGGCTTCTCTGCACGCCCCCCCACGACTGTGGGCATTCGAGAAGCTTCTCAGCTTCTCTGGGCTGCGGGCAGGCTCGGCCCCTCCTCTGCTGACGACCCTGCCCACCGGCTCTGGGTCTGCACAAAGAGAGCCATTAACTGCCCATTGAAGGCCCAGTTCTGAGAGGGGGATGTGCAACTGCCACACCCACAAATCATCTGGAAGCCAATTTTAATGGGATATGACTTTGTGAAACTGGATCAGGAATGTACTACATTTTAGCTATTAAGCTTTTCTTTGGGCCTTTCGTCTCAGAGGAGCTCAAAAACTCCCACAGGTGTCTGTTTGTCTCCTTTAATCTGTGTTTTTGTACAGACTCTAGCTGAAGTTCAGATTTTCCAATGCAGACAGCTTGGTTAGTAATTTCAGTTTGAATGTTGGCAGCTCTCTGTTGAAGTGGTGGGCAGCAGGCAGATAAAACTGCCAAAGCACACTAGCCTCATGGTGCTGGAGCAAGAGGGGATCTGGGTTTAGAATAGTGGGGTAGGTCTTGGCTGTTAGGGAAATACTGCTAGACTTTTGAGTACCAGATTTCCTGAGGAGCAATTCTTAGTCTGTTTATGCAAAAGAACTGGGTTTTACAATTTTGTGTTTGTGAAACCTCAGAAGTGGAAGTCTCAGTCTCTATGAATATTTTAAGTACCTGACCTTTGCTCATTTTGATTCAAAACAGGTTTTACTTATTTTGTGATTTCACCATCATACACTGAAAAGTGCTGTGTTGGTGCTAGCTTCCTTTACCAGTGACATGAACTGCATTATCTGCGTTGTTGGCAGCATTTGGTACTGATCTAAAACATTTTGGTGTGTTCTTGCAGGTAACATAGAGTCAGACTATTGAACCTCTGTGCACATTATAGAACCCTTTGCTTTTTGTATTTAGAAACGAAATGTATATGCTGAGTATGACACTGCCTTCAGGTCTGTAGGTACTTTACACAGCATGAGATTTTTTTTTTGGTGGTAATTATATGGTATTCTTCATAGTTACCTCTATATTAATTTTATATATGTATATATAAAGTTTTATCTATAAATATATAGTAAATAAAAATCCTTTTATATTAATATTATTATGTGCCATTAGTATGAGTAAACTACGAGCTGAAAGGCCAAAGCACAAAACTCTTGCCTGACAATTAATGCTTCTGCTACAAAGTAACCTCAACTTGGTTGAGGATGACTTTGCAAGTAAAAAAGCCTCTAAGAGAGAAACTGGACAGTACTGTACAAAGTAACCTATCAGTTGTAATTGTCCTAAGCTGTTAATTACACCCATGAGAGTAGTTTCCGGGACAAGCCAGAGGACTCAAGTCAGGTTTAAACCGGTGTAAGAGGCCATCCATCTATTACAATGGCTAAACTAATTTATTATGAATTAAGTGGTGCCAGTTCTTTGTGTAGGAAATTCTAAAATGACATTGTGTCCAGTTTGCAAACAAAGATTATGGGAAGGTTTCTGTACTTGAAGTAGTTTTTGCTTCTCTTTCAGATGTTGATGACTACATCTGGAACATGAACATAAGTTTAGATCCTGTTATAAATTAATAAAAAAGCCTACCCAGACAGAGACATGATTCCTATCTTAAGATTCTTATAATTTAAGGTTCACATACTTTAACCTCTTAGTCAAATTAAGGATGCTATTGAAGCTAATGAACCTGTTTCCTTGAATTTGAATTTACTGGTTCAGTGCTTTTATGGATGGATAGACAGACGTAATAAAAATGGTGGAATCAATGCAGTGACAATCTTCCCGTAAGAGAGAAATTTGGAGGAGTTCAGATTCGTGTATAAAATAACGTGAAGTCTGAAGTTATTTTTATTAATGGTTTCCATTTACTAACTTTTTGTGATAATTACTTTAGTGTACTTTTTACTGTAATCTACTACTAATCTACTGCAGGCTTTTATTTGGAATAGGAAGTTCTATAGGAAAAACATTGTGAAACCTTGGATCACTTCTGGATCTAATGTTGTGGATGAATTTAGATGAAAACCAGAAACAAAAATCAGGAAAAAAAATCCCCTTTCAATTCTGGGATTAATGAAACTTTGTGTCCTATAGGGATGTGACCTTCACCTCTGTACCCCTGCAACAGTAATACCAGATCCCTACCCATAGTTCTTACTTTTCCAAGTTCACAGCAGTTTGTTTCTGAAGTCATATTTCATTCAGACAAGTTATTTCTTTCTCCTTTGTTTGTGTTTATGTCTGTGCTGGAAAAACACCAGAGTTAACTCATGAAATTCTTACTTTTTCTAGCTTTCATATAGATATGCCTTTCATGGAGTAATTTAAGCTGTGTAATACTATGGAACAAGCCACATGGAGTAGCTTTTGGCATGCAGGCGAAATGGACTGCACGTGGGGGATGCTGCAAATGACAGTTTTTAATCTGTTGCTTCATGTAAAAAAAGGTTGCATAAAAGAAACACATAAATGAAAATAAGCACATAAAAAGAACCTCATGGTAATTTTTTTTTTTTTTTAAAGATGCCATATACAAAGGTGAATACTGGCAGAGCAATGATAATTTGATTTTAGTATACAAACTGGCTGTTTACAGCATTGCAAAGCTGCATTTCCAACCTCACCTTTAATTTGAAAAATTACAAGTGGTTTGAAAAAAAAGTTGATAGTCTTGCTTACACTGTAATTTTGAATCATCCTATTGAAGTCTGGATGCACAGTTTTCTCAGAGCATCTCTGTAGATCGGATTTGGGGTGTAGCTTCTGTCATATCCTTGCCTTTGCATGGGGTGTCAGTCCAGAAAGCTTTTTAATTTTGGCTCAGATGAAGTTCTAGCTGAAAATATTCTCTTTCAGTTCTATTCTAATGCTAAGTAAAACTTGAAATACTATTTCTGATTCAGTTCATGTTTTAGAAGAAAAAATAGGAAGAAAATATATCACTGAAAATATATTCTAAATTGAATTTATTTTCTGTCAGGTTTGACAAATATTGCACAATATTATAAAATCTTATTCGGATTTGATTGAAGAGAAAATAGTAGTTCAGACTGCTTTTCAATTTGGGTTGGATTCTTTTTGCTACTCTGGAATTTTTTACTTTTACTATGCAATGCTTACCTAAGTTTGTTGTTGGTGGTGGTTTTGTTGTGTTTGTTTTGTTTTTGTTGTGTTTTTTTTTTTTTCCACTGTGTGTATGGATTTTTTAATTACTATTTATTATTATTATTTTTTAATCTGAGTTTGCTTATTGAAATAATGAAAAATAGCATTCCTAGGCCTTTGACCTTTGGGTTCATATCATATTACGATGAGATTTAGAGATGTGACATCCTGCTAGTTTGCCCATTCTAGCTTCCATTTTCAACTTAATTTTTAAGTCTTTTTCAAAATTATGGAACTTTACTGAAATCTCAATTTGTGCAATATTTAAGATTTCAAATTTCAATTAAGAACATTACACCTACATATTATAGTTACCACAGAGAAGCTGTTGCTTTTTATTTTCCTGTAGCATAAAATGTCCTGGTTTTCTGTACTGAAAAACAGTTGAATAAGACATTTGAGCCTAAATGATGAATTACAAAAAAGTTGTGTATAATAGTATTATAAGCCCAGGTTACCTGTGATGAAAATACATCGGGGTAGATATGTGCATATGATAAAAATAAAGCAAAAATTAAGGTGAATAGATTGAAATTGCAGAGGTATAAAAAGCTTGTGATGTTTGTGCAATTGAGGTTTAAGAAAATTATGAGAATATTAGTAAGCATGTAGAATAATATATAAAAAGTGGATTAATATTAGCACACTTTTCATCATTGGAATTAAGACCTTTTTTTTTCCCCTCCTAGACTCTACCGTAATGATGAGAAGCCAAAACCACCTGAATAGTCTTTAACAGATTTTACCAGTTTAAAAATAAAAAAATTAGTTATTCATGAGAATGAGGTAGTTACTCCTTTCCGTCTCTTTTCCTGGTCCCTTGCCTGCCCTGATTTGAACAGTAAAGGTCTCTGCAGAATACGGGAGAATGCTTCCTATGAAGCTATTCGTGTCCCAGATTTGTTGCGTCTAAATACTGTATGATATCAGCTAGAAAATGGACCCCGGTGTTTGGCAATCTGTAGCCTTGATAACCATCTGTGTCCGTAATAGTTCCATTAATAGGATGTACTATCCTTATACCAGAATTTCATTAGGCTGCAGGGGCAGAGTAGCTGAGTAAGTAGAGATAACTAGTATCTTATAAGAGTTCCATTAAAAATAGTCATAGATGTTTTGAGAAAAATAAGGCATAACTATCTTTGAAGGCCTCTGCTGTTTTCTGTGAGATATTCAGTAGCTCCTGAAACCAAACTGTTATGTTTTCTTATATGTTTTATAAGGATTCTTCATCTACCAAAGTTTTTTTATGATTGCTTTCAGCAGAGCAGTACTGATTTCCATTTCAGGTGTAGATTGCATAGCTACCATTTGCTGGTAGTCATTCAACAGTACAGTTGCAGAGATCATAAATATAGATCTTTTCTGAAAATGGAGTGTTGCTGCTGCATACTTCTGTATCAGTGCTCCATTGACTTAACAAGAAAGTAACACTTTCCATACCCTTACTCAAAAAAACCTTTATTTTTTAAAAAATTTATTTTTCAGTAATAGTGTTATTAGATGCTGGACTATTGTACTTTTATTAAAAGATGCAGGAATGTAAAAGAAGGAAGACATAGAGGGGCCTAGAGAGTGAGGAGAGGGTGGAGACAAAGACAAGGAACTAAACATTGTGGCCCAGATAAGTAAAATTAGAGTTTAGCTAATGAGGTGAATCAAAAGGCAATACAGAAGAACTGAATAATTGCAGTGGTAATAGCACACATTTCCAAGAGAGTAAAAGCTGTAATTAGCTTTGAATGCAACTGAAATAAAAAGAACAGGTATAGATTCACCTGTAGACAGAAACAGAAGCCCATTTTGGACTCATATTTGTGACGGATAGGAGAGGATGGGAGAATCTTAACCAGGAAACAGGGGAAGTCAATATTGCTCTACATCTCTGAAAATATCCTTATTTTTGCCTTCCAGTGAGCTGCTTTTTAATTCCTTTGTGTAAGAATAGTGTTTCTTTTTACCTATAATGAATGCTTCAGTCAGCTAGACTAATTAATCTCCTAAAGGGAGACTTTAGTCAACAAGTTAAGTTAGTTATGTTGGTGCAGCTCCAGACTTTACTCTTGTCTGGCCATCTTTTGTAAAAGTCACTTCTTCAACCCTAAACACTTTTCTTACACACCCGTTAACAGATATTCATCAATTATTCATCACCTTAGGAAGAGAACCTGGAAATACCACCAGTCATCTAAAACATAAGATAAATGTGCTTGCTAACCAAAGACTTGCTTGAAATCCAAATTGATGTAGGACTTTTATTTTCATTTCTTTTCACCTTGTGTTCAGGGACAAAGAGTTTTCACAATTTTGTTGAGGAAAACCTTTCTCTTGCAAGTAACTTGTGCAGAAGTTTCTTCAGCTACTTCTTTCTCCCATTTAGCTGGTGTACACTATTCAGACCGGGGTGTCCTTCTTCGTTGCAAAGTAGTTAATAGATAATCATATATCTAAAAATAATCTGAATTAAAATATGAATAAATCTGTTCCTCATTTCTCGGGCAGTAGGACAAGGACATTGTAGATCATGTTTCCATAGACATACGTATTGTCACCCTCTTTTTTATCCCCATGTACAGTTGGGCCTTCACAATATCTTCAGCCAATTAGCTCACAGTTGCTTGTGTCAGGAAGTCTTATGTCCTTAGTTCTTTTATTGTGTGTCATTGTAAGCAATGGTTTGCTTTTTCTGTGGCACTCATAAAGCTGTGCATGCATATGTATCTGTAGTCTTCTAGGAGATTAGCCTGTTTAATTTGTCTTCATCAGATGTTCCAGTGATTTGACCCCCTTTGTTCCTTTCTTTAGACCTTTCTAGTTCAACTGTATCTTTTCAGTTTTAAAACTGCCTAGGTCGTAGAGCAGATGTAGCTGGGTGGGCTTTTTTTTTTCTTTTTTTTCTGTTTTGTTCTCTGGTCTTTTCTTAGTAACTTGTATCACTCAGCTTCCAATTCTGACAGCTACTGAGCACTGGGTTGATGTTTCTTTTGAAACATTTCTAGTTTGATTCCCAGATTTCTCTGAGATGATAATAGCTAATTTAGAGTACATTCCTGTGATCTATAGTTAGAGCTGCTTTATTTTTTCCCTATGTGCATTACTTTGTTTTTATTGACATTGGATTTCAGCTGCTATTTTATCATCTGGTTTCACAGCAGTATAAGGTCTCTTTGCAACTTTCACAATTTTCTTTCTACAACTGAGAATAATGTATTTCCATCAGCATATGCACCTCACAGTTCCAGCTCAGTAAAAGCTGCTGAATCACAGCTGCCTGGCTGTTGGACATTCTGATTCCTGTTCATCTGTATTTTATCCAGTTTGTTAGTAGACTTAATACTAAACAGGCCTTACAGTTGCGCTGTTTTCTCAGTGTAAGAGAGATTCTTAGACTCCAGGTTATCCTTGTCATTTTTTAATTTACTTTTTCTGATCTCCATGTTCCTTTGCAGGACAAGGATGCTAAAAGCAGAGCGAACACACCTGTGCTAAGTTAGATAATTTAATGTAAGAAACAATATCACCCCCTGTTGTTTGAAAATGAGGATTTCTGAGATGGGTTGGGAATTGTTGTCAGCATATCAGCCTTGCAGGTCCAGAAGCAGGTCCTTTTTTTCCAATCTGGTGTCAGTAGTCAATTGTTGTTGGAAAATTTATCTTTGTTGAGGAATAATCAGTTGACTGTTCTGACCAGCATTTAGTCTGATTGCTTTCCACATTACGATTGTTTTCTTATTCTCTTTTTCCTTTTCCCTTTCCTTTTCGTTTCCCTTTTCCTTGTCATATTTAATTTATTGCAAGCTGAAAGTAATTATGACTATCATAGAATCATGGAATGGTTCGGACTGGAAGGGACCTTCAAAGGTCATCTAGTCCAACCTCCCTGCAATGAACAGGGACATTTTCAACCAGATCAGGTTGCTGATCCTGTCCAGTCTGGCCTTCAATGTTTCTGGGGTTGGGGCATCTACCACCCCTCTGAGCAGCCTGTTCCAGTATTTCACCATCCTCATTGTAAAAAATTTCTTCTTTATATCTAGTCTGAATTATCAAGCGGTTGGAAAAGTAGTTGAGGCTGCTTATAACATATAATACTAGTTTATGTAAATTCACGCACACACAAAAGAAGTCTACTGCTTGTTTACAAGAACCCTTAATCTTTATTAATAATTCTTTACCTGGCAATCCCTTAGTTACAGCATCATTCCTAGTTCAAAACCTCACAAGTGAAGATTGTTTCTTTTTTGGTAAATCAAAATTCACTGAAACAGTAGGACTTTTTACCATTAACAAAGTTATAAATAATCTTACAATCTATTAAGTGCCTGTCTAAAATAATTGACTCTATAAATCTGAGCTTCTAGCCAAAATTACTTCTGACCCCGTATCTCTAATATGGCATGTTGATATGTTTAAAACAAGTCGAGGAAAATATAGAGGGTTTTTTTTTCAGTTTGGTTACTTTTGGATTTTTGTGTAAGAGTTTAAAACAACTGTCTGGAGATTCCCAGTACAGAAAATAAATAAAGTTTCTAGATTACTAAGATGTTGAAACATATTCTGAAATAAGAGATAAAAGAAAGGTTAAAGTTTGGGAATTCATATTCTTAAAAAATCTTCCTTCCTTGGCATCCTAAAACTTCTTTTTTTCCCCTATTGTTACTTATTTTTATACGATTTTGTTAAATCTGTGTTATCCATTTTTAGAGCTGTGTTGAAGAAGATTATTATTTTAATTCTATTAGCTTAAAAATGCATGTTTTGTAGATGTATTACAAGTGTTTCATTCTTCATTATTAATTTTTTTCACTCCTTTTTCAGATTTTTAGATACTAAGTGCTTTTCTGTTCATTACTGAATTAGTGCTGCAAGTTGTTTTAGCTTTGAAGCTTTGAAAGAGAATATAAAACCTATTACTTTTGAGGCTTCTTCATTCACTGCTGATGATTAACAAAGATTGATAGTATTTTAAATTAGAATTTAATTAGATCTATGAAATAATTCAAACAGGAAATTAGTTCATATATATGTATACTGTTAATGTAGTTGAATGTCAAACTCATTACATGGTAATATAATTTTGCCACATTTAGGGTAACTTCAAGAAAAAATACTTGAAATAGTTGGCATTTACAGCACATATAATGTCTCTGCCTTTAGGCATAGCCTTAGGCTTAGAGCATTTTTAGCAAGTGGATCTGTAATAGAATCCATTTTCATAAATAAAAACAGAATTTAAGTTATTTTTCTCAGGGATTAGCTATCTGGGACTATTCAGTATTGTATTTATATTAGTGTTAATTTCCTTAGCATGCTAATTTGATTTTATTTCACATCTGTATGCCCAAGTACAAACTCCTTTAGGACCATCCTTACATCAATCAGCACATGTAAATAATTTCTTTTGGTTCTGTTTAAGCTACTCTTGAAAGAAATGTAGAGACATAGATCTATAAAGTGTTTCCAAGGGATTTCATTTCTCATCAGTTAGCTTTACATTTCCTATCCATATTAGCAAAGTAACATCGTCACATATCCCTATAAGCTTATCTTAATTTTACATATGATGTTAGAAAATATAAGTCTCTTAAAGCATTACTAGAGTAGCTTACTTTTTATAGCTGATAAGAAACATTAGTCCTCTGAATTTCTTTCCAACTATTGTGTCCTGGTAGAAATCCCTTCAAAATCCCATTTTCCAGCAGTGGGGATGATTTGAGCAGTACAGAGTTAGGTTTCTGCCTGAATATTAGTCTAGATTCAGGCAACTATTTGATTAGCAGACGTAATTCTTTTGTCTTTTAGGTGACTAGCGGTATTTCTAGATCATCTCTGTAAGATGATGAATAGATGATGAATATCTGTTGACAGAAGTACAAGGAAAGCAGTAAAGGTAGAAGAAGTAACTTTTTAAAAAGGTAGTAGGGAGGAATAGAGATTTGGAGTCAATTTTGGAGAGAGAAGGAAAGAGACTTGCAGAGGAAGCGGTAGACAGCATAATGTAAGAGAATGCTGTGTTTAAAGGATGTAAATTAGAAGTAGAAAGAAGAAGAAATACAGCCTAGGGAAAAAAAAAAAATTAGTTAAGTCAGTAAAGATAAGTGATGGTGTTCAAAAAAGAGGTAGTAAGTCAGATATATAAATTATGTGTAATATACTGGGCATGCACTTTCTATAGTATTTCTGTTAGCATCCCTTAGATGCATATGAGCTCAATGACTGTGCAAATAAGACATAGTGATGTATTAGAGCTAAAAGCATGTTAAAGTAAACACCAGTATTCTGTTGTTGTGAACTGCAGACCAAACAGATTTAAAGGCCTGACCCGAAGGAGAGCTATTGCAGTTATTTTCATATTTTCCTTCAGTATTTTATTGCATAATATGTCTTAGTACTTTTTGTTCTACATCTAGACTTCTAGTAGGTTTTCCAAAGACCATCTTTGCCACACACAAATCCCCTGTGTAGTTAGTCTTCTTTGAAGAGTTCATGCCATTTCTGTTTGGGTTGTGTTCCAAGCCTGCGTCCCAGAGCTGAGACCCGCTTTCTGCCTGGTCCCTTCTGGGTGTGCAAATAATCTACAGTTTGAACTCCTGAATGTGTGCCACTGACGGTCAGTCAGAACTATCTTGGAATCTTCTGGATTCATAGAATTATTGAATCATTCCGGTTGGAAGACACCCTCAAGATCGTCAAGTCCAACCATAACCTAGATCTAGCACTAAACAATGTCGCTAAGAACCTTGTCTATACACCTTTTAAACACCTCCAGGAATGGTGACTGCATGACTTCCCTGGGCAGCCTGTTCCAATGCCTGACAACCCTTTCCATGAAGAATGTTTTTCTAGTATCCAATCTGAACCTTCCCCGGTGCAAGTTGAGACCATTTCCTCTTGTCCTGTCACCTGTTACTTGGGAGAAGAGACCAACACCCTCCATGCTACAACCTCCTTTCAGGTAGTTGCACACAGTGATAAGACAGCCTCTGATTATTGACAGTTTCTGCTGTGTTGTAGTGTGTGATGTTTTCATGACACATGCATGTCTGCCCTTTGGCGGAATTTCACCTGAAGACTGACAATAAATATCCCCAGCTTTAGGTGGTGGTACAGCAGAGTTTCCTCCCCATTAATTCTTTACTTTTCGTATTATTTATGACCTGGAAAATGTTCTTAATCTAAAATATTACTTTTGAGTTTTCTAGTGAGGCAGAGAGGTGGTTTTGGTTTTTATTTTTGTTGGGTTTTTTAAATATATTTTTAGTTCAGGGAGGAAAAAAAATACTTACTTTGAATTATTTTAAAAAATGTATATATCAATTTTAAAGATTTCTCTACTTTCATTTCCTTAAGAAATCCTGTAACTTCTTCAGAACCAGAAAATTACATAATAAATCTTTTTATCAGAAGAAGTCAAATTCTGCCAGAGCCTTTGTTACATGAAATCTTTGTCTGAGGAACCTCATGGCATTTGTTTATTAAATAAAACATTTTTTTTCAGTTATGCTTCTACCAGTTCTGTTACTTAAAGAAGATTTACAGTTGTCAAGCTGGCTTGGAGATATTGGTCTGTTTCTATAAGATAATAATCTTTGATCCTTGAGAATATTGAATGCTGAAATTACTGTGCAGTGTATCTCTCATCCCCCATAAGCTTTCCTTATGGACTATAACTTTACTACCGAAGTTTTCAAAGACAGCGCAAGCCCTAAGCTCCAGAAAAGCTTTTCCTGTAGGTATGTATGTAATTAAGAAATATTTTGTGTGCAAAGTCCATTTCCTATCCAGTAGAACACCTCAGACTTCTCTTATACAAGTGGGATCTAAAATTCAGATGTGGGAATAGTGGGGACTTGTTTTCTGCTCTCTATTTTCTTCTTTTTAAAGTAGTTCCTGAAATTGTTTGGGCTGTGGCTCTAACATCAGACTGGTGTTTGTGGAATGTATTCTACAAGACCTCTCAGTTTTATGAAAAATAAGCTAAAAAAAGCTATCAGAAATTCTAAATAATACAAAAATATAGCACTTAAAGATTTAAGGCTTCTCCAAATTTTGCTTAGTTTGTAGGATTCTCCTGATTGAAGAGGCAGCTGTAATGTTTTTATATGAAAGATGGATGGTCTCTCCTTTGAAAAATTGAAAGATCTCTGTGTCTGTCAGCTGTAGGAATATTACCATATTACCTTAAATCTCAACACAGAGTAACAATGTGAGATTGTGATTTGCCGTTAACATTGTTTACTGCTTTCCCATTACCATGTTTCACTGTGTGGGAGGACATAACAATCTGTCAATGAGTTATGAAAATTCATCAGTCGAAATGAACCAGACCTTTTTTGTGGATAATGTAATTATTTTTAATTTTAAAATTCTAATTTTAAAATTAAATTTTTATTTAAAATTCGACAGTTACTTTCCTGTTTTTCATATTTTCTCGTTCTTTTAGAGACTTTTAACGTTTGTGACTGTTTGTGTAACAGATTAATTCTGGTTCACTCCACAGTGCATACTGAAGTGTAACACTCTGTAGCAGAGAACCAAGCTTCACACCCTAACCGAGGACGTTCACATCTAACATTTGTTTCTGTGGATACAGTAGCTATATTTGCCAACTTTGTGCTCAAATCCTTCCCATACAAATTAGAGCCGTACATATGCAGCACTTGAAGTCTTTATTTATGCTGCTACATTTTTATTTAGAATTCAGCATTTTAGAATTTGACAATTTATAGGACATGAGAGTACAGAACATTATAATTTCTTTTGCTGTTAGTTGCTTACAGTAATTGAGACGACAGAAGTTGAGATGGATCTGGGTGTCTTGCAGGAGACATTGTTCTTCTGAGGTGACTAGTGTTGGTATTATGGTGCTGGGACAAAATATTTAACAACAGTGGATACCTCACTTCTGGAGCAGGAGGCAGAATGAGCAGCAAATCAAAACACTTGGCAGAAGTCATATATTCCATTTCCATTTCTCTAAAGAGCTATTACAAACAAGAGTGAGGGAATAAAAACTGCGTCTAGCAAATCTCGGTGTCTGTGTAGAAGACAGACATGAACACCTATCTGCACTAGCAACGTATGCAGCACTGGTGCTCAGCAGTGCCACAGCACGTACTCTGCCTGCACAACTTGTTTTTGTTACCCAAAAACCAGTAGCTCTGTTTCACATCCTGCCGTACTGTTTCAGCCCTTTAATGTCTAAAGAGGGTATCAACACCTCGTGTATGTTTGAAAACAGGTGGCATCAAGGGCAATGATTTTTTCTTTGTTGTCACAGCTAGTTGTGAGTGATTAAAAATGTCTCCTTAAGTTTAATATATTTACTGATAGAACTGTATTTTGTTAAGTGGCATAGGGAGAATTCTGTTATTCAACTAAATCATCGGTTAGGCTGAAATATCACTCTGAAACTTCACTTTTTTCAGAAGTGTTGCTCAGGTTGTTTCAGAAGGAGTCAAGGGATTTTGAGGGAAGAGGAAAGTGAAGTTGCAGTAAATGCAGCCTAAGGAAGTCCCTTCAAGCAAGATGCTGTTGCCCACCTGATGATGTCCAGACCAGCACACACCTCAGCTCTTCCCTCTTCCACTGCTTGAATGCAATGCAGAGTGCACCCTGCTGCTTCTGCTGCCATGGGCTGTAACACAAACAAAGTCAGTGAGGCATCTGGAGCCATTTAATCAAATCTGTATCTCATCTATCCTTTGCCAGAGGTGCCCCATAAACAGAAGAGAATTGAGAAGAATAAGAGGAATGGCAAAATCCTATTTAAACAATTTATTTTTGAAGTCTACAGAAATGTTATTGTTTTTACACAGCACTGATGGCATTAGCTACAAGGCATGAATGTAAAAATTACTGTGCTTCTAAATGAGAGTAGGATTACTACAGATTACATGAGAAAACAGCAATTTCGTTGGCCTTCGTGCAGCTCTATCTTTACTAATTTTAATATTGAATCTATTTAGTTTAGTGCTTATGCCTAAAATCTGCACCTTCTGATTGAAAATTAAAATTTCTGAACCATTTTCTAACATTATATGATATTGATAATATTATGGCTGTTCAGAATCATCATCAGATAGAGCATTCAGTTAAAGTGGTAATTCCGGTTACAAGAGTCAAAACATATTTCCTTCCATGTCCTATGCAATGAAAGTGAAACAGGATATTTTCATTCACTGTTTTATGGGAAAACAGGTGAGAGTATTAGGTTTTTTTCTTTGCTTACTCAGCCTACAATGGATCCTGTCTCTCCCCAGAAGTCCTCAGTCCTCAAAGTGAATCCCATGGTCATAAAAGCCAAATCTCTGTTCTTGACACCAGCTGTAGAACTAGGTGTTGTCCAGCAACATTTATCTGCTTCTACCTAAGCTTTTCCCTTTTACTAGTAGGATCTGGGGCCCCATGTCCCTTACTTAACCTACAACTACTTAACCTTACTCAGCCTACAATGAGATATTTATTACTCACATATTGTCCAGTGAAACAAGTACATATACTGTAATACCACTGGTTTCTTAACCAGATTATTACAGACAAGTTGCAGAGAGCCAGGTTTTATTATAGTAATTTATCTTGAATTTCATACTTCCAAAAAGGAATGAAATAGCCTCTTAGCATAATTGTATTAATATGTTCTCCATGGATTCACACTCCATGATGTGAACAGAAATTCACTATTGGATTAAATCGTTGCAATATCCTCATAGCTGGATGGTAACTCAGGCTGAGGTTCTTGGTGAAAGTACGCATTTAAGTAATGTCAGCTTCAGCAAACCAGGCTGACCTTAATCAGCTTTTTGTTTTATGACTCTGTGTATGTGGGAGCAGCATTTTCTGAACAGCCTCATAATTTATGATCAGCTTGAGTAATTCCAAAGAAGTAAAGCTAGAAAGAAAACGGAGGAGACAAGGGAAAATACCCACATAGTAAATCTACTTGCTAATGAATGTCTCAGATATCACTGCCCATTAAAAGCCTTCCTGTGATATCTGAGGTGAAAATTTAATGGTCTAAAATTCCCTGCAAGGGAAATCTTGGAGCATACCAAGAGTGACTACAGGGCTCTAGGGCTGAAAGACATGGGGCCCCAGATGTTGTCTATTCAATCCTACTAGTAAAAGGGAAAAGCTTAGGTAGGAGCAGATGAATGTTGCTGGATAACACCTAGTTCTACAGCTGGTGTCAACAACAGAGATTTGGTTTTTATGACCATGGGATTCACTTTGAGGACTGAGGACTCCTGGGGAGAGACAGGATCCACCTGGCAAAGTGAGGCAACAACATCCTTGCCAGTAGTCTGGCCCACCTGGTGAGGAGAGCTTTAAACTCGGAATTTGAGTCACAACTGAGCAAGTGGTGATTGAGGGTAGAAAGCAAAGATTTCTGAGTTATGGGAAGAAGAGAGACCTCAGAAATTACAAAAGAACATCAAAAGGATACCACAAAATACATGTTACTTAAGCTTGAACAGTGCTAAAAGCTAAAGTTGCATTAAAATTTTTAACGTAAATTCTGAATAAGAATTTTCCTATCCTATGCCATTTTGTATTATGAGGAAAGGAAGCATAAAAGGCTTTGGTAATCCATTTAGAGCATTTTAAGATATTTTCATTATATCTATTAATACAGCATAAAGTATTTTTAATACAGAAGTATGAAGACAGATTTTTTAACTTTGATTGCCATGTCGCTAAGTGACAAATCACCTTTTGCTTTTTAATCTGAATTCTGGTGTTCAGAAAATGGAAGATATAATATGATTTTTATTTTGAAGGCATTAGAGCAACACTTTTTTATGATTATCACTTTAATTCCCCTTTTAAGTAGCCTACAGATCTGAGGAAAATGTTGCTCAAATGTGGGCAAAATAAATGAATTCAAAATGAATTTGGTGCAGTCAATAAAAAAAGCTAAAACGTGACTTCATAACTCTGGATCCCTGGTGTATATAACAACAAGGTATTAAAGTTCAGAAACATTGAATTATGTAAATATGTATCTTCTGTAGTAGTTATTTAAAAATAGATAATAAATACCAAATTGAAGATATTTAGCAATAGAAATATTACTTCTCATCTTACTTTTCATCTACATGCAATTCCATATTTGAGTTTTTGACAGTTCAGACCAGTGAAATTCACTGTGAATTCAGTGGATTAGTGCTACAGACATCTTTGAAGTTATTATCAAGTAATGTGATTATAGCAGTCACCCCACATCTCTGATGGGAGCACTTCAGGGATGAAAACATTGATGGTGCTGACATTATACTAACATTCTCTTATCAAAATAATTACATACCAAGTTCAGTCATATGTCAAAAGGTTACAGATACCTGACCCAAAAAGATATGTCATTTGATAAAACAAATTGCCGTAGAATTTAAAAGTAATAATTACTGAGAATCAGATTGTCACCCAAGAAATGTCATTGCTACATCATTCTGGCCTATAATCAATCTTTGCACTTGGTTCAACCCTGAAAAAAATTTTTGGGTACCAAAGTAGTGCTTAATACAAAAGCCTTATAACCATTCCATTATATGAATTAAGTCAGATAGCAGTATTCCAAAATATTGTGCGTTACGAAGTTGCTCTTCTTTCTGTTACTTTTACCTTTACAGTTTACCTCCTGGCTTTTAACTCAATCTTCCTCAGAAAATTCTCATTCTTAGAAGCTCCTCCTCGTCTTCTTCAGAGCAATTTTACCATACAACACAGTTACTCACCAGTAGCAATATAGTGCATTTCTCACAAGATGAGAAGCTTATTTAAATGGGGGAGTAAAACCCTATTTTCCTTGCTCCTTTGGTTCACATTTTGAGCCCAATTTCAGGACATAAGAAAAATGAATCTGCTTGTCTCTCTTGTGGACGGAAGTCCACACCACAAAGCATCATGAATTATTCAGTTAAACTGGCAGACTTCTGGCAAGACAGCCTAAATCCCAGCCAGAAGACAAGCTGATTTACTTCATAGGTGCATTTGGAACACCTTGTGGAGTTATGATATTAAGTGTACTGAAAAAGCTTATCCTTTCTTATATGCAGTATAGAATATAGATAAAGAAAAGATTCTGTTTCCATCATTCATAGGTTTTTTTAACTTTCATTATAAGTAAATTCATAAACTCCTGGCAGGTTGCTGATCACTTTCTACTTAAGATTTATCAACCATAAAGCAACAAGGTTTATTTGAAACCTGTGTGAGATTTCCTTTTTTAATTGTTCCCTGTAATGAAGTAGTTCTACAAATTATCAACTAAAAGAACATGGAAGTCTTAATATGCCTAAAAAGAGAATTCAGGCTTTTCTTGTTAATAAAGTAGTTAACTGTCCTGTTTTTTTGTTTTCCCTGTCTTCAATTTGTCTTTACTCTGTCTCAAAGACAGTGCCTTCGTCTGTCTTTATAGGGGATGAAGTTGTAAGAGGTTTTGATCAAATCACCACTCTACATGCCACAGTTTAGAAGAGATGAAAGAAAACACTGAAGTCCATAAAAGCATTAGAGCGATTGTTTGGACATGAGAACATGTAAATCCCAAACAACTTCCCTGTTTTAAGATGTTGCACTTAAATCTTAGAATAGTATTTATAATTTATGAAATATTTCTAGTATTTCTATTTCTATGGCCTATTCCAAAGTTTAGAAGTAATGTAGAATGAAGAAATGAAAAGCAAATCAGAATGAGGTCTTACTGATTAGGTAGATTTTGCCTGAGACAGAGCTGTCCCTATAAAGTAGGCTTACCGATGCACATTGATGCTGAACAAGCTAGAATTCTCTGAGTAATGTTTTCTTAAGTGTCCAGAATAATTTCTACTTATGTTACTACTTATGTTAATTACTGCATTTAATTTTCTGTTTGTTTGTTTGTTTTTGTGACAAACCTCCTACCAAGATGATTAGAAACATAGAGCATGACTTATGGAGAGTTTGAGACTTTGAGGAGACTTGAGGGGAAATGTGATAGATACCATGGGAAGGAGAGTATGAGTACTTGAAGGAGAGTTACGGAGATGACATAATGAAACCTCTCTAGTGGCAGATGGAAGCTGGAACAGGTTTACCTCTCCTTAGGTAAAAGCCACTGTTGATCTGGGATTGAAGGCAGTGCTCCTTGAAACAGGATGTTGAACCATATGACCTTAAGAAATCACTTTCAACTGAAATTTCTATGATTCTAGACAGAAAATATTAAAAAAAAAATGAATGTCTGAGATGTGCAGCATTTGGAAACTGTAACTACTGGCTTAGCATGTTTTCTCTTGCCAGTAACACAGCCTAGAATATTTACATCTTTGTTTAAATGTGCTAGCACAGTGGTCCTGTCGCTCTCTTTTGACTCCTTTAGCTAAATAGTGAAGGAAGTGGATTATAACTGCCTTTAATTTAGACTACTATACACACACTGTCCTTAAGAAGCACACTCTCTGTTTAACTCTGTAGATATGTGTAATACTGTAATATGTGCATAATACTACGTTAAAGTCCTCCCAATTTTTTCCCTGTTCAGTAGGATTTATTTATTTATTTATTTATTCATTTTTTATTTAATTCCTTATTTATTTATTTCCTTATTTATTTCCTTATTTATTTTTTATTTCCTCCCCTCCCAAGAGCTTCCATGCGATGTACTGGTCTGTTTCCCACCGTTATTCTCAGCAGCTGCTAACTACTTTGTGGCCAGGAACTGTGTTGTCAGAAAACATTGGTGTTTATTTAATATACTGAGAGGCAGTCATTCCCAGAAAAATATACATATTGCAGCACCTCAAATTATTTTCTGCTGCTAACTGATATTGGCAATTTGAAGCTTCTAGCACAAGAGATTGAGCCTAATGAGAATGATGTTGTAATGGGATCCACATCCGTATTCCTTTTTCTCTGTTGACTAACAAGTATCCTTTGTTTTTCTTCCTCTCTCTTTAAAAAAATTCTAATTTTTCCATCTGCACAAAGTACCTATGTAACACCTTCTAAAATTTAAATGAGAATCAATGAAAGTGCAGGCATCCACTCACACCAACCTGGCAAGGTTTTTGATTTTCCAAAATCTGTATGTAAAACCACATTAAAAGAGTTCGACATGTATATGTCTGTATGTTTGTTTTATTTTGTTTTGTTTTGTTTTTCCTGTCAGATGTTATCTGTAATTAAAAAACTGATAAATACTTACCTAAGCCAAATTTATTAGTTCTCTTTAGAGAACTTCTAGGTTAAACGGATTCAACTCAACAAACAGAATGCAATTAACAAGGTGACTTATAATGAAAATAATACATTCCACACTTGCTGGTAAGTATAAGAAAGTAAAAGAGTTGGTGTGATATTTGTTTGCTGGATGACAAGCCTCTGCTGCCACCACTCTCCATAGGGCTGCCCTTAAAAGAGCGGGGAGACCAGAGAGTCCAGAAAGCAGATGGCCGGCTGTTGCACACCTGGGCTCTGGAGAGCTGGGCCATACTGTGGATGACTTGCAACATCTGCCCACCAACTTTAGACCTGTGAGATAGGTACAACATACTATGTGCCCAGAGAGAGGATGTTTTGTGAAATGTGGTTATTAATAACATCTTGAACTGTAGATATATACAGTGTATAACCTCAGACTTTAGATTATCCTAAAGCAACACATGGCAGATTGTGTCCAGTCAAGTGCAGAGTCATGGGAGAAGAGTTTCGTGTTTTCCCCCACTCTTTATGTTTCTTCACAAAGTTTTGAACTGGCTTCAGCATTACCAACTTTTACTATTTTTTTATTACACCCACAAAAACAAGTCAGTGTAGAAGTGCCCTTTATTTCGAACATAACTAGCAAGAATTGTGATTCTCATCCAGAAAAAGTCACAGCCTACATCTAATTGTGAGACCCTTACTCTTTCTGAGACATCCACAGTAGCTCTCGGCACTGAGTTCAGGTACTGGAAGCCATATAGTCATGTCAATGTGGGTCTGAGTTGTCATCCTGAGGATCTTTGTTCTTAGGATTGAGTGGAAATACCCCAAGTATGACCACCCTGCACAACTGGGTGGAATACAGTATCCCACAGCATGGCTTGAAATAATTCCCCTAGTTTAATAGTTGCTTGTGGGTTTGTATGTCAAATTTAAGGAACTCTGAAGGAAGCTTACCTTCCCAAATGTCTTTAATGTTAGCTATCTGAACTCTGTGGCCAGTACCAGGAGTTAAGGATCTGACTGCTGACTACGATGAGATTCACATTCTGAAATCATGTAGTCACTGCAAAATGCACAAGAATTATATGATAAGTGTGTATCTATAAAAATTCATCAGCTAAAAGCATATGAGTTCTAAACTGAGAAGTTTATTTCTTTTTAACCATTTCCACCTACATGATGAGGAATACACCTAGCAGAGGTCCTTATTGAATCACAGTATGCACGTCTTTCTGTTCAAGTGCACCAATGCTCAGCTGTGATTAGTATGAAGAAAAAACATACTTTATGGATTCTAGAGCTTCACTTTTAAGGCCTCTTAATTTCAAAAGACATTGTAGTCTCTTCCCTTATTTTTAAGGAAACACCAAGTTAGTAGTTAACTGTTTGTATAGTGCATTAGAGGACATAGCAGTTACACAGAGCCTGGTACTCTGACGTGTCTTCCCCACGAAGGAAGCTTAGCTGGTTTAAATCTGTGCAAATTTGCTGCCTTTTTCTTTTTACAATTCAAAATTGTTTTGAGCGAAAGTGCTATGAAACAGATTAATACTGCATATAACAAGGAGATGATCCCCTCCAGAGGTGTCAAACTTATATTCACCGGGGGCAACATCAGCCTTGCAGTTGCCTTCAAAGGGCTGAATGTAATTTGAGGACTGTATAAATGTAGGAGTAGTTACCTATCCTTAGGTAAAAGGAGTAGTTGCATTTATACAGTGAAAATGAGTTTGACACCCTCGCTCTAAGCAGTTTTGGAATCATCCATGCTTAATATTTTTAAGCCTTATTTTGGATCTGTCTCACACATTATTGTTTTGCCCTTGACAGATCTGATGCGCACCTCACTTTCATTCGCTTCTTTTTTTTGGGGGGGGTTTTGTTAGTTAAGAGGATAAGAAACAACATTTTTCTTAGTTCTCAGGTACTTTACCAGGGCTGATCATGGACTGTTCTCAGAAATGAAAGAATTTCACATGAGCAAAGAGTAATTTTCATAATTCTGCTAACAGGGAGTGGTCTTTCTTTCTAGTTTTAACAGTCTTTAAAGAGAAGAAACTGCTCATGTTAACAGGATTGGGTCTTGAGCTGTGAACAGCAGGAAAAGATAATCCAAAAAAGCTAGTGAGGAGAGTTGACAGTTATCATTATAGAGGTTTACAAGAGCAGGTAGAACCACTAAACAAATGTGCACTATTGGCTGATAATAGACGTGTTGGCACATGTTGGCTTGTAAATCTGTGCAAAAGATAAAAATGTTTTAACAGGAAATGTTTGTAAAATGGCTTGAGACTCTAGGGCACAAACTGAATATTTACTAACAAAACATGATTACTGGTAATATGTCTTTGCCAGTTAGTTTTCCTGTTTACATGTTTGGGTTTTTTTGGTTGTGTGTGGGTTTTTTTGATGTTTTTTTTCTCCCATCTTTGCAACAAATAAGCTTTCAAAACACACACAGGGAGAGGAACAAATTTGTGTTAAATGTGCGAGTTTTGTTTAGAAGATATTGAGATACAACAAGCTTGACTTGTCTTACTTAGTTTTCTTTATTTCTGCTGCATTTTTATATCAAAATTCTGTCATAGACAAAGGAATATCTTCTAGTGCTACAAAAAATGTGACTGTGACAAATGTTTATATACTTTATGAGGGATTTGGTAAGAAACAGTCTCAGAGCTTTTTTTGAGGTATTGTTTTGATTTGGGTTTATTCTATTCCCTGTATAGAAGATGTATTCAAAGTCACTCGACGTATTCTGCCTTTTTAGAATTTGTTTTTCAAAATTAACTCCCTCATCCCTTCAATTTATAAAGTGAAAGTGTGTAAGGGAAAAGTGATCTGTTTACAGAGAAAGCAGATTTGAGTTCACAAATCTGTTTCGTGTCCAGCCATCTCTGCCACGTGAGCAAATGCGTACGAATGTTTTAGTTATTATTTTCAGTTAGTATATAAAGCACTGGCTTTTTAAAATTACCTTAAGGTTATGATGGGGAAAAAATGCACAGATTCTTAGAAATACTCTTTAGGAACATTTGGATTTTTTATGATTGAAGAACCCTGTTCTGCTACAGACCAAACAGAACATCTTCCAATTAGGTTGGGTTTTTTTTAGAAAACAATTTATCTTGACATTTACTTTCTTGAATATAATAGCTTATTTCTCAAAAAAGCAGAAAGACATGAACTCTTTTTTTTTTTTTTTTTTTTTTTATTTATTTTTATTTCTTTTTTTTNACATTTCTGAGATTTTTCTGGAGCCCCATTTGCTATTTTTCAGGTTCCTCATTTGGCCTTTCTAGTGTTTCTCTTTATCTTGCTCAAAACAGATTATAGCAATAATTAATAAATAACAATATTCAATGTAATAGCAAAATTCACAACAGTATACTGTGTGAAAGGGAATTTACAGTGTGCCTTTGTCTTCACACACATCATAGGGTAGTCAACAGCATCTGGGAAGCAATTGTGGATCAGGACAAGGCATTACAGTAGTGTATTTAAAACAATAAATTCTCTAAATATTATTTGACATTCAACCATTTTGAAGGTGGAACACAATTAATAGCAGCTCCACCTCTAGTAATTATATATATAGTGCTCACCTGAAGCAATGTACAGAGGAAAGACGATCAGTTTCTGAGGTCCTTCTCCTTTATGGAGGAGATGTTTACTCCCCTTTTTTTTTCTTTCCTGTCTTTTAGTGGTTTGTGTCCAGTTCCAAGAATTACTTATATAGCATTGCAGTTTTTATTCACACTAACTAATCCTTGCAGTCTGTTTGCTTCTTTCTGTACTTTGACAAGCAGGAAAAAAATTCAGAATCAAGCTGTTAAAATATAATAACGTTTTATTGGAAATAATGCAGTAGAGAGGTGAATGGGGTAGTTCGTACTACTCATAACAAATGGCATCACTTTATTTTCAGAACTATGTTGCAGGAAACGTATTTGGGTTATATTTTCAAAGCTTTTATTGCATTATAGTTTTTAAAGGGGATTTTGTTGGTGTCAATAGTTTTTAAAGTAATTCTGATGCTCGGAAGTATAAGAATACAAGTTAGAGATGGTTGTATTTTTTTCTCTGCATAAATGCCTGCACCCTTGAACTTCTCATATGTACTTCAATATCCTGCCACAATTACAAAGTTGGCAGTATTTTGAGATAAAATATTTGCAGTTGCCCAACTATTACCATTTACTATTGCAGAATTACTCTAATATTGCAGATAGTTTTTCCTGTCTTTTAGTCAACTTAGAACAATTTCATTGTGTAATGCCATCTGGCTTATGAGGTAGTCTTGGTGCATTCATGAAAATGCAGATTGCCCTAAAGACAATGAAAATGGAGCATGTAGACCGTTTCCAACCTATGTCTTACTGGCATGCTGTGAAAAGTAAGAGATAATTTTTTTAAGGTATAGCAGAGCAGAATTGTTTTAGCAATATATTGCTATAGTATAGTGTAGTATAGTATAGCCACTGTCTCATAACATCCAATGAATAACGTATCCCTTAATTCTTCTCACTTCTGTTACCCATCTGTGCTCACTGATGCAGCTGGAAAGTTCTTTTAGTTGAATCTTAGATATTGAATTTAGCATTCACGCTATGGTACACAGATTTATCACATTCACTAGAGGGCTTCATCTTTTAGATGCTCCATTAATTTGATAGCCTTATATATGAACTATTTAATTTTGACACCTTTGTTCTTGACTTTTAAGTTGGTTTTTTTTCATGTACAGCAATTTAGTATTTATCATATGTAATCAGGCCACTGCTCGCCACTTTAGTGTTTACCTTAGCTAGTGACACAAAGCTTGTAATTTAAAGGATTAAACCCAAAACTCGGAGCAGTAAAGCTCAGATCATTACTTTGTACAAGTCAGTGATGACTGTATATTCCTTACTTCTGTAGTAATCTTCTTGCATTCTTTAATGTGAGCTTGAATTGTTGTCTTACATTGCATGGATATAAAAACTCAAGTTTTTTTTTTTATAAGATTTTCCAGGCCTTATAAAAATCTTCACCCAGATCTTTGTTTTGCTGCTGCATTAGACTGAATATAGCATGTGATTGTACCAGACGATTTCATGCTACTTTAGGAAGAGTCATCGTATGTCTTCATAAAAAATATACTTCAATTTTTCCTTGTTTGTATAACCTGAGTGTTCCAAAAAGGGAAAAATCATTGTTTTTTTTGCTTCTGACAAGATAATTTTATCTTTTTTCTCTCTCTCTCTTTTTTTTTCCACCTCTTCTTTTCAAGCAAGTTACCTCAGTTCTTATGTCAGTGCTGCCACATGTCTCTACTATTTCGTGCTACATCCAGCAAGATGCTGGAGAGGAAATGAGTGTTATTTATTCTCCAGTGTCCAAAGGTCCCTTGACAGCTGAAGAATTGCAGGGCAGGGTTCAGGGTGTTAGGTGACCTGTAAAACAGGAAAAGTTTTTTTTTTTTCCTTTTGATTAGGTTATCTGATTCTGGCTCCTTTTTTTTTTTTTTTTTTTTTTTTTTTTTTTCACCCTAAGTGATCAGAGTATACTCCCCGTTGACTCTTTTTCTAAGCTAATTTTAGTCTTAAAAATAGAAGTCTTTCCATCCAGACCATACTGCCAAAAGGGCACCAGGCATAGTTGGGTTTTGGGTCTTTTATATATTATGAGTATACATTAGGCTATATGTATTATACATACATCTTTTAGCATATTATTTAAGTTGTCTAACATGAAAGCAGGTCTTTGGTTTTGATTGTTTATAACTTTAGTAAACTTTATCCTTTTGGACTGAAATTTTTCATTCCAGCTGCTTCCCTGAGGCTAAATATAGTTCATCTGTTTCCAAGAAAGAGACTAGGGAAATAATATGTTCTGCTTTGTTAAGCGTGAGGCTAGGAATGGATAGGAAAGGGAGGCAACTGGGAGAACCCAGTGGAGAGAAGATGAGAACTAAGTGAGCAGAAAGGGGCAACAGTGAAGAGCTAGAAATTAATAAAACAGTTTGGTATGATGTCAAATTGAAGAGAATTAGGCATATGGACTTAATTTGGAGAAAATGAGTAGAAGGATATTCCCGTATGAATATGTTTATGATTTCCAAACTTTACTGTTCTTCCTCTGTTAGTCAACATCAGTGAAACACATTGGACAATTTCTCACCTACATCCAGCTCTCCTGTCAATCTCCCAGCTCTGTGTCCTGCTGGCTCTATGGCAGGGATCTTTGTAGTAAGTAAAACAGGGCCAGAGCACCAGCTTGAGCCCTGGCCTGCAGTATCCATCCTGCTTATTAGCAAGGTCCCTGACACACTGGTGGTCTGGGCCTCTTTGAGACAATACCTGAGGGAGTAAATGCCAGGGCCCGTTCCTGAAGGAGCAGTGTGAACAAGATGGCATCAAGTTTGGCTCCCTCCACAGTTTTCCACCACTATCTTATTAAGCTTTTCACCATCAAATACTCTCACGTGCTGTCATGTTTTATCCCAGGGAATGGCAAACAAGCAGTTGCATGCTAAAAAATATACCACTGTGAGTGGCTGCAGCCTGCCCTCCTATTATTTCAGACACTTCAAAACATGAAACAAACAAACAAACAAGAGCATAACCAAACAATAACTTGTCCTTGGAGGCCCCTGTTTACTCTATGAGGCTCAAAGAAGACCTAAGCTTATGCCATCTGACTTTAGGACTAAGAAATATTCCCTGGGCATATTTTATTTCAATGTTGATGTAAACTGGTGCTGTTAGTTAATTCAAAAGGCAGAGATCTTTGTGATAAAGATGCAAAATCTCCTTCTCATTCTTCTGTGGTCATGTTGGTTTGATGTCATATAGTGGGATTTCTCATTTTTCTCATTGCTAGCTTTCCTGCTCCCCCCAAAAAAGCGTACAATTATTAAGCAAGCTGTGGACCTGTGGAGCATGGTTTCCAATCAAGTCATATCTCATGATGGGCTCAGGCTGCCACTTTTCCTTCTATAAGGGCCCACAGCATTTCTTTCAACCACCCAGATATCTGTTTTCCCAGAACTTATAGAAATATTTACTGGTGTTTGCCGCACTTGTTTGAAATCAGTCAAATAACTTCTGCTTTCAGAGGTTAACAGCAGGAATGCTCAGTCAGCATTATTCTACATTATCACATCTTTAGGAAGTCAGATAGAAAAAAAGGCGTTAGAAGAATATTATGAAGGTGGCAAAGTAGAGCTGGACAATTGAGACAGGGCTCTCTGTACAGTTGTCTAGGCAAGGCTATGCTTGTATGAGCAGACACTCTCATGTAGTCAGAGGACGCAGTGTTTTCAGAGCTCATTTGCTGTGATGTTGAACCTTCAGTGGTGATTTAAAGAAGCGGAAAGGCTTGTTTCTTGAATGATATCCTGGAAAATGGAATTTTATTCCTACCAGTCCCACAAATTTCTAAGTCATTCTAGACATGTCGCACTAAACTTTTCAGAAATCATTCATTTAGGTATTCCTTATTTTCTGGAGGAACCCAAGATCTGAGGTTGTGCTGCTTCTCAGTTTGCCAGCCTAACTTCACTGAGGAGTATCCCGTGTCAAGGACTGTCTGACATGAATTTCCTCAATCAATGGAAAAGGTGGTAACTCCAAAAGAAGTGCTACAAAATGGTAAATCACAACAATTTTCACTGAGAAGTTACTGCAGATCTCTGAGGATTCTTCCCCCCTCTGATTTCTGTTCAGAGGAAGGGTTTTGTTAACAGTTTGTCTTTTCTCTTTACCAGACGTCTTGGTGCTTCTCCTAATTGTTTATTACAATTATGACTCAGATTCTGATCACAGTGTGCCTCTTTCCACTAAAACACCTCAGCAACCTCTGTGCCATTGTGCTTTACAATGCTGTCAACAAAATGCCTTTGAGGCCAGCCATTATTCAGATAACTGAAAAACCAATCTGGTTCTAGTGAAGTAAATGAGAATTTCTGACTTTTTTTTTTTTTTTTTGAAGGAACAAGAATGGCTCTGAATTCTTCTAAGTTTAGGAATGAAATGCTGGTCCAACTGAAATGACTTAATATTTTGGATTTTTTAATGGCTAGAATTTAACACTCCAAATTTTTGCGGCATACGATGATTTTCATTCCTTCATACATCAAAACTTCTCAAAATAGTGGAATTCATCCATTCATCTGTCACTGATGTGACAGTCCACTCTTCTTGTGTGCATATTGAGAGAATTCTAGTATTAATAGAAAAATAAGTCAGTACAATTGACACTTCTGAAATTCTTTTGAGTGTATTATGCCTTTCATCTCTTCAAGCTACTAGTAAGGAATAAAGTTCTCAAAACAACTGCTGAGTTAAAATTCAGAAGATCTTTCCTTTGTTCATTCAGAAGGTGGCCACTCTGGACTTCTTTGATATCTGTGGTTTATATTTTGCAAGAGGGTCCTGTGTCATAAATAAAATATTCTAATTATTAATCACATTTTATTATTGCCTGATCTGTCATTTTGTCTAATAAATAACTGCTGCTGTGCATTACCGAAGACTTTTTAGCTGACCATGTTCAGAAGGAGAAGAAAAATTAGTTTCTTATGTGGCAAAGCAGAGTCAAAAACTGGGATAACCCTGTATTGGTGCTCTTTACATTGATGTGTTTATTGTGTATCAGTAAATGTCTCCAACATTGATACTACTTTCAATTTCTATATTTGCTGTGTGTCACTGATGTATATTTATATTACAAATGTTACTTGAATAAAGATGTTATTCACTGCTTGTACACTGCACTGAAGTCTACTACTCATTTAGTGGAATTCCTTTTATATTCTCATAGAGCTGACAAAAGTAATCTACATCTTGCAGTCAGTAATGCAAAGTTTAAATTGGAAGCTCATATCCTCGGGTCTTAAAAATAATCCCCTAACATTTTAGATCTACCAATCAGGTTATCAGAATGGGAATATTAAGGACTGCGATGTGGCATCACCTTCTTTCCATGACTGACTTACCTTCCCAGGTTTTCAAGGAGATTCCGCTGCAGATGAGGTCTAAAGCATTAATTTTAATGGATTAATCAAGATAAAAGAGAGTGATCTGTCCAAATGTGCATTGATTCATCTCAAAAACACTTAAAAATGAGAATGCTATTGAAAGCCCAGCAGTTGTAGATTTATCAGTATGTAAAACCTGAGAGACCAATTCATTCCGAATTGTCAGATTAGCGGATCAGACGCCTTTTTCAAACCCAATTAGATGTGTTCCTCAAACAAGGAGAAAGTCATTTCTCTAAGGGCAGATTTTATCAAGTGCTTCTCAATGGTTTCTGGGATTAATGCTAAGTAATAAGTAGATTTATCACATTATTAACTTACTAATACCATATCAAACAAGCATCGCTCTCCTTTGCCCTACTATAATAGCTACAAGTCTGATGTCATGCTTATTTTTTTAAAAAAATATTAATTAAAATTCCAGACATAAAGAAAAGAAAGTACTCTGGGCTTGTTAAGTTGTATTTTTATTTTAATTTTGACATCAGTGTTCTTGTCTGTGTTTTATCTTTTCACTAATGCAAAATGATATTATCTGTGATTGCACCTACTTCTGAATGTCCAGTTTTGCTTTTCTACAGGCAGGTATCTGTGATTGAACCTTTCACTGCTTGTCGGTCCCTTTTTTCAAACACATGCTGATCATCAGCCAGTATTAGGAAGATGCATCTTTTTGTGACAAAATGTTGCATAGCTGTCCAAGGAATAGGACTAGCAGAAGCTTTCTTTCATAGCTTTTGGAATGAGGCATGGTCAGAAGTTGCTTTGTGGTTGCTGCATCTTTAGACCAGCAACTTTCTTTTGGGAAGCATAGATTATAAATATTTTACTGTTTGGGAGGTGTTTTGTTTGTTTGTTGTTTTTTTGTGGGGGATTTTTGTTTGGTTTTGGTTTTTTTGTTTGTTTGGTTGGTTTTTTTTGTAGAGTGGACAATTAGCTTTCTGTGAGTACTACTCTTTTATATTTGTAAGAATTTATTTTATAAGAAGATGAAATGCCAAACTCTTTAACAAGAGGGACAAATATGACATTTAAGTATAGCATTAAAATGTTAATAAATTATTGGCAACATACTGGCGATTTTGGAAAAGAACACTGTTGGTATATCATAATTACATCCTATTTCCAGATTTAGACCTGTCTCTGTTTGAGGGGGTTTTTTATATTGTTACTACTTTTTCAACAGCTGTGAGTCAGAACACTACGTCCTGTTCCACAAAACATTTGGTGGTTCAAAGAAAAGTCTTTTGCTTTGCTACAAACTATTGTTTGTTATCAGTGTTGAGGGATCTAAAAGATAAGCTGAAAAATCTAAGAACTGAGGAGTGATCAAATCAAGCATTTGAGTTTCCGGAACAGCCAAAGCTCCTTTTGTTGTTAAAATAAGGAAAAAAGAGAGTTATGTGCCAGGTTGTAGCTCTTCTGCAACAACAAGAAAACTTTCTAATGGTATGTTTTGCAGCTCCGCAATTGTGCTGCCTCATTGAGATGTGGAGTGTTGGTTCTGAGTTCCTATATAGTCTCTCACATTCCTAGTAATACCACCTTAAGTGTATGAGAGGAGTTTTTGCATAAAAGTGGAAAAGATGACTTCCATTAGAGCATATTCTATTCATCTCTTTGGTCTATACACTATATAATGCAGTAATACTAGTGGAAACAATACCTACTTAGTAGGTTCCATGTTTATGACACAGTGTCTTTCATGGTTATGTTTATTAATTATGCATTTAAAGATACATTTTTCTCTTTCCTTGACTCCCTGTTGTCTCTCCATGTCACAAATTGTCATTTCAGGACAAGATACTTGTCAGTGGCAGAATCACAGTCATGGTCATAGTCATTATAACAGATGTCAGAATTAGGCCAGGAATAGTCAGTATGTTTTAAATAAATAATTCTGTTGTTTTACCTAGTCTCACAATAGGGCTTTATTATAGTTTCCATTTTCACACTTCCAATAATGCAGTATGATTTAGAACAGCAGTAGCACTGGTAAGTTTAGACTTTTGGGTCACTTTTTCTGGTGTTTGATGTAGGTTACATTATTTTCAGCATGATGACAAATAATTAACAACAAGAATTGATAACGTACTGAAGCTCTTTTATAAGGTGTTCCTGAAGAGTAAGTGTGGTGTGCATGAAAAATCACGCACAAGACGAGTGTTGAATCTATACCTGGCTGTTTGCAAGGCTCTGTGAGAAGTGCTGTCTCCCACTGTGTCCCTTTTAAAAGAAAACAGCTATCGACATTGCATTTTACCTGATATTATAAGATTATATATGTGTATGTGTTTTGTGTGTGTGTGTATGTGTGGAATACTTAGGTTTGCTTTGGAAGTAGCTGCTGTATCATGCGAGGCAGAGTACTGAGGGATACTGCCTAGTCTTTGAGCTTCATCTCGTTTAGGTATCTAAAAAGAGATGCTTCTGGGCATCAGGAGCTCTCGTGTGTCGATGCAGTTACAGTCACAGCTGCACAACTTGCACAGAAGTTTCTCCTAAGGCTTACGATATCACGTTTGTTTGGATCTATCCCAGTGAGATTTTATGTTACTCTTACGGCACTTCATCTAGTTCTTTTTATTTTATTTTTTTTTTTTCCTGAAGTGTAAACTTTCCTCTGAGACTTTCAGTTATAAAGATTATATATTATTAGCCTCATTAAGAAGCCAACAGGGAACTTGCCAGAAAATAAGCTCAGATGAATGAATTATCACAATTATTAATTTATTTTATGCTTGAAGACTGTGTTACCCTCCTATCTTTTCAGAAAACAGCAGTTGTCTTGCTTTCATTTTCTCTGTGTTTTTCTTAAACAGCTGTACAGGATTGTAAGCCATTTTGTTCTTTGTAGAACAATGCTGTAAATCTCGATGTCTTTGTACTTAGCTTTGAGTCATTTTTTTGCTTGCATCAGTCTTATTTTTAATGTACAACATCTTAATGTGTGGTGTTGGAAATGTATGATTTATTTGTGATAGTCTACTGCAGCGTAGGATTTTATTAGCTTTATTAATAGAAACTCATCACCTTTACCTTTGCTGTGGGAGGTGAAAGAGCCTAATTCTCTCTGACTCAAACAGTACTAATCTGCAAACACAACTGAGTCAGGAGATGTTATTTGTCATTCCTCTGTATAAACTCAGGCTGAAAAAGATATAGATATTAATATTTCAAGATAAAAATAGTTAACGAGGAACAGATATATTTTCTTTTTTTTGTTTCTAACTCTCTGAGGGATCTAAAAGAATGTTATATTATACAGCATTTATGGTTTTGCTTTTTTATTTATTGCCATGACATTAACTGTAATAATAAACTAAAGGTCACTAAATCAAAATCTCTTACCTTTTCTTGATTAATTTATGACAATTTTGCCCTCTCAAAGGCTATGACAGTACGGTGAGAATGGCAACATCAATTTGTATGCAATTTTTGTTTTATGAATAATATTCTATAAAGCTAAGAACAAGTGACAGAACTGTACACACTTATAAGTGTATTTAATTTTCAAAGGAAAAGGAAAGTGGGAAAGTAGGAAAGTAAGAAAGAAAGAAAGAAAAAGAAAGAAAAAAAAGAAAGAAGGAAAGAAGGAAAACCTAGAGCCCCTCATTTCTTTTTCAACTAAGTATCTGCCTTCGTTAAAGGACTGTGGCTAGATGCTTTAATTCTTTATTACTATTTAGTTCCCATTTGTATGATGTTCATTTCAGGAAGAACAGTACATTTCTAAACATCATGATATTTGTGTATCAGAAAGGTACACATGAAAGTATGGTATGAAAACTATACTGTATGACAAACATTTTAATTTTGGACATATCATTTCTCATCAGGCAGACACTCACCGTTTATTTTATGTTTCCTCCAAATCTCATTTTCCTCATGACTATAAATGTGACAGATTCTTTGCTGACTCTGTGGTCTGTTGTGAGGGTCTGCTGGCGCATTTATGAGTTACCTCAGTTAATTCATCCTGTATAGAGCTCCTTTTCACCTTTGCTTTTATATAGTGTTCTCCCCGAGAGTGTTAGTTCAAGTAAACAGAAAAGTCCACCTTCAGAGAACTGAAAAAAAATCCATTTCTTGCAGCATATTAGAAGAGTGAGGAAGTGTCAAAAGGAGGTGGCCATAAATGCAGAGTTCAGATAACCTCCATTACCCATGTGAATGACAATTGAGTAACACTATTGAATAGTCATCTTATGGAAGTTAGACTCCTACCGTCTTACTAGAACGCTATGTTTATTTTATCGACATACAAATTTTGCAAGTCTGCATTTATTTGTGCATTGATATTTTGACTAATCCATATTAATGAAATTATATACAGCAAACTGTAACTTAATTACATGGTAAGCAGGAGTGATGCATTGCAAAGTCATCTTAATGTACTTGCACATCCCCAGAGACTATTGGCAGGATCTGTTAATCTACTCACCATTGTATTAGTAGTGATTGGCAAAACCAGCAAAGAACAAACCTTCCCTCCTATCATTCACATAGTTTTAAGTAAGTATTGCGTTTTACTTCACACTGAAAAGAAGTTTGAAGTAGAAGTCAGTGATAGATAGTTCATAGAAGAGTGAAACACTTTTTATATGTGTTTAGAAACATAACTCTCCTATTTTTTCTTTGGCTTTGAAATTTTCATTATTAGAAAGTCAGAAGTTCAGAGTAAAAACAGTTAGACTTACTGAGCATATCCTTGGGTCCCTCCAAATACACCTTCAAGTGGCAGAAGTAACAAACTGCTTGCCCTTCCCTTTGCACTGAAAAGAAAATGGTTAAAAGCACAGCTGTGGTCACAAAGGTCCCATTCTGCTACTACTTGTCTTCAACATAGTAAGTTATTATGTGAAGTCAAGAATTAATAGTCATATTGCCGAATATCCTATTTGCATTTGAGGATGTATTTCATCATAGTACAGCTTCAGATGTTTTCCAGTTTGGTACTACATTCCCAAACAGTGATCAGTGCATTGCAATGACATACATAAGAAAAACCATACTTAGAAAGGCAGTACAGACCAAGACAGACTTAGATAAATCTTCATGTTTGTTAGCCTATATTTATGATAGCCTGGAGAAAAGGAGGCTGAGGGGAGACATTATTGCTCTGTACAACTACCTGAAAGGAAGTTGTAGCACAGAGGATGTTGGTCTCTTCTCCCAAGTAACAAGTGATAGGACAAGATGAAATGGCCTCAAGTTGCGCCAGGGGAGGTTTAGGTTTGGTATTAGGAAAACATTATTCACAGAAGAGGTTGTCAGGCATTGGAACAGGCTGCCCAGGGAAGTGGTGTAGTCACCATCTCTGGAGGTGTTTAAAAGATCCATAGGTGTGGTGCTTAGGGACATGGTTTAGTGGTGGACTTGCCAGTGTTAGGTTAATGGTTGGACTTGATGATCTTAAAGGTCTTTTCCAAACTAAATGGTTCTCTGATTTTAGGGGTGACTTCAATTGCAATAGGAACTGATAAACACTGGGGAATTTTGAATGTTTCTGCCTGGATTACAAGAGATGAATGACCCTTATTTTCTCTCCTCACCCTCTCTCTTGCTATACCTTCTATTTCAGCAAAAACAAGGCTTAGGAATTGAGAAAGAGGAAAACAATCCATCTTACAAACAGGACCTTGTCAATTACCAGTCATCCTGTAATACTAAAAGTGACACTTGTGAATACTTTTAATATTTTGAAGTGTTAGATGTTTTGTGGTTTGGGGGCCAGGGGTGTGCATGTGAGGTGATGGTGGTGGTGATGGTAGTGTATTTTTTTGTTAAAACAACAAGGAAAAGTAAAGTCTGAAATTGTAGACCATCTAGCAAATTATAGACCATCCATCACATCTTGTAATATTGCATGTGATATCATTATGTGTCCATTCTAGAAAGAAAAGTGATTTTTAAAAAACTTCCTGATGGTACTGTTTACTATTTCTACATGTATTTCTTGACCTTGTCCCTTTTTGCTTTTAATCCCTTTTAATCACTTCTATATATCGCAATCTTCAAAGTGGTTCTGAGGGTAAATCAAGGTAAGTGAAATGAAGAGGATGCTAATGATGGAGTTCAGCTTGTATAGAAGTGAGTGTGCATATGACTGAATTAAATACTCATTATACAAGCAGAACACGTTGTTTTGAGTTGCTAGAAATAATCATGAGGACTGAAAATGTTATTCATTCCAGAACAGTTCTGGTGTCTTAGTATACAGAAATACTGCTTTTTTTTAAAATATTTTTGAGAAAATCAGAGATTTTCTGAAAATGAATACACCTACAGGGTTTAGTTCTATTGCATGTTGTAGGCAAGTATTCTTTTGATAAATGTAGTTTAGAGAAAGCACATATTTAATTGGTACAGAAATCTGTTCTCAGATTGTAGTACAGGTGGACTTCATGAGAAAATGAGGTAGATGGTAGGAGTTGCTCTGCTCTGAGCTAAACTGTTCCTGTGTAAGATTTAAAAAAGCTTTAATCCTTTTTAGCCCTATTAGAGGGCATTGTTGCAGACTTCCTGGTTTTTTTAGTAATCTCTAAAGTAAAAACCATTCAGAAGTGACAGGAAAAAAGCCATGCCATATCTTTGCTTCCCCAGCATGTACCAACTCCTGTTCAGAAGAAGAGTTAGCTGTGCAATGACTACTAAGAAATTCTGGAGAACTTGATGCTAGAACAGCTGCAAGGGCTCTACCAGTGTAATTCCAGATCAGTCAGACCCTGTTAGGATTGTCATAACTTGCTATTTATTGATAAAGGAAAAACAATTTTTAAATAACTAAATGACTGACTGACACAACACTCTTGATCTCTGTAGGCGTCCTGGCCAATTTATGTGTTGTGCAAGTTGAAACTGAGTTTGTCACAGTTGTCTATGCTCAGCTTTCACTGCACATGTGTAAATTCTCATTTGTAAAGTGTAGCAATCCCAGCTGTTGAAGTTGCACCTCTGCAATGAAATCTGTGCTGAAAGCAGCTGTACAGAAAAGAGGTGCTTAGATTTTTCTCTTTTTTTGGTGGCTAAATGGTCCTCATGCTTACCAGTAAACTGCAGCCCTTTTTCTTCTATAGCGAACACAGGGAAAAGAACATTAGAACCATCCCTAAGATGAAACAAAGCAATCAATACACCCTTCAAAAATATGCATAAATAATTTCAGTCATAAGAGATTTTAATTTTCACTCACTCTGTTACACTCTTCTGTTATATAAGAGCCTGACCAGTAAGGACTAAGAAAGTGGCTAATCTGAAAAAAAAAAAAAAAAATCTTTAAAAAGCAATTAGTTTTTTTATGCTGTCATTGTCTCTAGTAAGAACCAGATTTCAAAGTCATTCTGTGTTGGCTAATAATTTAACCTCATTTGAACCAATAACATAAACTGTAACCATAGTTTTTAAAAATTGGAAGAGTTTGAAAGTAATCTGTATCAAATGATTCTGAAGACAGTGACATTTTGTCTCCTGAATTGTGACATCCATAAACTAAAAGCTTTCTTTCAGTTCATAAGAGTACTACTACAACATTACCCCTTTCTCCTTAGTCTGACAAATTTATTCATCACTGTACTTCTCAGGTGTTCGAGCATACAGTATATAAACCTGAGATTTGAGTTGAAATATCTTTTGAGACTTCTTGGATGACCTTGGCCAGGAGGACCTGGATTCATCTCCCTTAACTTCATACGACTGCATCTCAGCTCATCATCCTAAACTCCCTCTGTTCATTGGAGGGAAATGGGCACTGCTGGACTTGGTTCCTCTGAACTGTTTTAGACAGCCACTTTCAGATGAGATGAATGTCTGAAGTTGCAAAGGATATATTCCATCCCCTTTGTTGCACTGCCCTTCTGGGAAATGAAGAAAATGGTGCTGTTCCATAACTGCCATATCAATGTACAAGAAAGGATAAATAATAGTAAGAGGTGACTGAACCTTGGTAGTCCGTCAACCCCAAAAGATTCTGATTTATATGTCCCCATGAAATGTGCAGCAGTATGGACAATGAGTCAAACAAGAGGGAAGGTACAGAAATGGGGTGAGTAATACATGACTGTAGACTAGGAGATTGATTTAAAGTGCTGATGCACTCCGTGAAGCATAGCAGGATGGGGCAGCTGAAAACTAAAATGTGGCAGTATCATCCCACCAAAAAGGATTATTTTGGATTAAGAATAGTGCTAGAAGAAGTTGAAATTATAGAAAAGAAGGTGCTATAGAATGTTACAAATAAGCATATGCAGAGATTACATATTTCTCTTAATTATTACAGTTTATTGATATAGTTAGTGAGAAATAATTTTATTATTATTTTTTTTAAACTTGTACTACTAAGGAAAACTGGTTCTATGTGTTTCGCTGATCACATATACAGGTGGTAACAGTCAAAGGACACAACATAAAGTACAGTGTTACACAGTAAAGCTTGTTCCTCCCTCTCTGGAAGACCTTGCACTCTCAATTTGAAGACATTCTGTTAAGAAACTTTTCTCCTGGTTACACAACTTCTCCTTACAGAAATCTGCTGTATAGCACTCAAGCAAATCTATCATTTAAGACACTAGCCTCTGGAAATTATTATTGCTGTATAAATTAGAAGACACTGTTCTTCTGACCATATACATAGGTGTTTTGTTTCAGTTTCTCAAAATGAGAAAACCAAATAACCTGAGAAACTAGTGAAAAACTAGGCCTTCACAGTCTCTGTCCTGGAATCTACATTTCAATATATATATCTCAAATTATCTCTGCTGTCCTGTATGTAAAAGTACAACATATAAATTGAAATATAATAAAAATGTTAACCTTTAGCATAGTGAGAAAACTATTTGCATGGCACTTCATTTGCATGTAAAGGTACAATCGGCACTAATTACATTAACAAGATCTTTCTCATATTTGTATGTTCACATGAAACTCCACTACTAAATTACTCTCCTTTTAATGAATAGCCCTAATAGATGTTATCCTGTGCTACAAGAAGTGTGAGGCCTCTTGAGATTTCATGTGAAAAGTTCCTGTGTAGCTGATAGGCTTCTCCAGAGTGTAGGTCAGAAGACCAAGTTCACACTCTGGATGGGGTCTCTTCCTTGGGTTAGAAGGGAGATTAGCCCCCCAGTAGGAGAATCTAAAGTTAACAGCTAAAAGCTTGTAGCTGATTTCCTTTCTTATCCTTCTACTTCTCGTCCTCCTCGTACTCCTTCTCCTTCTTCTTCTTCTTCTTGTTCCTCTTCTTCCTCTTCTTCTTCTTCTTCTTGTTCCTCTTCTTCTTCTTCTTCTTCTTCTTCTTCTCATTTTCTTCTCCTCTCCTTCTTGACTCCATTGTTACACAGTTTTAAGAGAGGATTATTCAGCTACTGAATCACACTTCTGAAGAAATATACAGCAATTTGTCAGGGAATCCTACTATTATTGTCTAAAGAAAACAAAACTTTCTATTACTCCTCAGAAACCTTTGTTTTTTTAAGGTCAAGTAGTCACTATCAGGGAGTATTTTGTTCATGGGTTGATTTTGTTTGGTTGGTTTTGTTGGATTTTTGTTTGTGGGGGTTTTTTGTTTGGTTTGTGGGTTTTTGATTGTTTGTTTTCCTTTGTTTTGTTTTGTTTTTCGTATGCATATACTCATGCAATATATATAAGTTTATTGTTGTTACCAGTTCTGAAACAAACTAGGCCACTAAATTTTTCCTATAGTAAAACATTAGGGCATCAAAACTTTTCGTCACTCAAGTAAGGTCTAACAAAGTGAGAAGAATGTAAAGAATATGGAAAAGTGGTATTTTTTTTCCCTTTTTTTTCCTCTAGCACTGAAAAATAAATGGAGTGCTTAGTTAAGATTGCTGAAGCTGCCTTCATGACATTGATTGACTGACTCTGTTGTAGTTGGTTGGTTATATTTCAAGACTAAAACCAAAGCTTCTCTAGAGAGCATGGGAATTAGGTCTGTATAGGTAGTCAGGCAAGGATTACAATTTAAAAGATATTATATTCTTTCCCATGGATGATTCCACAGGTGTACTTGTATATTGAAGATAAATGAATAGTAAGAGGGCCTTCTTTGTTGTCGTTAACAAATTCAGAAGTGGTTTATCAGATCTTTTTTTCTCCAAGAGTTTGAGAGGGAGAAAATTCAGTAACATACAATCAAAGTGTCAGATTAGCAGAACTGGAAATGTTAAAACCCTTTTTAACACACAAAAAAAGACAAAAGCCTAAAATCAAATAGTTGCTCAGCCTGTGCCAATGGGAAATTTCTCACTGACTCATATGAAACCACACTTTTATGTCTTCTTTTTCTAACAGAATAGGCAATGTCAGTTTATTTCATTTGTCGGCATATTCTACCAGAATTTATTTTGAACTAGGTGTCATTTGACCTTAGATTTTTTTTTTTTCCATCCAGCAGTATTATAATAATAATACATTTAAGTTTTTTGAGGATTGCATTAGACTAGTTACATTGGTGATAGTACATGCATTTAAGAATCAGGTTTTATTTCATTATTAGGGTTAAAGTATTCAAAGTAGTCAAAGTATTCAAAATATTTCAAAGTATTTTGCCAAGATACAAAATTTTTAGCAGGATTTAGAAAAGAGTATACACATAAAATTCATTACAGCAGTCCCACAACAAGATGTAATGACTGCATTCCAACAAAATGCTGTTTTTACTTCTATGTAGGATATACAATGCAATGTTCTGATGCTTTTTCCCTTTAATATTATATCTAGCGCCTTTTAGTATAATTTCATAAGTTATACAGTACCTGCAGTAAGTGTGATTATTCACTCGTACTGTACACCATTCACTTAAGTAAATAGCCTCTAGTCATCATTTTGAAAGTAGATGTGAAGAAGATTGCATTTCCATAATTAAAAATAAAAATCAAATCCCTCTTCTCTCCTCGTTTTTAAATTGCTGCTGTCAAACTGTACAAATGTACCAAAGAAAAATGATTGAAGTACTTAAAAAAAATCATTCATAATACTTAGTACTGGATGAATAATAAAAAGATAGAACATTACAAATTGTTATTTCCTCCTTCTAATTAGATTATACAAATCCTTAATGCTTTAAATGGGTATACTATGGTATAGCAATCATAAATCCCATGCATTTTTACCCTACTAAGTGTATGTAGGGTAGCTAATAAGTAGCTCAACAATCAATGTAATCATGCAAATAAATCCTGAAAAGTAATATATTTTCATGGTAGCTCCTTAAAAAAAAAAATGCAGGATTATTCTCATTAAAATTAAACTATCTTCCAGTATCTGTCTTGTATTAAGATGGAACCTGACTATTCTGCAATGTTTTCTTTCTTGGATCCAGCTGTTACTGTTTTGTAAGTTGAAAGTGCATTTTCTTTGTATGTTTTATTTCACTCACAGTATTTTCTTTGACTGCCTATTAACATTTATTCAACATGTCAGGGCTCACTAATACGTCTTTTTAAAACAATTGTGACTTTGATATGGCACAAATCTGACATATGTCTACAAATCAAACCAATTTCACGGTCAGAGTTTTGGTTTCAAATTATATAACCTGAGTACTATTGTCTGTCTCTGGACTTCCTTTAGCTTTAGTAATTGTGTTCTGAAGATGTGTTCTGAAGGTAGGATGCTTCTCTACATGTATGTGTATGTGTATTTTTAGAGTTCATGCAGCTTTAGGAAATACATGTATACCTGATCATGTATTTCTGAGTAGAAAGGCATCCTGAATGACATCTCCAAAGAAATGGGTAATATAACTCAACGTAGCTATGCTAAGGTTAGTGAAGATGTACTGATTTATGCCAGTTGTGATTTTGGCCAATAGGGATAACAAGCAAACTTTTTTTTCCTTGACTTCTTTTGTGCTTTATTGCTTAGTGCACCATGAAGCATCCAGCACTAGGATTTAATGTTGACTATAGCAGCAGTGCAGCAGTGGCATCTTGACTGACAGATATGGTTACTACCACCCCCACAAATTTTGTTTTGTGCTTAGATAGACTCTCATTTGTATGCATCTTCAAAATCGAAAACCTAGGTTTGAAGTATATACATTTAATATTAGAGTCCACAGTCTCTCTTTTATTCCATCACAATGACCATAAAGACATTTTAGTTTTAAAGTTAAGGTGGAATGTTTATAATTTTTTTTGCTGTTTTAAATAAGAGGCACATCTGAAATTAATACTATGAAAATTAAAATTAAAATTAAAAAATCATCAAGATTGTTTCAATGCATCTACAACTGTGCCATTTATCTTTATCTCCTTTAATTGTTTGTACATAATAATATAAATTTCCATGAAAAGACTGCAATATATATATAGCAAAGGAAGCAAAGCAAACATTCCACAAGCATTCGAAATAGAGATAAAAATTAGTTTTAGGAGGCCAACCTAGGAGATCTCTAATCGGGCACACAGCTGTGACAGCTTTGCCCACTGAGCAAGCACAGTGTGCTAAGATAGATGTGCTTGGAAGGAAGTTATTTCAGTGGATTGAGTCCCCTGATTTCTTTTACAGTATGCAGGATGACACTCAGGGTGCCCATCTGAGGGCATTTACTTACTTGATTCGCAGGTAAAACTGCATACTATGAATTGTGCAAATATAGTTCCTAACTGAATGGTGCTATTGGGCACTGCAGTGCTATTTCTATATAACCACATAGGCAAAAACAGAAATAAGAGCACAGATGCAGGAAGTAAGTCATAATGGCCTAATTATTTTGGTATGCTGATATCAGTAAATTTCCCTGGATATTCTCCTGACAAGGTTGTACTATTGATAAACCATATTTGAGATGAAAGCTAGTATTCATCATAAAGCATTTGGATTTATCAAAAATACATTATCACCATTAAATTACTCTTGTTTTGAGTGACATATCTGAAAACAGTGTCAAAAACTATGAAGAGACATGGCTGTGGATTTATTCAGATTGTTCATGTCCTTCCTGTCCACATTAGTGAGCAATGATTCATCAAAAAAAATAACAAAAAAACAACTCCACAAAGCAAAAGCAAACAACCCCCCTCAAAAAATCACCAACAAATGGACCCTCAAAGAAATAAATATTAATCTTTTATCTATCTGGCAAAAACAAATTAAGTGTGATACGTTCAATGACACCTGTAGCATGAAGCTTTTGCCCTTTCCCAGATAAATAAATCAATCCTGCCCCTCTGTAAAGTTTAATCAAGAAGTTCAAGCTGAACAAAAATGTTTGAACAAAAATGTATTGATTCTTTTACATCTATCTGCCTATCTATTGATTTGTCTACCTATTTATACACACACATGAACATATATAAGCATGTCTATATGGTAGATGGGGCAGGTGAAAGAAAGGATTTTCTTTTCTTAGCTAGACAAAGCACATCTATTTCACTTCTGCAATTCCTTTAAACTCCTTTAAACTTCATTGTATCATCATAGGTTCTCTATCTCCAAGTGTAAAACCCACAGTTAGTAAGTGGGAACAGAGGACTTCAGGACTTTGCAGGTCCATCCTGTGGCCAGAATGGCAGGTATTGCAGAGCTGTATGTACATACACACAGACACAGACACACAAGGTGCATGTGGACACACACACAACACCACACACTGAGGAACAACCAGCCACATGGACCAACAAAGCAAGCCGTGCCCAAGAGCCACCCTCATGAACCCCCCCAGCACACTCTTCTCCAGGTGATGAGGATAAGAGCTTGCTGGTGGTCACACAGTGACACGCACACTCGTACACACAGACAGATCAGGAGCTGGTCCCACACGTCTCCCCAGTTGCTGGCCTTGATGCTCCTGTCCTACACCCATACCCAAACTTGGTATTTCTGATACCGTTATGTAAGTAATCCTGGCCTTCAGTGGCATTACTTGTTATGGTCTTGAAAGGCTCTTTCCTCCACAAGAAATACCCAGTTCTCCCCTTCAAGTACCCGTAAAGTTTGGTCTTTCTCACAGGACTCCCCTTCACCACTGCTCTATGTCCCTTTTGTCACCTTCTCACACTGTTCTTTACTATCTCCAATCATTTCTTGTGTTGTATTCAATAGTTGCTTGTGGCCTACTGAGTTAGCTGAATCTCAGTCCAGGACATCTGTCTGCGTGTCGTATCAAGCTTACTCAGTGTGTTTGTGTTTAGATCACATATGCACTCTGAATGTTGCTTGGTTGACGTGGATGCTGCCTTGGGGACTGCCCCTTTTCTTTGATATCTGGACATTTCAGAGTGATGTCTTACAAGTAATTGCACTGTTATTTTCATCACTGGTATTTGGATCGTGCTCTTTTACTGATTCATTTAATGTTTGATGCCAGAGCACTCCTTTCTTTTCCTTTTCACTTTTTAAGCAGTTTCTCTACTTCACTTACTCTCAACTCCAGTCATCTTGTAGCTTGGTCCCAGCCAACTGACAACTGTCAGCAATTCTGAAATCAGTGAGAATATACTTGCCAAAGCTGAAACTTATTGAGGACGCTCTGCACTCCTCCTGCAATATATGCTAACCTACCACCATCCCACATTCCTCCTACGCAGAAAATATTCGGAGGATTAGGACTACTCATACATTTGCTACACTACTGCTTTCCTGTTCTCTGATAAAGAGGCATGATGAGGAAAAGGAGCCATTGCTAGTGGTGATATTAGTCAGTCTGACACTTTGGCAAGGAGACATAAATGTTAACACCTTGGATCCTTTCTAAACTATTTTGGAATCCAACTTGGCAAATAAATACTCTTAGAAAGGAGATGAATATGCAAAAAACCCTTCAATTTACCTTTCTGTGGGCATGCATATTTCAGCTTCTGGGCCCAGTGCATTAGTTCTGGGCAGGTTTTGCTGAATTATGTTTCTTTGTGTTGATGAAAAGATTTATGAAAGTAAACATACATTTTAGGAATTCAGGTCACCTGAGGTAGTGCCACTTGAATTTGGAGCTAGGAGATCTTTCAGATAAACCCCGTACTTTGACTATTCTGTCAGTAAAAATACTTTACAAAGCTCCTTACTGCTCTTTACTTTTCCAAGAATATGACTGAGGTTGTTTTTAATTGAAAGAAGGTAGATTTAAGAAACTATTATTTGCATTGTTTGAGAAGAGTATTACATCTGTTTACAGTATGCAGGATAAATACTTGTTACATTAGGGTCTACATGAAGACACTGTAGTACTTAGATTCAGAAGAGTTTTCATTCTTTCAAAGCTTAGTTTATAAGATATGACCTGAGGGCAAACAGTAATATCATAAACAAGTGTTATGTAACCAAATATATACGCATTTTTATCCTCATTTTACATGCCTGTAATTAATCCAGATTGCAGTTTAAATTGTTTTAAATAATTTCTTGCAGACATTAAGTCCAGTTTAAGTTTTGAGAGGTTTAGGGAAAGGTTTAGAGATTTTTTTGATCTGTTGAGACATTACATGAATAGGGGACAGGGTTTGCTTTATCACAGAAATGCTTTTATGGGAAATGAGAAACTCAAGGATAACCTGACACTGTCAAAATATGTTGAATTTATTTATTCAACAGCTCTGAAGAACGAAAAATATTGCCTAAGATGGTGTTTTCCCAAAGATACGATTCCTAACGATTCCTAACACAATAGTGTTAACCCAAACACCGTGTCTTACCTTTTATATATCTTACTGTGGAGAAACAAATATCTTTGCTCCATCCACCTCAACCAAATTGAAAGTCAGTGACAGGCAGCTTCTGTTTACTTCCAGTCTTACCACCCAAGTTACATGGCTGGAAAAGTGAAACATCATAATAATGTAGAAGTTGTTTCTGCCATCCTTATGTTTAAAAATACTGAGAAAAGGTAAAATAGCTACTGAAAGACACATAAACTTTCAACTTGTTATGGACTCTTGGCAAGGTGAAGTAGAAGAGCTGAAACAAAAACTGTGAGTTTGGTCTGGTTTGTTTCATAAACATGCATTTGCTGTCTTATTTGCCTTACTGATTCAGAATGGGTCATGTGAGGTGGCCATAGCTGGAGATCCCACATTGCTCACTCTTTTTGAAAAATATCTGTGGTCTGACTGGCTTTTCAGCTAAGTGATCTTTTGTGGTTAAAAAAAAAAAAATCTTTAGGTATGTCTTTCTGTATTTAGACATCAATTTTATATGTATAATAAATGACCAGAAAAAGTGCTGTGGAAGTGGGAAGGCGAGAGATCAACAGAAATTATTTTAATCAGCTTTCTTTTCTGCCCATCATTAACATTTGTTTTTTCAAGTCACTATTGCATTCATAGTCAGATCTCAATTTTTATTATACCTTCATTAACCTTTTAAATCTCCTGTCTGTGTACTGGAGCCTTTCTTTCCTTTAATTATCTGTTTAAAATTCACAAATGGTAGCTCCTGCCATTTTGGCTTTTTGACATTTTTCACCTGCAGACTGTAAGAAGCAGATTTAAGAGTCTTGTTCTGCTGGTTTGTGTTGCATCCTGATTTTAGCTGAAATACTGAGGCTGGAATTCAGTCGTTCATTGTCATTCAGGAGTTGTTTGAGTCGTGCTTTTGTGCTTTGAGGGATCAGCAGACCTCAGCTGAATTACAGTCCTGAATTTTGTTTTGCAACCGTGTGTTATTTTCCTCGCGCTGTCACTGTTTCTTCCTTTTTAGTACGATCATAAAATATCCCAGCTTGAACATTTTATACAGGAATTCAATTTCTTTTGCTTGTAGATAGGATCACTTGGTTTGCAAGTCATTCAGTTCTCTTATCTATCAGTCGATCTATACTTTTTAAGGCACACTCGTCACTCTACTATCTAGCACACTACTACCTCACAGCAAATAGGAGATAGCAGTATTTATTCCACCATGCATTATTTGATGTACTTCATTCGTTTTTTCTTTGTGTCATCATCAGTGTTTTCGGTTGCATTTCCTAGAACATCAGGTGTAAAGATATGCATGCTTATCAGGCTTAGTTTAAAATGTTTCTATTACTTTTTAGTCGTTCAAGCAGTTCTTTCTTTTCTCCTAGTCGTATTATTAGCACTTAATAACAGCTGCTATGGGAGCTGCAGAACCAAACAGTGGCTGAGGCTCAGTGGCAATACATCTATGTTAAAGGTAACATCTGGTCTTTGCTCCCTTGAAGGTAAGAGATGTGGTGAGAGGAATTTTAACTACTCATTCACACACTAACTTGTCCCTCAGTACACGGTACAATTCACTGCTAGGGAAGAAGTGGTGTTGCCAAACTTCTGTGATCACATTTAAGGGTTAGAAAGGTAGGAGGCAGACTGAGTTTCTGCCATGGCTTCTGTCTAAAATGAGGTGGTTGAAAGAACACATGGTACTTTTCCTGCCTGTCTGGATTATACATTAATGTTACCACTCTTTGGCTCATAACCTGCCTTCTTCAAACACACTTTCTGTTATAAGGATCTCAGCCTAACTGAAAAAGTCCTTGTCAAAATCTACCGTTCATCATCTTCGTCAACTTTCTGCTTATTCCCAGCATGCTGCTTTTCCCCGTAGTCATTCTTTATTATAACACATAGGCATACTGCTTGCCAGAATTCCCATGAGGTAAAACCTTAACCTTCTTTTGCTGGTATCAAATATCTCTTTAATAATCTTCTGTAATTCTGATAGTTCATCTCTCTGGGTGACACTTGTGCTTTAATAGTTTTGAATGTCTGTTAAAAAACTGTGAAGTTTAACACCTGTAAATGCACCATCAAATCCTCTACCAGTGCTGTATATTTTTAACTGTCAAGTTGGTAAAGATTTCTCAGAGGTGCATTTGTTTCTTTGTCTGTTGTACTTTCTTTCTCTGTGTGTGTGTGTGTGTGTGATAATAAAACTGGAATATGTATAAATGTGAACTAAGCTAACCAAAATAATTCTTTGTTGTCATGCTACAGTCTTTGAACCACAATTTCTGCCGTATGTGGTGCGTGGTGTCAGTTGACAACCTCATCATTATAAGCAAGCTTTTATGTTATACTTAAGTTTTCAATCTTCTTGTCATATCAATTATTTTTTACTTAGACAAAAGGGTCTAATTTTATAGGAAAATACCTGACAGTTTAATAATATTTCACATTTCTACAGAACCATTCTAAGAACTGCTCAGTACTTTACACACATTAATGAAGTAAACTCTCCAGTAACCTTATGAGGAAGTGTAATTATCTTTATTATACAGGCATGGAAACAGAGGTATAGAGGAGACAGAAGATAAGTTCAGACAACTTATCTGGAGCAAGAAAGAGAACAAACCCCATACTCTTAGTGTTTTGTTTTGATCACTAGGTTATGACTTTTGTTCGAAGAGGGCAAGCTTCACACCTTTTCTCTGCTGTTCTGGCTTAGATAAGCAATGTTTTTCCATACCCTTCTCGTGCCATTATTAAGTGAAGGTTTATCCTTCTCTAGCAATCTGTGTTCCTGTTCCTACTCTACTGGTTAAGGAAAAGGTCAGAGGAAAAAGAAGGGATGAGGGAAAGACTTGACAAATCCCATGAAATGGAAAATGGATGCACTCCTTCCTTCCTTCCTTCCTTCCTTCCTTCCTTCCTTCCTTCCTTCCTTCCTTCCTTCCTTCCTTCCTTCCTTCCTTCCTTTTTCTGCCTGCCTGTCTTTCTCCCTTTATCTTTCTCTTTCTATCTCTCTCTATCTCTCTCTTTCTAAGCTTTCTTAAATCTACTTAGTAGATTCAACAGGCAGCCTTTCAGAACTGGAAGACTTAAGATGCTTGCAGTGTGCTATGAACTCTTTCAGATTGATTGGACAATGAAATTTTGTGAGATGACCATCCACACCATGATTGCATGCAACGCTTTCAGTGTGCCAGCAGTGCTTAGGGCCAGGGTTGGTCCCATCTAACCTCAGATGTTTTTCAGAGGCTTCAGTGTGAGAATCTTAGGCTCTTTAAACACCCTTTGTCATCACTGAAGGTACATAAGAACCTCCAAAGAGAAGTTCTGAGTTCTACCATGTTACTTTCTATGAAAAAAAGGGTCTTTCTCCATGCATGACAAAGGAAACTTGGCTGACGATGCTCCTTATTTGGGGTAGTCAGTGAAATACATGAGATCAGAAGGGCTGCAGCACAGATTTTGTGCAGAGAGCCAAATGAGTGAATGTGCAAGCAAAACTTTCTAGTACATGCAATGAAGACTAAGTCTGAGCTGATATTTCCACAATGGAAACAAATCTGCCAGTATGTCGGTGCAGGTATATAGCACCTTCCTGCTATAAAACCCTGTATGTCATGAACACATGTATAAAGTGATAGGAGTTTATCCTATGTATGCAGGTTAACTTTGAGGGAGGAAATGAGTAGCTGAATTACATCAGGCTAAGTTTTCTTTTTTAACTCTGATGCATAGGATGAAGAAAAAACAGCTTTGTGGAAGAGCAGGAAGATGTGCAGAAATCAACAGATGAGTAAATCACAAAGTGAGAAAAATCACGGAGTAGCACTGCTTCTGTAAAACTGCTAAGACACCAGCAAATTAGATTTCTGGGTTACATTAGTGACTCAAAGAAAATGCAGAAACTCTGTTGTTTACCTACATTCTGAACAGTAACTCTGCAATCTCACATTAGTATTTTTAGTCACTTCTCAGAACAGAAAGAAGCATTACTTTCCCATGTAATATTTTACAATAAACTTAAAAGACAATTACAGTTGCATATTGTCTTTGAGGGCTGTGTAATCACAAGCATTGAGATTACTATTAGAACCATTTTCTATCAGCTATCATCCCTGAAAATGTAGTCTGGACTCTCTAGAGACAAATCCTGTATTTTGCATTTAATTAAAAAAATGAAGTTAAAAATATAAAGTATGCCTTCCCTTCAGTGCTGTATTCAGGCCTTTAATTTATATTGGTAGCTCTTTGCTCTTCCTATTGCCTTCAGTAGATTTGCATGTTTATCATTGATTGAAACACCACAGGTATTTCAATACAGAACAGCTGGAATGAAATATGCTTGCTCATTTAGTGAAAACTATTTGCTTCACTTTGCTACAGACAGCTAACAACTGATGAAACTCAGAAGATGAAATATGAAACTAAACAGATACAGGGCAGGAGAGCTCTGCTAATTTTATGACTTTAGAATAGATAAACTAGGATCCATTTCCTAGAGATCCTAGTTAGAGGCAATTAGAAATTATACGAAACAGAAGTCTTTTACTTTTTGATTACTGCCAATTTGCAGTGATACATTTTTTTTCATTTGCACTGGAACACAGTTGCTTAGTCCATGTCATAACTGCAATTCTTACTCTCGTCAATCTTATTCTTTAATATAAAATCAGTATTTGCACTTGGGCTGCTTTTTAATGATGTAATTTATGATTCTGAGAAGCAAGTGGAATTTGAATTAGAAGAATATTTGAAACATTCTTGTCTTTGAAAAAAAATCCTGTTTGTTTTTCTGAAAGGTAACATTAATGTAAATTATATAATGAACAGTCATCACAGACAGAAGTCACTAATGCTTTGGAAATGTTGCTGGAAATTGTCACAAAATCTGTCTTAAAAAAGACCAAGATCAACACTTCATGCACGTCAAGGAAAATTTACTTGACTCTTAAATCCAAGTGAATCTTTATGATCTTCTAGTAATTGTATGTATGTGTTTATCCAAAAACGAAGCTTTGAGGCAGTGTGTGGCAAAACATTATATTGATTTATATGTGTCAAAACATACAAAAGTATCAGAGAATTAGGTGATTATATTTCACACAGAGCAGAAATGTAAATGCCCTTTTAAAAAGTCCCTCTCCAGCTTTCCTGGAAGGTGCTGGAAGACTGCTATAGGGTCTCCCCAGAGCCTTTTCCAGACTGAACAGCCCCAACTCTCTCAGACTGTCTTCATAGCAGAGGTGTTTCATACCTCTGATCATCTTTGTGGCCTCCTTTGGACTCATTCTACAGGTCTGTGTCCTTCTTATGTTGGAGGCGTCAGAGCTGAAGGCAGCGCTCTAGGCGAGGTCTCACCAGAGCGGAGAAGAGGGGCAGAATCACCTCCCTTGACTTGCTGGCCACATTTCTTTTGATGCATCCCAGGACATGGGTGGCTTTTAGGGCTGCAAGCGCACATTGCTGGCTCATGTTGAGCTTCTCATCAACCAACACCCAAAAGTCCTTCTCCTCAGGGTTGCTCTCAATCCATTCTCCACCCAGCCTGTAATTTTGCTTGGGATTGCCCTGACTCGTGCAGGACCTTGTACTTGGCCTTGTTGAACCATGTGAGCTTTGCACGGGGTCACCTCTCAAGTCTGTCCAGGTCCCTCTGGATGGCACCCCCAGTGTGTCAACTGCAGCGCTCAGCTGGGTGTCGTCAGCAAAGCTGCTGAGGGTGCACTCAGTCCCACTGTCTGTGTCGCTGACAAAGACATTAAACAGCACAGGACCAGGGAGGAAGGAGATGAGAAGGAAATAGCCGTGTGTGATAAATAGGTACCAGCTAGGAAAAGCTTGAAGAGATTGTGTCTAGATTAAGGTTTGTCAGAAGAAGTAGTCCAAGGAACAGTATAAGGTGCTAGAAGTAATAGAAAAGAGATCTTCAGTAGAGATTTTGAGGTTAATGAGGAAAGGAAGGGGGTTGAGGACAAAGGAGAAAAAAATGATAAATGGCCTCAATTACCTCTTTTAAAAATTCCCTGGGATTCTTGACAGAGATGGAAAGAAAAGCTAAAAGTGCAGAACAGCTCTTACAGGTCTGTGTCTCAAAAACAGAAAAGCTTTAATAGCTGTAAGTAACATTTATTATCTCAATTTTTAGTGGTGTGCTTGACATACAGTCAGTGATACCACAGTTATATCAGGTTGGCCTAACAGTCAATGCTGTACATGAAAGGTAAGTGCTGATTAGTTCTTTTTTTAAAAAATCTTTCCACGTGAGCTGCTTTTGATCAAAGACACATAATTAAAGAATTAAGCAAGTTTACATCTAATAGACTGCCTGCAGTTCTTCATTCTATTTTTACCAAGCAATAGTCTACTTTACATGATTGTCTATTATAGTCATTAGGAAACTAAGCCAGCTGATTGTGTTTCTCTGAGAGGAAAGTAAATGAAAGCTAGAAAAGGTGTGTAATGCTTTAATGAGATGAGTGTGGTGCATGCTTACAGCCTGCTTGTTTTCATTTAGCACATGCATCAACTTGTAAATTATCTTCAGCTTTCATGTGGTGTAATGATCTTTTGCCATTTTGGTTGTGCTTCACTCAGTGGTTGGCCGGTCATGGAGATGGCCGGTGTTCTGGAAAAGGCTTTATTCTCCCTGACAACAAAAGTAACAGTGATTAGTACAGCTTCTTAGCTGGGGCTCTGTGCTATAACCCAGCTTGACATCACAAAGGCAACAGTTTGTTGTGAGGTTTTTTTATTCCTGTCTTCTTCTTTCTCTCTCCTCTCTGTCTCTTCTGGAATGCTTTCTGAACAAAGTCTTTGCTTGCGGAGGAATGTCACATTCTCTTGCACTGGTTGATAAATATTTATGCCTGAGAACAGCATAAAGCTCTTTTTGGATGCTTTCCCATTTTACAGTATGCTGGCTTTTGGCCTGATCTCTGTATTTAGAAAACATTGTGTATACCTGCATGCTTTCTTGACTCAATTTCCTATTCTTAATGGATCTACAGCCAGCACTGCATGAGAACCATAGTGCATATTGCAATATTTTCATTGAATTGTCAGGTTACTTAAATAACGCAAAATGAAAAATAGGTGACTTATTTTTCTAGGTGTATAACCACATTTTATGGAGAACTTTATAGGTATGTCTGGAAAGGATATAGTACACAAAAGATTAGACTGTTTTTGGAGCACTTCAGTACTCTGATAAAACTGAACAACTATGAATGGAATTAGAAACAGCAAAGATTGGAAGTCCTATAGCAGTATTAATTCAGCCCCGTTTAACAGTTATGTTTTTCTTTTCCTACTCCTTTTCTTAAGTGTATTGCTGAGTTTTGTGTTTCTGCTTAGATTTTCTTGTTAAACAAACTCTGTTTACATCCAGTGAAAAATATTTTCATTATTAAAAAAATTGTTCTACCACTAATAGAATGCTGATGCTTTCCAAAAGCATTGGTAGTGGAAGGTAACTTCCTTTTTCCTGTTTAAAAGGAGTTAACAGCCTATTCTGAATATAGTGGGTGTTCCCTGTCCTCAGTAAGGCACCTCTAACAGTTGATTCCATGGGAGAAATGCCCTCACACTGCATACATACACGGTCTGCCATCGGGTGGGTGGAGGCCTGCAAGAAAGACAAGACTGGTTTCTATGCTGCATCTACCTCAAAGCTGAGTATGCCTCTTCTTGAAACTTTTATGAGACCAGTAGGTCATGTCTGATGTCTACAATTTTGTGTATTATATTTGCTTTTGAGGTATCGGTATGTGACCAGAAAGCTTGTCTAAGGTCCTTCCTAGAAGGTTACTGGTGTCTTTTGTTCCTAGGGAAAAGAGCATTTGTAGGTCGCCTGAGCTCAGGCCACCTCTATGAGACAGCATGGATAGGCAGAGCTGGCCAGAGAGCTCCCCAAGCTTCAGACCACTGTTTGACGTCAAGCAGCTCAGCTGTGGGCTGGATTAGACTGTCCAGCTTTTGTGGCTGCAGGAACCACATTTCAACATCTCCATCTGGATGAGACCCAGAACTATGTGCTGTGTGCTCAGTGGCACTGCTTGGAGGGGTTACTCTGAAAGCAGCTCTGAAGTGGGCTCTTCAAATGCTCCTCGTGGCTGGACTCATGGCTGGGCTGAGTGTCCTGCTCGGAACCAGGGCAGACTGCAGTGTTGCTCTTGCACCCTGGCTGCTTCACTTTCTCTGACAGAGAATTTGGATTACCTCAAAGTTTTGATGTCGACAGACTGGCCACATACTGCAGGAACCAGATGTGAATTTTTTGTGAACTGTGTGGCTGTCTGTTCGTGATCTTGAGCTGGTGCGGATCACTGACAGTGCTGTGCCAGCTCTGTGGTTCCACACGTAACGGGCAGGGGGATCTCTCTGTGTGCACGTACACACAAACAGGCCTGTGTACTCCTAAAAAGAGCTTAGAGAATTGGGACTTCAGATTAAGGATATACAGTGTGGTCACTTGGACAGGAACCTTCATGTCACCATTTAGATTTAAATAAAATATTGGCCAAATATTAATTTTAATGTAATTGGTTTTATATTGCTATTTGCTTTGTTATTTTCAAATAAGAGAGAAATTGAAATTGTTTTCTTTATTTTAGAATTTAACTACTCTTAATTGGGGGTGAAATTATCATTTTACTGAGACAACTGGCTGGAGTTGGGGTGAAATTCCAACTTTTTTACTAATGCTGTTTTGCTGCATAACTTGGTTGCTCAGATTCATTCACTTTGGAAGAGCAGGTTAATAGGGGAGGAAGCATATCAGTGAATGTTGTAATAAAAATATAATTGCAGGAGGAAATAAAAGGATTCAGTTAGAAAAGGAAAGAGGAGGAAATCAAGCTCTGAAATATGTAAAGAAACAAAGATTGGAAATACTTCAATATTACTTGTCCACTAATTATTTTCTCACACTTGCGTTTTTCCCTGTGTCTGATGCAAAAACAGGGTCTGTCTATTTGTTTTTTTCAGACTATGGCTATGTGTTTCAGCGACTTAATTAAAATTTGCCTCATGCAAATTGTTCCAGGAGCAGATGTGCCTGCCAAGCTGGGCAGAGAAAATGTGCAGTGAGGTCACAAAGAAGATGGTTCTTCATTATGCTCTGCCAAAATCTTAGCAGATAATCACTGAGCATGTCCAGATGTAAAATTTCAGTCACTGTCTGTTTTATTTTTGTATTGTATTTTTCATTTCCTGCATTCCCATCTCTACTGATGGGTGAAATCAGTTCTTCCCTTGCCAGCCAAGCAAAGTATCAAGTTCCAGTCTCTTGTTGATTTTGGTGGGTTTTTTTTTTCCTGTCTGGAAAAAATAAAAACAGGGTAGATGCATTGTGTTTGTGATTTTAAATCAGGATAGTGTCTCCTATCAGGCAGGCTAATACTGAGGGTTTGAGGGAGGTGTACCTGTGGTATAGAGCAATCTATATAATGTCCTGTGGTTGCTTTACTATACAACTCCAGTAATCATGTCTTTCCACCCCTCCCAATCACTATGTCTTGTCATGTCAAATTAGTGACTGTCAGGAAGACATTTCTGATTTTTGTTTAAATTACTTTTGGGCTGAGAATGAGCTTTGACAGTTTAAACTGAAGCTGAATTTTTTGATGTCTTTAAAATCTGGAAACAAATGGAAACCTTTTAGCAATTTTAAAGGGTCAGTGGTGGCTTAAAAAAAAAAATCACTTCTGCCTGAGATGATCTAAGATTATAGTAACTGCAAAAGATCTGAGGAAAAAAAAAAAAAGCCCTTTTCATTTTTTTGTCTTTTGGAACCTGCTGGTATATCATATAAAATGCTTTCCCTGCTTCTTTAGTGGTCCAATCTTCAGGAAAATAAAAATAATAATAATAAAAAAAGACAAACATTACCCAAATTATAACGTTGTACACTTGCAGCATTGGTAGAAGCAATTAAAATGTTCACTGTATTTTTCAGCCATTGTTTAGTTTATCATTTCGTGTAAGGATTCTTGTAAGTAAATAATTGCACAACAGAGATTTTATTATTACTTCATGACATTAAATCTTACTTGTAGGAACCCTCAGTTCTAATATATGTACTCTTTCAGGCAGCCCCAAGATTTTTTATATGCTATAACATATCTCAAAGAAAAATAAATGGGATTTGAGACGCTGAAAACTCTGCCTGCTTGTATTAGAAAATACATTTTTCATCTTCAAATTTTATGCACATATGAGCTAATTAAGAGTGTAATATGAAATAAATCCATGGCAGTGCAGATGTTTTAGTTGCAAGAGCAATAGCTTCAGTGATTTCCTGTAGGTTTTTAGAAGAATAAATGTGAAGCTCAGGCATTGGTCATGCACTCATTTATACTGACATAATGTCTTACCAGAGGAAAAAAATGCAAATAAGCAGGGAAACAAGCCTATACCCTTCCTGACTTTTGTTCTATTGTTTGCTTGTGTTTTTTTTTCATATCACTTAAGACTGATAAATTCTAGCTCCTTTCTTGGCTGAGATGCATTTCATATTGATTGAATGACTATCCATCGAATAGAAGAAGTATTGTTGGCAGAATTTCTAGCTGGGTATCTTGCTGTTGATTAGGAGACAGGCTGCTTGTATCTGTCAGATAAAGAAAAAGACTGTTTGTTTCCAATATAGCTTCATCTAGGACTATTATTTCTTCATTAACTTGTTAAAAGAGAAAAAGCATCTATGAGGTTTTTTTTTTTCTCCTCAGGCATCCATGCACAAAATGAGTATGAGCCAAAAGGGAAAAGAGGGGGAGTGAAGAAAAGGAACAAGCAAACAGGAAAATGAGTAAACCATAAAAGCCAGACAAAGAATATCAGTATTTTTTTGTATTTCATCCATGCTTTCAAAATCAGGAGTGATCTTTCTGAAAACTAAAATGAGTAGACACCTTCAGCAAGGTTCATTCGAGGAAAAAATGGACAGTTAACAAAACACAGTAGCAGTGACTATGCAATAGCTCCTCAGGGACTTCTGATGAAGTCAAGCAGGATGAATTTATATTATATAAAGAATATTAGCTCAAATCTTTTGGGTCAAATATCTTAAGACTCTTATTATGTATTTTTTCCCCTATATGGTTGTGGAATGCGTGACTGATCACCTTAACTCATAGCAGGATAGAACTCAGATGGTTTTAAGAAAGGCCCTTAGGGCTATGGAGCTGTTTCTGTTTGACAGTCATGGGCTGGATTCCCTCATTTATATTTAACTGTAATCATCAGCTTTGAGAAGAGTTTCTAATTTTAAACACATGGTGCTCCCCCCACTCCCTCCTTTTGTCCTCAGGAAAGCTATACTTTGCTTGCTGCATCGCTACTTTAGCTACCAACACACTTGAGCCCCAGAGTGGGCTTCACACATGAATACTCTGCTGCCAAAAACTGTGTTACCTGTTTGTGTTTGTTTGCTATTGCCTTTTTTTTTTTTTTTAAAAGGACTTCTACCTGGATCAAGATAGATTGTACTTTTGTCGTTAATGGCCTTGATAAACTATCATCACTTTAGTATGGGTATTATGATATCTGAATGTCTTAAAAAATTATCTTCAAGTTGAAATAATCAATGTCCAAAAAATGAAGTAGAAGTGCAATGCATTGTTATTTCTTGAATGGAGAGAGACCCAGTTAGATGTCTCTTCTTGATCTGTATATGAAATAGAGGGATATTTTAAAAAGCAAACAAACTCAATATCCACTTTTACTCTAGCAACAGTTTATCTAAACTTCAGTCAGACACCCACTTCTTAATTGACCACATATCAGTAAAAGATTATGTATAAATAAAACTGCACTGCAAAATTGTAACATTTGCTCAGATGTCTATGTACTTAAACATCAAAAAGCTTTGTAAACTGTCTGGCTTTACTCTTAGTACAATGCTAACCCCAGAGGAATGGAAGAGTGAAGGGCAACAGGGTTTGTTTGTGTTTGTACAGATTGTTATCCTTTTAACAAAGACCAACACAAAACATACAAATCCATATGTTTGGATTTGTTGCTGCCACATTAATTATACATGCATTCACAGTGTAACACAGTGCAAAATAATCTAAGAATATTTTGAAAAGGAATTTCAGGACTGGCATCTTTTTCTTTCGTTAGAAATCCCAAATCCTAAGCTGACTTTTCTGAGACAATCTTTTGCTTAACAGTCAGTGAGAAATACAATTAAGAAAACATTTAGTTACTATTAGTTTCACCTCTGTCTCTAAGAGTCTATGGTCAACCACGGAATTCCAAACCAGAAGTGAGATTTTTCAGCTTTGTGAAGCAAGCTGAAGTTCATTTGTTTGATTTTTGGCAACCATTTTGTGATGAGGCAGATAATTTCATGGATGAATGTGCCAAGGAGCCTAAATCTTGCAACATTCAGTACTGTGATAAACCAACCTAAATTTTGGTATCTTTATACCTAGTCTGTAGTCAACAAAGTCTAGAGAGCCATTCAGCATAAAATGAATGCCTACATTTGATCAGGTGAATAACTCTATAGACTCTTTGGAATGAGTGGACAAAGAGCTCTGCTCAGTTACCTTATGACAGGCACCTAACACACGTGAGATGCTCTACGATGTCAAAAGCATCAACCTGAGGCTGGCAGTTTTGACGACAGACTTGCAGGAGATCTGTGCCTCTTTGAATCACCGGCTGGAGGCCACATAACCTGAGGGCACTTCAGAAAGCACTAGGTACCTTTGTGTGAGCAACTGCATAGAAGTCTGGACTCAGATGTTTAGATTTGGCCTGGAGTTTCATTCAACTCTAGATCTGCCTAAGTATGGATGGTAGTGAGGTGTCTAGTTCTGCTCATGTCTGTTGTTGTGATCCTTGATGTTTGTTTTTTTAAAATGGTCCAGTAGTTAGTCTAACAATTTGAAAATAAGCAACCATTTCCTCACCTGCATAATATACTGAAGCCCTGTGGTTACTTTAGTCTCCCAGTGGTGGTCAAACATGTTTTATAATCTTGTTCTGCCTGAGATGAAGCAACATTTTGAACCTACATCTCTAAGGCTGCAGGTAATTCCTCAGTGTTCAGACAGGGATTGTTTTGGAGTATGCCTGTCTCAGCCCTTTCTGCTGCAGATGTTCCACTTGGCAATTACTTTTTTTTAAATGTTAATTCAAATAAAGAAGTCTACAGAGAAGAGGCTGACATGTCTTACAGCTTGAAGGCTAAGACACAGTCCAGATCCAGGCTCTGCTTCCTTTTAGCATGGGAACTTGAAAACAAGGATCCTACTTTGTTTTTGGCTGTCCTTCCATGGAGCCATTGACTGTTGTGTATGTGCTAATAAACAAGTTCACAGGTGGTCTGTTCCTGCTGCCAAGCCTGTTCCAGCATGTATAGTATACATATACTTACTTGAGTGTAGTAACATCTGAACTGGCTGATCTGCTGTGGTTTGGTCACCAGACATCTTTTACATTTGCAGACGTAGTTGTATGCATGTTATTCAGCAAAGTTGTTGGCTTCTCTGTGGCTTGAGATGATTATGGGACTAGGGAATAATTTAACAGGACTTTTGAGCATCTCATTGGCATCTGAGCAGATCTTGTTACGGATTTAGGCTTAATTCTGCAAAAATAAGTACATGCACAAATTATGCTGAAGCTTCTATTTCTACTTCAGCTTCTAAGTCCCACTATACTTAAACAAATAAATAAGAGGTAAATGTTTGACTGTCTTTGAAGACCTGGTCTGTAGACCAATAAGTTGCACACAGATACAGGACTTCTGAAAAAAATAATAAATTAAATTGAAAAGTATAAGTACTCAAAAAAATTGGGTCACCTGTATTAAGTATAGTGCCTAATTCTGTAATTAACTGATTACTTTTCGATTGCCCCACTTCTGAAACATTATCCTGAAAGACTCCTTTCCTTGGTTTCGCCATTGGTAAAAATAACACACTGTTTTGCTGTCCTTCAGAAATACTTAACTCAATTGGTACTTTACAGAGATCTATAATTGTATATATGAATACAGTAACAAAATGCCTGTCTACAGAAATGTATAGGAAACTTTAAATGGCTATACCAAATGTCCTTGAGGTCTTTCCAGTGATGAAAGTGTTACTTGTATTTGTTAGTGGAGAGAATTCACAACATACATCATTAAACCTCATCATCTATCTAACCAAAGAAATCATTTAAGCAGACAGAAAGTGTTCAGCTTCCTCATTGTTACTAGGGGCAATTTTTATTGGAACCATCATAGGGTATCCACATGCCTGAGAAATTCATTTTGCTGTCAAACAGCATGTGTAAGTGAAGTAGCATTTTCTTCTAAAGATTACTGAAAATTGATATAAATTAAGGTCTGCTTTCTGAGAAGAGCAAAGTTAATCGAAGTGGGATTAAAGTTATAGGTTCCTTTCATTTAGTAGAGGTGCTTCACTGATTTGTTAAATAATGGGTTATTTGATGTACTGTATGGAGAGTGATGTAGGTCACTTTCAGCATGCAGTGCTGCAGATTTAAAGAAAAAAACAGGAAAATACCAGTACTTTCTAGTTTCTTAAATATCATGTAGGAATCTTTGTAACAAACACATCCCTTCTGCACCCTTCTCCGCATTTTTTGTTGTTGTTGTTTGTTTGTTTTGGGGTTTTTTTGTTATTTCAAGGCATGAATTTCTTTTATATCTAACTTCTCAGGAAGATGTCTTTTGCTTTCATTCACGTCAAAAAGTATGTTAGTTGACCAGCAGATTTGTTTGGGGTATATGTAAACCTCAAATTGTTCATATGACATTGAACTATATTTTTGTTGATGGCTTCAGAATATTTAGTGTGATATTGTCCTTCCTTGTGTTTTGTTTTGTTGTTTTTGTTTTGTGTTTTTATGCTTGAAGACTCCATGCATTTTCGTCTATTTTTTTTGCTCTTGAAAAAGATCCTTTCATGCTTGTAAAAAGAAACATAATACCCCAAGTCTCTGACTTTAAAAGATCATTACTGCTCATGGAGCTTTTTGTAAGTCATCAGCTTCTGTTAAAATCCAAGTTATCATGTGCAAGCCTCAGATCGCAGCCATCTGAGCTGATATGAAAGACTGAGAGGTCAGCTCAATGGCTAGGAGAAAACAAGAGTAGGTTTCAGCTCTCAGTTGAAAACATTTCTACTAAGCTATTTAAATTCAAGCATCTACATGTCAACAACTGCCTAGCCTCCCATTACAGGATGGAGCTCTAGCATTTGATTTAGTTGTCCAGTCATGGACATTTCTTGCCAGGATACCCAAGTGTTCGAAACATTGGGGTTCATCTGGCAGATATGAGAGAAAATGTGCAAGACTTGTGCCCTTCTGAAGGGTCAGAGGGAGGGTAGGCAGAACTCCCAATGCTATTTCAGAAGGCACATGACGTCTCTGTGTGAAAAATGAAGCAAACCCTACTCTAGTCAATGGAGCACAAGAAGAAATTGAATTTACCTAATATTAGGTGTCTACTTTAAAGTAAGCTGAACTGCTTTGAATTACCTGACTGTATTATTACATTTCCAGTGGGTATACTGGGGATGTCAATACCATTTTGTATGTAAAAAACACAAGTAGGCACTGGATGCCACACTGCATGACATCCCAAGACACCATTTCTGTTAATGCAAATTTGTACTTCTGGACACTGTTTCATCAGAGAGACGAAGTCTGGCTGGAGGGGAGAAAAGATGATACTGGAAACAAAATTTCCCTCTAAGAAGGGTGTCTGATTGCACCCAAAGAAATGTTTGGATACGTTAGCAAGGCTTATAAAAGACCTTGTAATCGGAGTCATCTCTTTTGTTCGGTAAAGAATCTAATTTGCACAGGAGTAGTTTATGTCTTCACTGAGAATCTGAATAATCGATGATGTTGCCTTGATTCTGTTCAGGAACCTGCTTTATCTCAGAGTTTAGCTCAGTTTTAGAACATGAAATGCAAAAACTTTTGATGTTTACTGGACTGATTTTCATAAGTAGTATATTTATCATCAGAAAGTAGGAATTTTATTGTACGATCAGTTCATGCTCAAAATTAATCATTTGCATATGCAATTCTTATTGTAAAGGTTACCAATGGAAACATTCTCAAAGGATTTTTTTCCATAATATGCTATAAAGTAGCAAAAAAAGTGAAAAGTAGCAATATTTGTATATATGTGACTTTAAAAAGTAATAAATAAACAGTTTGGTAAGAAAAAAAATTAAATTACAGGTGCCTGTTTAAATGAGTTCTTGCAGTTAATTATAAATGGAGTCGCTATGAATTATTTGTAATATGGGCAAGTATTTGCTTGTATTTTCTCATGTATTGGTGCAATGAGAAGTTGATAAAGTCTACCTTGGAATTATAATTTGATTTTATAATCTGAAATGTAAAGGAACTTTGCTACATGTAAAACCTTAGTGAAAAACAATTGCATGAAAAGCTGCTGTATCTTAAGTATGTATTTATGCATACTCATATCAGATGGCACAAGAATTACAGGGCATTCTTATCTCTTACAAGAAGATTGTAGAGATTAATTCATTATACTGAAAATTTATATCATGGTAATAATTCAATTTGCATTTAAAAAAGTTTAAAATTGATATATCTAAAGCTGTGCACAGTCCATTGCCTTTTCCTTACTGTTTGAAAACATTCTTCTTCAAAATCACACATAATTATTTCAGTTTTGGATGCAGCATGGCTTTAGCACATTGTATTTTATGACAAAAGACTCAACATTAGGCTTATCTAAATGAATCTACTTTTTCATTAAAATATTTCTGGAAAGCACAACCTACTTAGTAGACCACCCTTGCAGCTGGTTTCAGGCAAAGCAATACTGACTGTAAATAGCCATTTTAATCTAGGAATTGGGAAAGCTGGCATGGTTTCGAAACAGAATTTACTTCATCAGCTAAGAAAGGGTTTGCAGAATGTGCATGGAGAAATTAGCTATCGGAAAAACTGCCTTGTGGCAGCGCCCCTGGGTCTGTGGGAGATGAACACTTGTCCTGAGCCTTGTGTTGGAACAGGCATTGCTTATTTCCCCTCAGATGACTAAGGGGTGAATTGTATCTTCCTCACTGACGAGCATTCAACACCTGAAAGGATTCCCATTACTACTGTCAGATTTCTGACTGGCTTTGGTCAAGGCCTGAAGTGATAACAAGATATAATGAGAAGTGAGTGTTGTGTTCATTATGAAACAAAGGGCATTTCGAAAAAAGACTCCATACTCACCTCGGTGTGAGGACAGCCTTCCTTCTTTATTCACAGCAGCAGAGTCTTACTGGGCTGTTTCATTACCACAGTGGCACAGTGTGAGGACTCACAGTACATGCCCTAGTTTTCTCTCCCTCTGAAATTGTATAGCAATAGTCATGGTTCATAATAGCTACCTCATCTCATTTAATTAAATCTCCTTGCTTCCCTGAGATCATGTACAAAACCTTCCAACTCGGAAAAATATAAGGAAGAATTAATCACCTGTTTAGAGTCGACAAGAAGTTAAGCATATCTTTCTGTTAGTTGCAATGGATTCTGGATCAAACTTCATATGTATTAAAATTCAGAAACTAGGGCAGAAGTTAGTATCCCTCCATCTTTCATGTAGATATGTAGGTATTCCATTTTACTGGATGTTCTTCACATTGTATGAATTCTACCATGTTGTCATTTCACTTAATAGCCAGTAGTTTTAATCACACACTTTCTGTTGTGTGGAAGCAAAACACTTCTTTCTCTGCAGAGAATTTGGTAGGATTATTAAAAAAAAGTCTTCATGTTACTAAAATTATCTTCAAATTGCCTATTAGTTTTGTATGGAAAAAAAAAAAAAAAAGAAGTTAATTTGACTGCAACTCACCTAGGACAGATCTGGAGAACTGCAAAAGGGCAAAACTTTACTCCCTCTTTGACTGATCCCAGGATACTTCCTCATCTGTTGTATCAGGATGCTGGATATTTTCATGGCTATCATGATACAAAAAAGTTATAAGATTCCTTCTGTTCTCTTTCCTGTATTCACTTATCATGAGCTGCTTGTGCAGTGAGAAGTGCCATTCTCTCTCCCTGGAGTCAGCCTTACATGAATTTGAAGGTAAGGAAGTCCAGTCAGTCATTCCCCAGCAGCGATAGCTCTTATTCCTTTCTCATTTCCTTAGCACTTCTTGCTTCTCTCCACCTGCTTCTTCAGTGACTCTCTCTGAATCCTCTGGATCTGATTCCAAAGCTTGCCCCTATTTTTAATTCACACTTCTCTGTTTTGTGTAGGCATAGAGGGAGAAAAAGCCAGTACCCTCAAAGTTGCACTTATTTAGTAATGCTCTAGGAGAAGGCTATTTGGGGAAAGCAGCTGTGCTCGTCTTTCGCTTGAAGTCCTGCTCGTGTTGGTCTGTAATAATCACTGATGTACTGGCTTCCACTGCCAAGACCATGTTGGTCATCAATTTTAGAGGAAACCTTGCATTTGTGTATACCTGCAGGTAAGGTGCTGCCTTGTTGCAGCTGCAAATTCAGTGTGGAGGGATGGTCACCATAGAGGCATGACACTACTGTGTCTTCTCAAAGTATTGGAAATGTTCTGCCTGAGTCCACTGGCATGCACACTCACTCAGGCAGATCTTTCCATTGTTTCTAAGCATCATTGTCCACAATTGCTCTTCTGCTATTAAGATGTAAAACATTCTTAAAGGAATTACTGTATGTGCAAATCAGAACAAAAGTGGGTTATAGTTAATGCTTGGAGTAAGAGCCACAGGTAGATTGATTTAATTCAGATCACAATAACATTTAGGGATACTTGCAAAAGCTGGAGAAAAGAATAGGTGATTTATTATTTCTACTTACTAATATGCATATTAATAATTATTTTTAAAATATCAAAGTATTTTTAAGTAGCTAGTAATTCTGTTTACTTGATTAAGATTCTTTAGGAGACCAAAATAAAAGTTTTAAATTAAATGACTTAACTACTATGATTTGACACCAACTATGTGGAGGCGTGCAAAAATCACCATATGTCTGAGTTCATTTCAGGATCCATGGACTACACAAGTCAGCTGAGGCCCTTCCATTCTGAATCAAGGTAAACTACTAAAAATGCCCAAATCTTGTTTTCATTAATGATTCAGCCAGCCCCCAGAAGAACATCAAATGCCAGGATTATGAAGCAAACATTCTAGTGTCAGGAAAGGTAGTGAATACATGCTTTAAGTGGTGGCTGCCATTGCACATTCCCTTTTCCCCTATACCTCTCCCCCACTCACTGTAAAAGGAGACCACAGTCCTTTGCACGAGTTAAAAATGGTGGAAGAACCCATAGGGTCTATGCCACAGTTTTTCTCTGTTAGGAGGCATTTGATAAAAAGCAAGGGATTTCAGTGGGGTAGGATGGGGGAAGAGTAGCCTCAAGCTGTAGCAGTGAAAAAGGGTACTGCTAGTGCTACAAGGTTCCTAGATATTGCAAATCATTTAATCAAGCTTTCCCACAAAGTGACTTATGACAGTCTTAGGTTATTTGTACCAGCCCCAAGAAGTACATGACACAATTTTCAGGTGTTTCAGGTTATCTACTACAGGAAGGATTCTTGAGTTTTATAAGGCAATATCCTGCTGTGGTTAAAGATTCATTAGGTCCTTGTTGCCTATCTGAATCCTTCCTGTGCTGAGTTCTTCCACTACCTTGTGCCAGTTTTCTCTCTTTGAGATTTCAAGAATAAGAATAGCAAATTGTGAGTAAAATCCTTCTTTGGAATGGGGCTGCTCTCCTGGGCCATGAAAGAGTTCTGCTCAGAGATGATTAATATGTAGGTGAATCATGAAGAAAGGGAACATGTTTGGTAAAGAGTGTCTCTTCAGATAGTTTAGCAGCCAAACTCGTTAATTTGCTAAATAAAAACAAAGATTTTTTTTTTTTCTAATTCAAGTAAGTTTGTTTGTTTCCCCACACAATATCTCAGACATAGTTACAGCATCTGAACCCACAGAAGACGTTTTTCTTTCTTAATACAGATGGCATATTTTTTTCCTAATTTCACTCTTAAAAGCACTTGAAACAATATTTTAAAACTTTCCAGACTTCATCAGCCCTAGACAATTATGCATTAAAGAAATTTGCAGATTGAATATTTTTATTTGGGTGTTATAATAAAGTATTTTATCAAAATAGTAGTTTATGGAATACTTCATTAATATCCAGAGCTCTTACTTTGGGTCATCATAATTTGACGTATTTAAATTTGCTTTAAATTGCAGAGTATATTTTTCTGGACCACTTTGACTATCCATTTATTAATACCACCGCAACCAACAGAACATAAGCAGAGCTTTTTTGAAGGGAGAGGAAATTAGTTGTTCTGGCAGAATGATTTCTCATTCTCGGATAGCTCAGAGATTCTCAGATAGCTTCTCAGACAGAATTCCACTTTGAGAGAGGAAAGCTTGGAGAAGAAGCTAGCACAGGCTGAGGTTTGTTTTCCTTTTTAAAGTAAAGATGTGGAGGTAAATTTGAGGTACATCCTATGTATTTATGTCAATGCAGTGCTGGGTGGAATTACCAGTTGCTTACAGATGAATTTTACCTTGCTGTTTCAAGAACTTCTCATTTTTCTTATCTTTTTGAATTCTATAATCAGATAAAGGGCTTAGGATATATTGTGGGGATGGAAAGCCTAGATTATCACTGAAACTAATGCTGCCTCTACTGCAGACACCTCCTGCTGCTAGCTTTTTACTTCCTCAGTTGTCTGTTCTTGAACTATCGGTAGTTTATTCGGTATTACAGTTAGACACAATGAGATGCTGGAATTCTTCAGCTGACTTGCTGGTTTTCAATTTGCATTCAAAACTAAAATGGATTTTTTTTCTCTCACTCCCTTTTGTTTTGTTTTGTTTCTTTGTTTTTTTTTTTCCTCTGGGAGCATATATTCTCATTTGTAAATATTTGTGTAATGCTCAACAACTACAAATAACTCTAAGTGTACTTGTGGTTTTCCAGCAAAATTGCGTTAGTTAGGGATACACTTTCTATTTTTCAACTGACACTGTAGACAAAGTTGTATGTACATATCTGGTTTTTACCAATACAATTTATGCCAGTCAAAGGAGCCTCTAGCTTGTACAGATCTCTAGTTTATATGCCAGATGGGTAAGAGCATGCTATAATAGCCCCACTGTTTAAAAGGCTGATTGACTTAAATATACCAATACGTTTATAAGGAAAAATGTCTTCTGATAGGCAAAGTTTAAGTCTCTGGTTTTGGCAACATTTATGATCTCGACATTAGTGAAACTTCCAGAATATGTAAAACTAAGATTTTGTAGGATGGAAGCACAAGTGGAAATGATTGTTACTTGCTTAGAAGTGCAGTTTAAAATCTCCTTGTTATTGTTGTCTGCCTGATATTAGGGAAATTATTTTTTTTCACTTCTTTGTCATTCTTACCATGTTTCAATAGAAGTCATGAAACATAAAGAAACAGGCCGAATTCACTTCTGTAGAAACTGCCCTAGAGCAGTGTTTCCACGGAATGTGGCCCATTGAGTTTTCACATTATTAGTTTCTTTGAACTTCTTTCCTTTAATGTTTGTGGTTTCAGAGGCTTGATTGTTTCTTGCCTTTATTTTTAAAGATACGTTGTCCAAATGATGTAATGTGCAATAGCTTGAACTTAGAGTGTGTTATATCCAGTAACAATTGCATACTTTCCAGCGAAGTTTTGGATCAAAGAGCAGTTAGTCCGTTTTTTAAATGTGAAGTTTTAGGACAGTGTTGAATTTGTTATTTACTTTCTGAGTAAGATCCTATACCCCTTTAAGGAAACAGGTGTTCTGACATTATTTTCAGGGATTAGACTCTTTACCAAAGAAAGACAAAAACAGTTTAAGAGGAGTACTTCTGCTTGCTGCTTTGGAATATATTCGTAAATTCTGGGAAACAACAGTTAAAGTATGCTTGGGGTGGATCATTATAGCATTAATAGTAAGATTAGCATCCCATTATGATTTTACTATCTTTTAATTAAAATTTGATAATTATGAATTATAATTTTTTGTCATAAATAACCATCACAAAAGACTAAAGGTGATTAGTAAATGTCTTTGTGGATTTGTGTATTATCCACACTAGAATAACTTCCTTTGCAGATAAAAGTGTGCCTCTTTTTCACGAAAGATCGTAAATTATCCAGTGACCTTAGCTGTGTGCAGAAGCATTCTTCCAACTTTAAAGTAAATTATCTTTCAAAAAACTATTGAGGCTCCATCATCTGTTTACCTTTGATATGATATAATCTTAGTTATTCTTTAAACAGTTCCAAATAGAATCAAGATGCAAATAAACACATTGCAAAACNGTTAAGGAAATTTTAAGTAGTACAGTCAAGCATAATCAAATCCTAATCAAACAATGTAAGTCAATGCAATAGCCAGCGTATGTATAAACTCATTTCCAATAGGAGAGCATCGTCTCCTTCACAATGACCTTACTGTCATATAAACTTGTTCTGAAAATTTCTCACTGCTTTAACCTAACTTAAATGCTAACATAAACAGCAAAAGATTATGATTTTGATGAATGAAAATGCTTCAGAGTGTTTTGCTTTGTGTTTGGGGGGATTTCTTAGAACTGCTGTGGAACATCAATAATGTCACTTCTTTCAAGCAGTCCTACCTATCCTACCTTTTGCTGTTTCCAAAGAAAAAAACTGCTAAGTTTGGAGGTTTTTTTACCCAAAGTTATTCCTTTGCTTAGAAGGCTTAGAAGAGCTTAGAAGACCATAGTATTCTAGTTTTGTTAAACAATGTAAGGAGTATGTTGTTATTTATTCTAGTGCCACATAGGATTCCATCACATAATGAATGAAGATTAAAAGAACAAAATCCTAATGAAAGAAAGCCTAAGGAAAGAAAAAAACCTCACTAGTTTGTAGTCTGGTAAATCACCACTTTGATTAGAATGATTTGTCTCTTTAGGTAGTGCAAACTACAATTGATTTATTTTTGGCCATTTGCTAAGACAAGCTGATGTAGCACTCAATTGCAGGTAGGAAAAGCTTTTTTCTTTCCCTCACAGTTAGTGGTGAAACTGTACCAACAAATTAGAAACCATTTTAGAGGACTTTTACTGGGAAAAGATATGGATGGAACTAATGAGCCAACAGTAGAAAATAAATAAATCGTGAGTGGTGATTTAGATCTATAACATTCACCAGCTACACAATAAGAACTGGTGATTCTTCTTCAACTTGTCTTTTTCATGAATCTTTCTCTGAATAAAAAGAGGGTGCACCTAGTGGAACAGGTTCCAATGTATCAAAATATGTATGGATCTAAAACTACATTATGATACAAATGAAGGATAAAGTTGGGTTATTATATAAGAAAACAAAGAAAATTATATCCTGAAGAACTCAAGATCACCTAGATGAAGACTGAATTTATAAGATATTAGAGTTGCTGATTACTAAGACCATGCCTTTTCTCAATCACATACTTGTCTTGTTTTTTATTGCACCCTTCCCCAAAAGCTTATTTGATTTTTACTAAAGAAAGAAAAAATGTTATCTGTTTAATGAAAAGATTAGCACCAGACAATTCTTTTTTAATATAAATCTAGGAAGGCATGCTATATTTAAATGACTAACCATCAGAGGTGGGAATGAGCGTATGTAAGTCAAGCCTCTGTATTCTGTTCTTGTACAATAAATATTGTCTATCATCTCTAAGGCCAGTAGAGGGAGAGACATTGAAGGTCTTCAGACAGTGATCCTGTCTAGCTAAGTTAGACATTGTACAGTATGAGAAACCAGTGCCAGAAATTTCAGTCCTCTTGCAATCTCATCTCTATACTGACCGAATGCCCAAAATAGCAGGATTGGATCTTTCACAAAATAAGGTGGCAGCAGCACTCACCCACCTTTCACTCAATAGTAGCTGGAGCAGTAATCTAAGTGGGATGCAGCTGGACTCTTCTTCAGCCTGATAAGTTTTGAATCAACATCAGAAGAGAAGGCGCTATTCACTAGTTGCTAGAGCATCGTGGTATGGTAAAAAACATTTACTGTTTGTACCCTATGAAACTCAGCTGCTGTGCTATCATAAATGCCAGGAAGGGGAGCAGGGACAGCTGAGGTCTGTAACTCTCACCCACTGGAATGAAAAGGTATTTTTAAGACTTTCAGTGAGTCTAGAAGCCTTATGTCTCCCATGGACCATTAATTCTCCTATCATCGAGTACAAGCAAGGGTCATAGGATCAAGGTGTTTTTCAGGTATTTGTGTCCAGAACAAACACAGATGAGCTGCATAGTGGACAAAAACATTTTCAGAGCAAGTCTCCTAGTCATCCCTGTTTTCTGTGATTTACTTTGCATTGCAGGGCAGTCTGAGAGCTTACAAGCTAAAGATTTTTTGGATGAAACTCAGCTGGAAGATGTGTTCCATGGTTGCATCTAGTGTGGTTCAGTTATGAGGGGATGTTCAGTATGCTGAGACAGAACAGACCTAGTCTGGAGTAAACCCCTAAAATGCTTATATGGTTAACACTGGGTTCTTGGCACTGATGTCTTACTCTGCAACCCTGATCCCTTGAGTCTTTCTAACTTTTTTGTATAGATACAGCCTCTATGTGCTCCCAAGGACGCTGCTTTAGCTGAATTGAGCTACCTTTCTCCTTTATCAGGGGAGTTTGAATTTACAATCTTGGAAAAATTCCCCCAGGTAAAAATCTCCTTGGCATGAAACACAAAATAGGGAATCTGTAAAGCTCCACATTCATTGTTTTCTAACGAATATATATTCCATCTTTATTTCAAAATATTTTATGTAGCAGTCACAAATATGAAAACAGCAAAATTTCTGTGGCCTGTTTTGTGAACACTGTTGTACTATATGTTGTGTTTCTAACCTTTAAGTTGAGAATGCTGCTAGGAATGCTCCAAACTGCATAAAAATTTAGTAAAATAGTTTCTTACAAATACTGGTATTGGGACTTCACTGTTGACAGTTTTTAATCCAGAGAAACCTTATCTGAGATTTACTGATAGCCAGTAAGCGAGAAGAGAAATAAACTCCTAACTGCAACTATCCTATCTTGGTTTTGTTAAGTCAAGAAAGCAATGTCAGCAGTGTACCAATAAAATTACAAACATGCATCTTGAGGTCTGCCTTCCATTTGTTAAAATAAAAAGCATTTCCAAGGAGCCAAACCAAAACACTTGCAATCTTTTTAAAATATTCATTTAAAAGATTAGAGTCTAGCTTTGATGTGCCATATTATATTGATGGATTACAGGGGATAAAAAAGCCACTGAAATTATATCAAAGATGCAGGTTTGAAGTGCAGTGCTTTACCAAGTTGCTTGTAAGCCAAGATTTTTTTTCCCCTTTATTCCTTATGTTTTTGCTTAAATTGACAGCTACCAGATGAAATTAATAGCCTGACCTATGTTATATCCACCCCTCACGAGAAGAAATGTCTGTAATTGCTGAGCAATGAGTGTGTTGTATTTTATTATGCAGGTCTCTTGTATCGCTGTGGAATATATTTTCTCAAAATTCTTTGAGGCTTTACGCTGTATTATTTCATAAAACCTATTAAAGCAGGTAAAAGGTAAAGCGTTGTCTTCAGAAGACCTTAGAGTTCACTGTACCTTGCTGCTTTACTTTCCAGTTCTTGATTTCACAGGTAGTCTTGATTTGAAATCAACCCTTGCAATGTGGAGAAAAAGAAAATCCTGATTTTTATTTGCACTGCAGCTCTTTTGCAGCTGCCACAGTATGAAGCTAGAGCAAGACTGCATGAACTACATCCCAAAGCTGCTGCCTCTTAGTAGGTTTATACAGTGAAGCTCTACTGTAAATGCAAGTTGTGTCCAATTTAGTAATTTTTGCAGTCCTCTAGTGTCCCAAAGAAGAGGTTTTGAGTCTGCTAGCTTATCTAGGTAAGTTTGATCAATAGGACTAATAGAATATATTGCTTGTCACTATCATGCTTGCTTTTTTAATGTGTTATATGGCATTCCAGGCAGCCTGCTTTGCCCTTAAGCAGTGGAGTGGTTCCTAAGTGGTGGAAACATAGTTCAGTGAAACTGAAGAGCTGAGCAATGTAGAGAAAATACCAGAAGGAGAAAAATTCAGCATATTTTGTTGGAATGTAGTGAATAGTCAGACAGGAATGTTTCATAGAAATAGTCCAATTTAGCCAAAATATCAAGAACAAATTATGCTGGAAAACTGCCAACACAGCTTCTTAGCTGCGGGAAATCTGGGCTTTCTGAGGCTGCAGCCTTTCAGGAGCTGACCTTGTAACCGGGAACTTTTGTTCAAACTGCTACAGGGCTTTAATGTCCAATAAATGTGTCCCTTTTAACTGAGTGTTTCAGTATTTGAATTTTGTTGTTGTTGTTCTTAATCAGATTGAAATTACATTCTGGAATATTAAATTCCCCCATGAAACAGTGACCTTCCTCTGCATAGTTAAAATGGGGAATAATCTTCTAATACAAGAGAAACACTGTAATTTGCAGCAGCTGTCGGACTTTTCAAAGGTGTCTTCTATTATTGCCAGCTTATTTATGCAGAGACTGATGGGATTCCCCATCAAACATGCACAGTTAAGTAGTTATGCTGCTGACAACCAAGTTCCTATTTCACAAAATATTATACCTGTGGCATGTAAGCAGACAAATCATGGCTTTCAGGGCCTTTATCGTGCTTTTCTTAGGTGACTGTATTGTCGACAATGTTCACAGTGTCTGCAAGTAAGCATGATAAAATTCAAGTCAGGTTTTATTCCTTGTGCGGCTTAGTGAAGCTGGGAATAGTGGCAGAGGCACTAGAGCTGGCTGTTGTGAGGATCACAGAGACCCAGCTATATCCATTTACACTCAGTTCACGTTTGGGTGCCTGATGCTACAAAAGAGGCCCAGAATGCTTGTTTTTTTCAAATAGAAAGGAGATGCTGCAGAATTTGCACTTAAATAAGAAAGATGTGGCACTAAAGGTGCAGGTAGGTGAGCAGATAATTCATGCCAAACCCTGATGCCGTTTTGTGTCATCATTTTGTTTACATGCTCAGCTATGGCATCATAGCACAGCCAGTATGAATTGTAAGAATTTCAGCAGTTTCCTAGACTTACAGGCATGTTTGAATATCAACATGTGTATGTAACACATCTGCTAGTGAGCCAAAACGAGGAAGAAGATGCAGGAGAGGCTATAGGTGATCTATTAATTACCACTGATTATAACTGTAAGTGGATTGTTTAACAAAGGCAATAAGAAGGCCTGGCAAACATCTTTTATGTCCAAACCCAGAGACCACTGAAACTCCTATATTGTTTATGCTGTTTCAGTTTTCTTTATCAGAGAGAAATCAGTGGTGATTCTGTGTGTTTATGCACTACCCATGTCCTGGAAAATGGAAAGTGAGATTTTAGTATTGACTTCCTAGCCTTTACTGAGGAAAAGAAAAAAAAATACAGCAAGGATGACTCCATAGGTTCTACTGTTTGGCAAAGTAAGAGGAAATATTTTAACTTTGGAACATTTTAACAATGTGTTCAAATTTGCCACGGTTTTCAGAAAAATACTGGCACTTTCGCCATTTGTGGCATGTATGAATTAAAGACTGTGCAATGATATGTGCAGAACTTCAGTGCAATCTCACAGGTCTTGTTCTAGATGATTCATCTTTTCCAGCTGTTGGTTAAAGTAAGCAGATTCACGCGTTAACAAACCAAAAAACAATGAACTCCAACGGGACAGGTTCAATTTGCATAGCATGATGAAATATGGTGTTGCTTTGAAAGGCATAAATTTTCCAGTTCAGGAGTATTTATGTGTATACTCTATTTCCAGAATCTTTGTTTAATGTACTTGTTGTCTTGTTACGTTGCATTCTGGTAATTTTAAGGAGCAGAGAAAGATACAGCTCCTATATAAACAGAGAACCAAGGAACACAGTTGAGGCCCTACCCTGCAATGCAGGAATGTATGCCATTGTGGACAGTAGAAGTAGCAAAGTGGGGAAAAATGAACCTCAGAATTCCTTCCCTCCCTGGCATGTCTTTGCTTAAGGAATATATTTGAGAGAAGCATATTTTGCCATGTGTTCGAATATGTATACAAAACTCTGTGGATATGTATGAATTCATCCTTCTATCAATGTAATGTACATCATATTATCAATAATTAAGAAACTTAGTGGCACTTGAAATTATAGTTTTGATAGGAGTATGGTATAGCGTGGTATTATAAGGCAATTCTAGTGGGAAAGGTGTGTCTTAGACCAAAAGATGAAGCTGGGACAGGAAGGGAAGGCTGTGGATAAGCTAATAATCTGAGGGAGAGGAGTACCAGGGTAGGGTGATGATACAAGTAGTGCACCAGCCTGAACTTCTCATCCTGTTGTGTTTGGTTTTGGTTTCCGATTTTCTCCAGTTGTAATGAATGGGTAGACAAGGGGCATGTGATCAGAAACTATCCGATGTTAGTTCTCACCCGCACTCAAACAATTGCATACTTTGTTCCTGAAGATGTTGGGAACATCCGTGACTGGGTAGATGGGATCAGGAAGGGTCTTCTGCATAACCTTCTCTGTATCCAGTTAGGCACCCTGGGTAGTAGTCATAAGCAACTCATGGCATGAGATAGACTTAGTTTGAAACTGTATTAATTGCTCTAAGGTATTTGGCTTTTTTCTGCTCAACCTGTTTTTATTGAAGGTAACAGGTCTTCTATTTATCATGGGGAAACAAGGGAATAGATATGAATGGCGTTAGGCTACTCCATAATAATAGCACGTGTAGTTTAATATGCTGCAAATCCTCATGCTTCTTTCGTGTGATAACTTTTTCAGGAAACAGTATCTAAAGAGCACTGTGGATATTTTTGAAGGAGATGTAATCTCAGAAAACAGCCTGGAAGCTTTTTTATTGAATTACTGGTAATTATTCCCTTCCAGCTAATCTAAAATCTAGTAGCTCCACTTATATATTTGGGATTTGGCCCCTTATGAGAAATTAAAACCGTAGCAAAATATATAATCTGCAGAATTATCTTGCCCCTCCCAATCAGACTGTTAGCTCTCTGAAAATATGCTGAAGTAATAGAAGAATCTAGAGAGTAATGAGCTATTCCCATAAAAAGAAAGAAGCTTTAAATCTAAGCACACATACATACCAAACTAAATTCTGGACATCTAATTTTTCAGTATTCTGGGCTTAATTAACATTTCTGCCTCAATTTCCTCATTAAAAAATGAGAAGCAATAAAATGCTTACCTTTATAGTCATAGGGATGCTCTGTTGGTAATTAGATGCTGTCAGACAGAATTGCTGTAAATTACAGTAATTACTGTTCATTAATTAATTCTGACAGTTTTATGTTTTATTGTAATGCACTGTCATAGTGCTATAGTGTTTAAACTGGATGCCTTTAAAATGAACATTCACATTAAAAAGGAGTGAAAGAGAACCTTTTATTGAAATTAAAAAAAGTTCCACAGAAATATTTTATTATGATCTAATTTTGGCTATGGGATTCTGAAGCTGAAAAGGACTACATACTGGTAATTGCATGTATTAATAAAATTTAAAATGATAGAAAAAAAATATGCAAGAGACATTCAGTATTTAAAATGAACTTCTTATTTTAGAGCAGAAATCAGTATTTAATTGTAGCATTCTCTGTTGAACTGTATTTCCAGGGAATGTTTTGTGCCAAAGAGAATTAAGGCAGGAAAGTTGGCATTTCCCTTGGGAGCAGAAAACTAAATACTATATCTGTATCTCTCACTGTTAGAAGTGAGACTTCCTTTGGCTCATATAGCACTGAAATACTGTACTTGTTGGTTTATTGTAGTAGTAGTAGTGTAATTTACACTATTGCTATGAAGTGATGATAATTGCATTATTGCTATGCAATAACAGAGAAATTATGTTATTATTTTATCCGTGTTACTGATGTATAAACATGGAGAGAAAAGGATCTGCCATTTCCACTCCTAAGTTAAGGCATGGCTGGCAGAATACATCCATTTCAAACCTGCTAGGTAGAAAAGGAATGTGGAAGTGAAAATGAAATAAGGTTGTAAATTAACAGGGTAGTGGATGTGTGTTTTACATAATGCATGATGCAAACAATGTAATAAGTTCTACAGTAGGTGAAAAAGAGTTTTAACTATCCTCTGTCCATGGAATCCATGGTGTAATTTAAATGAGATTAGAAAGCAGAAAACAAGATCATGACTACCCTACAGAAATACATCCTGTCTGCCCAGGAGTCCTGTAACGCATCAAGTGAGGAGGAATGTATGCCCTGCCAGTCGGTGCCAGTATACGAACTACATGCAGACCATTAAGTTTCTCTAGAAAATCTGTGTCTGGGTGTCTGCAATACTAATAAAAAGAAGCACCTGTTCCAGACTCCAAACGCAATCTGCAAGAAAATCTACCAAGCTGAGATAGCTGCTTAAGCAAAGAATCACCCAAAGTCAATATTTGTAAGCACCCCATTTCCCTCCACAATATACATCTCCCAAACAATGTTTTTTAGAGTAGCATGCAAAAATATATGTTATCTTGCTGTATGAACTAAAGGTTTGAAGGTACAAGGGAGCATGTTTATGACTAATAATCAAACTGTTTTACATTTATTTCATAGTGTCTGTTCACATACATCATGTATTTTGATAAAAAGAATAGTGCTGGTTAGAAGGGAGCAGTACTGGTCTCTGCCTTGCTCTGAGGCAATAGGCAGATTTTGTGGAAACTGAAGAATCACCAACCAAATCACAGAATGGCTGATGTTGGAAATAACCTCTGGGGGTCATCTTGTCTGACCCTGCTGCTCAAGCAGGGCCACCTAAGGCAGATTGTCCAGGTGGCCTTTTAGTATTTCCAAGGATAACTCCACAACCTTCCCAGGCAACCTATGTCAGTTCTCAGTCACCCTCACAGTGAAATAGTGTTTCCTGATATTCAGAGGGAACCTCCTGTGTTTCAGCTTGTGCCCATTGCCTCTTGTCATGTCACTGGGCGCCACTGAGAAGAGCCTGGCTCCACCCTCTTTACACCCTTCCTTCAGGTATCTATAAACATTGATGAGACCCCTCTGAGACTTCTCCAGGCTGGACAGTCCCAGTTCTCTGAGCTTTTCCTCAACAGGGGAGATGCTCCAGTCCCTAAATCAACTTTGTTCTCTTTGCTGGACTCTCTCCAGTATGTCCATGTCTCTCTTGTACTGGGGAACCCAGAACTGGACATAGTACTCCAGGTATGGTCTCACCAGTGCTGAGTTGAAGGAACGGATCATGTCCCTCAACCTGCTGGCAACCCTCCTCCCAAGGCAGCCCAGGATACCATTAGCCCTCTTGGCTGCAAGGGCATATTGCTGGCTCATGGTGAGATTCTTGTCTGCCAGGACCTCCAGGTCTTTTTCTGTCCAACTGCTCCCCAACTGTTTGGCCCCCAGCATGTTCTTGTGGATGGGGTTGTTCCTCCCCAGGTGCAGGACTTTGCACTTGCCTTTGTTGAGCTCTGTGAGGTTCTGGTCAGGCCATTTCTCCAGCCCGTCAAGGCAAAAACTCACTGAAGTTATTGCACTGAAAAGGAGAGCTGGGAGAAAGGTCAGTTCACTCTAAGAATAGTGAGCAGGGATAGATTTATTTACAAGCATCTCAAGTTTCACCAGGCAGTTCAGACTTTTCTGTGTTTTAAGAGTTATTTTCTTCTGGAGTTTTTATTATTCTAGTAAAACATACCTTAAGGGAATGAAAGCCAAGTATCATTTGATGTGCTCACTTCAAGAAGACAAGTGAGACAAAGGTAATTCTACTTCAAGGGTCTGGTTTATTTGGGTCCCATAGAGCAGAATGTTCCCATAAAAAGCAATGCATTGACACTCAGATTTGTTTAAACTGGAAGGAATTTAGGTTAAGCCTCTCTGTTGATACTAACTGTGGTATCATTTCAAGTAGGTGGAACACAGCACATTTGAAGCTCTTTTGGATCAAAGCTCCCTTTCCGTTAAAACCAAAGTGTAAGCTGTGCAGGTCATGAAATCCTGGAGCCACGCTGTGACTGTACAACACTGTTACCCAAGCCAAATGGCACTTTTTACTCTGATTTACTTTCCAAATTGTTCAAAAGTTACAGCATTGATTTTAATGGAGGTAACTGAGGCTATGTGGCTATGAGGTCCTAGTACAGTAAAGACAAATGGTAAAATGCATTCTAGAAGATTGCTTCAATCCTCTAAAAGGAACTGTGAATGGAGTAAAAATGCTGGACTGCCAGTGTAATTCATAACCGGTAAACAGTCCTCAACAGTCAATGGGCAAAGAATCCTGATAACAACTCAGCTGCCTCAAACGTAGAAGCACATTCTTTGTTTTATCAAAATATTTCATCCATATTCCAGTCTGTCAGTGATTCAGTAGGTCTGATATCTGTCTATGTATTCCAAATTATTAGCACTATTTTAAACTTTTTACTCATTTTAAACAAAATAAGTAAAAAAAAATATAATGGAAAGTAAATTTTTCTCCATATGAACTTGAGTTTTGGCCTTTTTTCTTTGCTTTCTTGTTAGTATTTTGTTTTCCAAACTGGTATGAGCCTGCTATGCTGACGATTATGTATCTCTTCTTAAACAGCTTCCCCAGAACTTTGTTTTGATGTCAGATGATGAGACAAATAATTACTTCACTAGTTTTAAAAAGAATGTGTTGCCTAATTTGAAAGTAAAATTACATTGAACAATAATAAAATCAAATCCTTTTGGTAATCTGAGATTTTCTCAAAGGTTTATTTTCAGAGACTGCTTGAGAAAAACTGCACAGACTGATCTCTTTGAGTGTATGTAAAACAAAATTATTTTTGTTTGTAGAATCTTCTATTTAAAGGCACCTGTTAAGTTAGATGGAAGGCATTTCTATGTGGTTTTGTCTTTGTTGCTTTCAATTATATTGCTTGCATGTGTCACAGCAATGAATGACATAAAATAGTTTCCTTTGTGGGTATGTAAACAATGGAATGTGACTGCTTAATACTATCAAGCAGCCTTTACTTTGTTTTTATCTTATTTTTTCCTTAACAAATTAGACTTTCATCATAAATGCTATTTCAACTACTGAATAAACTCAGTGTTTTTCCTGTAGTTTACCTAATATTTCTAATTATAACAGCCCTTTACATTCAAAAACTTTTTGTGTCTACAGTGATAGAAAAAGATAAAATGATATTAGATGAGATTATAACAGTGAAATATTTTGTTACCGAGCAACTGGAGTTGTTTACTTCTTTCTTAAATTCTTAGAATACCTCTGTAGAAGACTTTTTTCTCTGGCTATTGATATGGTGTTTAGCAAGTCTAAAAATGATGGAAGAAGACCGGGGATGGGTAGAAAGAATTAATGGGAGTGGAGGTTGAACTTAGTTATTTTTGCCTGATAAACTGATAGCAGCTTGGGATGAACAATGGAATGTTTGGGACATGTTTAGATAAGTAATTCCAATAGGCAAAAAGGTAATTCCGGATGATGCAGTGCGTATATCTTTAATATATGAAAAGGCCACTTGCCAGTGATTATTCTGAGAGGGCTCTCTTAATCAGTCTGGCCAAAATCCTTCCATCTTCTCTGAATTACTAAATATTCATTGCACTGGAAACAAACGTGTGAAAATTATTCTGAAAAGGTGTGGAGTAGTATATTTGCTTCAATCTATATATAAAAATAGAATAATCAATTGACTTAAATTTTCAGATCTTTTGGGCTAGTTTAAATTGATGTTTTTCAGCTAGTGTACTGCTCCCCACCTATTTTTTTTTCTAAAGTCTATTACATTTTTATGTAATAAAGATACTAGCATTGATTTAATATACTTCCTCTATAGACCTCAAAATTGGAGATAAGCAACATTGTGAAATTAAAAACAGTCATGCCATGTGAAGAAAGTGGTTAATTAGTAGGTCCCAGTAAGTAAATGTAAATGGAGGATCCCATCAAACAACAGTATTTTTTTTTTAAACAATCTTTTAATCTGTAGTCCTTAATATTCTTTGTTCTTAACTTGGAAGAAAATGTAAAGTCACTTATGGTATTTGTGGATGATTCACGAACTAAAAGGAGGTAAAAAAAGCTTCAGTGGCTATAGCAGCTCTAACAGCTTCACCCATCCTGCTGTGCTAGCTAACTTCTTCATGTGACTCCTATGATGGCACTAACTCCTGTAGTACCTATTTGCATTCTGCAAGCCCTTAAGATAGTCCCAGTCACTGCATACTACACAGGAGAGCTTTCAAGGGTGACAGATACCCCACAATGCCAGTGCTGCTATTTCAACACAGCCTTTCCAGAACTTGCCCCCTACTCGCTCCCCTGCAATGCTTCAAGCTCTCCCTGTCATGCCTCTGTGAATACCTGATTTGTGCTGCTGTTTACCAGTGCCTGCTGGCAGACCTAGATAGGTAGGACCAGGCACCACAGGACATCTGATGTATGGACCAAAGAAGGACCATTTCTGTTAGCTTTTCTCTACTGTGTGTTGTATCAGCTTTGGTCAGTGCTACTGGCTGTCAGAAGCTGGATTGCGGGTCCAGCTGGCTTCTGGTTGCTGGCGCCAGGAGCCAACGTTGAGCAAGCACCATGTGTATCTGTTTTCTATAGCTGCCAAGGAACAAGATGATGCCATGGGAAATAGCGAGCATACTGCGATGACCTTGTTATGCATGCTGACATGGGTAGTTGTTAGACAGATTTTAGTTGCCTGGGAAACCTCCATTTCAGCTCTCAACCCACAATGTCAGGGCAAGAGCCCAAGTAAGGACTAGCATTTATAGAAGCTAAGCTAAGCATCTGTAGAAGTTAAGCACTGGACGATGTGAGGTTGCTCTATTCCTAGTGGTCATTATGAGCACTTCTTATAGCTGTGGCTGTAATTGTGGTCACACATGTAGTGCTTTTCCTGTGGTGTGCCATGCAGTATTGAGCTCTTACAAGTGAGATGTTTTTACTACATCCTGCCTGGGAAAAGAAAAAAACGTGTGTGAAGTCGTGAGGACATGGAGACATGGTTGTATGCGATCCGCTGCACCGCACTGAAGGATTGTGCCTTCATGAACTAAAGCAGCTCTAGGAAGTCACTTCCAAGCATGGAGTGATCCAGAAAGTGGAGATTGCTGTAAAGACTACCTGGTGCAATTTCCTCCAAAATATTTCAAAGACCAAGACTGGGGATGATAAGGAAATTTATTCATGAATCCTGTGGGAGCATTATTAGAAGGTGGAGTGTACGTAGCCATGTGAACTTCATCTTTTAATATGTTATGGTGGGTTGACCCTGGCCATTCACTTAAGCACCCACCAGCTGCTTGCTCACTGCCCCCACCTACAGCCCCCACAACAAGATAAGGGAGAGAAGAACAAAAGCAAGAAAAACATGTGGGTCAAGATAGAGACAGTAGATGTTAACGTAAATGTTAAGTCAGCTTTACATTTTACATTGTATCTTAAAGAAACTGAGTGACATAGCCAGTGATATAGTCGGAGTATCTAGAGAAGATTCTCAGTTCCAGGCCCCAGCTTCACAAAGATCTGTGAAAGCATGAGCTACTCGTGTTCACAAAAGAGGAAGGAAGGGGTGCAGGTTTAGGAGATGTTCTGAATGCCAGAACTGCTATCATGTTAATCATCTAATGTGTATGGTCCCCACGAATCTACTGAGACAAGGTAGAGGCTACACATTTTCTAGAATGAGTATACTACGCTTGAATGCATTAATAGTTGTCATGATCTGTGCATGAAATACATAAAAATATATGAAATTATAGGATCAAAAGTAAAAGAGCACACTAAGGATATGAGTCTGTTCCCAGTGAGATTGGTTGTTTGTTTTTGTTGTTGTTTGTTTGTTTGTGTCTGCTTTTGTTTTTTAACAGAATAAGAAAAAAATGTATAGACTTTAAAAAGTTCCTTAAGGCAGTTCCTCTCTTTTAAATAATGTGATAGACCACTAGCACCCCAAGTGGAGTAACCCAGTACAAAGCTGGATGTTAACATCCAGATTTTTTTTACTATTTTACTTTCGTCTTCCCAGTGTTATCACTTTGTGTTATTAACATACATGTGTTTTTTTCTTTAAAATTGTCCACTACTAAGGCTGGGTGCTAGAGCGCCTGATGAGAGCAGTCATGCTCTTTCTTCTGAAGCAGTGAATCCAAATAAAATAGTCTGTGCAGACAGAGCTTTCAAGATGCCTGAAACGTGGGGTATATTTAGGAATTTCTGGAGATGAATGTAATTTCTTTAAAAAATTGAGAATTATTTTGAAAGCTGCTGTGGTTGAGAGGATAGATGTTTGGAGAAGTGTATGAAGTTAATATAATTAAACGTCTTTATTTACAAGAGTGGGCAGGAATGAGAGTGCATTTGGCAGCCTCATTTGGCATGTGGCTGTGCTAAGGAAAGCAGTCAATGGCCTGACTTAGGCTGAAATAAATTTTCCAAAGAACTAAGGGCAAGACTCAGCACCTTCCACTCTAAGTACAGGATTTGTTTCATTGACTTGCTTTGCCTAACTTATATATATGCGCATTAAGAAAAATAACAACAACAAAATGCTGAACAAAGCATTCTGCATATAGACTTTTTGCCCTGGGGAGTGAGAGAGCATGTGACGCGAGAGAGTCACGTTGCTCACCCCCTGCTGAGAGGCACCTGGGTCCCGCACGGCTCAGTGCTGTGTGAGCGGCTGAATGGAACAGAATAGTGTCTTAGCAAGTCATGAAAGATTTTATATCGGGGGCAAGGCGGGGAATAATATGATGTAGGTATGGCATACCTATTCTCAGGCAGACGGTACTGTCAGTGAATAACAAACCTTGCAGATTCTATCATATAGCAAATTTTTGTGTGTATTTTAGGCATGGAAAGAAATACAGTGTGGTTGGTTTTCTTGTAATACTTAGAGGAAGGTGAAGCACGAAAAATTAAATACAGTTTTCTTTTTTAACCGCTTTATAATGCAGCTATATGTTCACACGTTTTTCTGAAGTATTAATGGCAAACACAATAGTTAATGATGTATACAGTCCTGATGCTGAATTATATATCAGGCAAAAGGGTATGTGATTTATCATATTTGTTTTTCTGTGTCCTTAATTTTTCTGTGATTAATGTGTCATGCAAATAGAAAGCTTTCTGTATTGCTATGGAAAAAAATATACTTTTTTTTTCACCACAAATTTGCAATGCAAAATCCTTTAAAATTAAAAAAAAAAAGCACTTTTAAGTACAAATGCATGATCATTTTTTAATGCTATCAATTTAGATTTATTATGACAAATTCTCCTTGGGATAATTTATGGTATTATGGCTTATGGTACACCTCAGGGGATCAACAAAGAAGTTAATTGTTCCTCAGAGATGTACAATTTCCACCCTTTGCCCCTCAATCAACAGCTTGCAAAGCAGTAACTGAGAGAATGTGGAGAAATAAATCTGAGTCTATTATTTCTTCTTGGAACATGTATGTTCTTCTTCTGTATGTTCTTGCTAGAACATACAGAAATAAATGCAGCTGGCTGGTGCGGGGTTCTTACACATCCCTCTGGCTACTCGCAGAGACAGGATCTTAGTCTAGACTGATTCAGGTCTGATCCAGTATAGTAATTTCTGTGTTGCTTACCCTTAGCCTTTGTTATTCTGGGTCAGTTGATCAACACATTAGGAGCTGTAACCAAGAGTCTATCCATGTTTTGACCAACTGGTAAGGAAAAGCTTAGCAGCAGGCTGTACTGTGCCTGCTTATTCAGTGTGAAATAAAGGCACACAAGAGCCTTTGAGGGGTCGTTTCTTTTTTGTTTCTTGTTTTACCAGTGTCTGTTGTGCTAGTAGGAACTCGGATAAAACATTCTAGACAATGTTACAGCTGTTACAAAATGATCAAGTTTATTAACATGTCCGAGAGCTGTGTAGTTCAGGTATTAGGAAATATTGTGACTATCTGATATTGAAGATGTTTTTTGGGCTGTTAGATTCTCATATCTATCCTACATGTTTATATTACTGGAAAATACCTTAATATTGGTTATATGCCATTATTGCAAACAGGTTTGTGTTCTGTGTTTTTCTGACCAGCTCTGTGCTGCTCACTTTTTTGCCTTGTAGAATTGCCCCTAAATTATTATTAGGAGGAAGTATAAAACATTTCGATTTTCTCTTGTTCTTCTCTAATTAATATGATTGTGACATCTACAGAATAAAGGAACAGTCTTACCTCATGGGGAACCTCTAGTGTTTGTCTTGATGCCAATGTGGCAATTTGATGTAATAGAGGCAACAAAATCCACCAATTTCTCCTGTGATGTAGCTGCAGATTCTCTGTCCTTCTTACTTATTGCTCTGTGTTAGCAATATTTTTAGGAACGACTTCTGTAAATGACTCAAGTGTAAACACTGTCCTTTCTGTATTTTGTCAATTATACTTGTGGCAAACCTAAAAGTGTCTTTCTTATCCTTTACAACAGGGAAAAAAATCAGAAAAACATCCTGTGGAAGCACTCTGCCCTTTCCACACAAAATCCTGCATCTGCTTGTTAATATGCAATTCCTGATACCGTGAACTTCCATAGAGGTTAGAGATGGGAAAGATTTTTTTTAGGTCACCTAGTCCTCCCTTCAGTTATACATACAGTAGATTCACATAAGGCACAGTCATGTCCCCTCTGCACTGAAAGGGAGCATTCTTTTCAAATGGCATGAGTGCTTCACTGATACTGGAAAGAAAAGACCTTTTTCCTGTAAAGGGTGTGTGTGATGAAGTTGTAGCACGTTTGCATAAAAGGCTCTTTGTTAATTGCTATTGTGCTAATGGTGCTTTGAATATGAATGTTTTGTAAGCAAGAAACAGGCAATGATTCAGATGAGCAGTGCCACAAAGAAAACTTAAGCAAGACTGCAAGTGAAAGAAAGTCTTTGGCATTTTGCAGTCTGTTTTTTGAATGGGTTGCACAGATTCAAGTAGTGAAGACTATACGTGTAATAAACACAGTACTGAAGATGTAGATTGCACTAAAAATTTGTAAAACCAAAACAACAAAAAAAAGGCATTTCTATCAGAGTGAAACTGCTGAAGAAGTTGCTGGCAAACTTGTGTCTGTGTGTGTGTGCGTGTCTGTGTGTGTGTGTGTGTGTGTGTGTGTGTGTGTGTGTGTGTGTGTGTGTTAGACATGCCTCTGTCACAAGTGAATCGAGGATGAGGCATACATTTGCAGCAGGCTGAAGTGTCTTCTAGTCCACCTGGTGAAAACCGCCTATGTCCATATTATCAGGCTATTATGCCTGTCTTCATGAAATTATTCTCGCTTATCTTGGATATTTTACAGTTGGTGGACTTAGAAATCTTTGTAAGATACAGTCACTTGGCTAGCTAAAATTTAGGAATTTGCAGATTATTCTAGGATACAGAATTTGCTGCTAGTGACATAAGGTATCTGAATAATCTTCTGTTTACAACAAAAATATACATAATTCTGTTCTTGAACAGAGAGGAATTAAAAAAACTCTGTGACCATTTTCCTCCCTACGATCAGAAAGCCAATGTCCTCCCTAGCCGTCTCCTTGGATTTAATCTACATGCTATGTATTTTACAGATAGGGATACCTGATCTATCTTTAAACAAACTTGCTCAGGCATGGAAAGCTGTCTATAAAAGCAGCAGGTAATGTATATTGATGAGAAATGTGCTAACAGAAGTACACCTCAAGTTGTAAAAAGCGGAGTTAGTGAAGAGTGGCTAGTGTGTTGTAAATTCACTATTTAATTTTCCAGCAACTAGAGCATGTAAATAGGCTCTGAACTTTTGAACACAGGTGAAGTTATGAAAGTGTTTCTTCAGTCCAACAGTAGAAAGCATGCACATTATTCTACAATTTAATTAAAATTATTTCTTTTATTTCCACATGACTACAGTGGTTAGACAGGATATCTGCTGACTAGAGATAAAACATTGCAGAGGAGTGGTGACAGCAACTTTTATTCCTAATACAGTAGATGCATAGATACATGCATACATAAGTGCTTATATAATTATGCATACAGGGATAATTTAAAGAGCCATTTTAAAATCTGCTATGTCAATGTATAGAAAATGTGTGAAGTTTCCCTGGGAAGATCTTTTGTAGATTATTCTATTTTGGTATGTTTAAAATGTTGAGACTATATGAAAACTTAAGTAGTTCAATATTGTACTTAAGAGAGGTGTAGAGAACTATTAATAGCAGTTGTGTTTTCTTAATTTGCAAGGGGCTATTTCCAAGCTGCGGACTCAGTCAAAAAGAGCTTTGTTGAGAAGAACCCTCAAGAAACCTATTGCAAGTTTTGCCTGAGTCAGAACTGCGAACTTGTACTATTCATGTTGTTACACAACACAGATATTTCCAATAATGTTTCCCCATTGCTTCTATAAAGCAAGAGTTGGTTGAGAACGCTCATTTGCAGACAGTTGCTGTTAAAAGAAAGCAATAAAATTCCTGCAGGTGGAATATTCTAATTTGCTTCAATCAGCATCTTTAAAAGCTAAGATTACAAACTGAACCAAGCTAAGTTTGTGGGGTTTTAAACTCTTGTTTGTGCCCGTGTTAATGTGAAGTTTCTTTTATTTTGCTTAAGATGCTTTTCAATGTAAAATAAAATAAAATAAAATAAAATAAAATAAAATAAAATAAAATAAAAGCAACACCAAGAGACTTAAAATGTAGGTGATTAACTAGGAACACTGGGTGTTTTATCTGTGACGTGACCTTATAGCTGACAGCTGACCACTCAATTGTTTAGAGTTTAGTAAGGCAAGCCAGGTAGACTCCTGTGAGAGTTAAATAGGAGTCCCATAGAAATAATGCTAAAATCTATAGAACTGAGGAGTTTTGCCTTTGCTGTTGAATTGTATAAGTGACCTGAAGAGTCTGTAGAAATGTAAGTATTCTCTGATAATCAGTACTGGATGTCTTTCTAAAAGATATTTCAACCAGAAATTGCTGAGATTATTACAGAATTTGCTGGATTAAATTTTATGGCCTTCATAAAGATCAGATTAGATTAGTGTAACTGGTTGTTTCTGTCCCTAAAACCTGAGTTCATCATGTTTCCTGTAAAGGACTGTGATACAAAAAAGTAGCTTTAACTCTCAGTGACCTGTCCTGGTCAGCTCCTTTGTGTCTGGCTGTCTGATTTTTAACAATGTAAGCAGTTGCTACAGAACCACAAGTGCTTACAGGACCTTATTTTCAGAATTCGTAGTTAAAAAAAAAGGAGATCAGAGTATATTTTCTGTGCTATTACTGTCCTTTGGCCCAACTAACCTCCCATGTGCTGCTTTTGACAGGGGACAGGACTCCTGCTTGCAAACACAATGACCCGTGCATTGCCTGCCCTAGGAAAGAGGCAGCATTTCCCTCTTTTTCACCGTATGACCAATCCCTCTAGTCTGATTTCACAGAAATAATTTTGAAAATGTCAAATTATAATTTCTGATGGTGAAGGAGACAGGGAGGCTCTTGGCCTTTAAAATACCTTCTGTGGCTGTTCATAGATTTTCTGGATGTATTCCAATAAATAAAATATTGCCTGTTAGGTGAAGAAAGACTATTCCTTCTAATCAGTGACTATTTCTATTATAGAGCTCCTTCTGAACTGTAGTGCATTTACTACATAAAACATCTGAAGAATTTTTATGAAGTAGAATCTGATGAATCTTTGAAAATCAATTCCTCTGTGCATTACATACACGAGGTAAAAACATCCAGGCATTAGCTGAGTCTTGGAGATGAATTGCATTATTTGTCTTTTTAAGATACCTGTCTCCTGATATTATGTGCCATATTATAAAAACAAATAAAAGAGAGAAACCTTATATAAATATAAGGCAGTCATTTGTAATTTTTTAAACGTTTTTGCCAAATACTGAGGTATACAGAGAACACTTTCCTAAGTTTTGAGACAAGTAGTTGCCCAAATTAAGTACAAAAAGGAGAAAAAACGATCATATAATTTTTTTTGTAAGGAACAGTAATATTTTATGTATATATGAAAAGCTACATTAAAAAAAAATCACATAACTTCGTCTGTCAGTCAGAAACCATGTTCACATAGTCATGATGTCAAACTGCTGTGTGACAAGATGTGTGAGTGACTGTGCAGTCGAGATACAACACATCCACCTATATCAGATTTTCCCATGAACAGCATACCAGTTCAGTGTATGTTGCATAACCTTAGATCTTTGCTGTATTTTAACACATTTATTCCTCTGTTGGTCAAACACTGGCTAATGAAAGCAGAAGTCATGAGAAAAGGCCAGTTTCCAAGCTATCTAAAGGTCAACATTACGCTTCACTATGGCAAGTTTCCTGGGGCACTGACAAAGTAATATTAATGAACACTAGTTTCAAAAGAATCACAAGTAGTTATATTAATGTCATTCTCAGTGTGCAAGGTGATACCATATAGTTGTCTACCTTTCTCTTTGTTTTCACCTGTTTCACTCATTTTTTAATTTTTTTTCCTTCATTTTCATTCATGTAACATTGATTTGTGTTAAAATCCCCAGCATAACCATAGCCTGTTTTTACTGTTTGATCAAAACAAAAAGTCACACACTTACCCCAAAGAGCATACAGTTTACTGTAATGCAACATCTAGTCATGTGAAATAGGGGGAAGTCGCAGGGGGTATGGGATAAGTACAGCCTTGTTGCTGAGTTTCTCTTTTTAATACTTTTAATTGTTCTCATAACAGCAGCTGTTTGTCTCCTTCTGTGCGAGTCATTGAGCTCATTTCAGCTCGATTTGCTTCCATGTTCTGTTCTTACATATGTGACAAAAGGAGGGCAAAGTTTCCCATTGCTGTGGTTGTTGACAAAGGAAGCCCCATGAACTTGAGAACAGCTGAATTATTATCTTTTCCAGTGCACAATAAAATGTCACCACTATGTCACAGCAGCAGTGTACGTGCTGAGAACGGACTTGGAAAGTACTAAAAGCAATGAGGGCCAGAACAGAACCACTTGGCTAAATGGTTGTCCTTCGAATGCACATGGACAACATTAACTAAAATCCATAGAAATAGCTTTAAAAATATTAAAGACTAACAGATTTCAGTTATGGTGCGCATGGAATCTCACACTCTGATTCTCACTGCTCACTTGTCTGTGCAAAAACAGTTGTCAAATGAGGGATGTGCTTTTTTCTTTTTCCCCTCTAACTTAGCATGTGCAGAGTTCATTAAACATGCCTAGTAAGCCTGGTTATATGAGTGCTCCATAGCTAGCATGCCAAGAAGAACTTTGATCCATCATTTTAGGATGTGTTTCCTGAGTACAGAATCAGATATTGTGCAGTCAAATGTGAAGCTGCAGACAGGGTGAAGTGTCCAGGGATCCTTTTTCACCCATATCTGTGGGTGTTTGCACTCTGAGGTTCAGTCTGTTTTCAGACACTTGTAATAAGGTTGATTTATAGCCTTCCTGACACCATTCACTCCCTTTCTACTACCATCCTCATAATGTTTTATTCCCAGCTTCTTTCCATGGCACTTGTCACTCTACCATATAACCTAGAACATATTTTATTCCTACTGCGGCTTCCTCCTTTAAATTCCTGTTTTGCTGTCTACTCAGTGGTTACCTTTAAATGTTTGCATGCTTTGTAGCTGGGAGTTCTTGGGGTCCCACTTCCACAGCTGCCCAGCCTTCCTTGCATAACACAGGGAAGGTGATGAATATCTACCCAGTTCTTTCATGTTCTTTTTTTAACCACAGTGAATCTTGTCTTCCACTGCAGTACTCTGCTCATATCAGGAAGACTGAAAGTGGTGTACTTAAGAGAAAAAAACCCAAACAGTTCTGGTCTTCGGCTTTCACTTACCAACATTGTCTTAAAGACTCCACTGAAAGAGTTGTGCAAGTTTTTGACCTTACCCATCTGCTTCAGTAGCTACTACATATAGCTGGGCTTTGTCCTCTTTTTCCTTCCTTTCTCTTTCTTGCTTTAGTCTTTATTTTCCTTTTTTCTATTATCTGTTTTCTTACTATTTTCCATTATATCTCTCCCTTGTCTCTATCCTTTACTGTTGTCTTCAGGGTCTCTTCTTGGGGTCTGAAATTGCTGTCCCTCTACAGTTAAATTTCCTGTTCTCAATGTGCTGGCAGCAGAGTGAAATGTGATGAAAACCTGATCTCTGAAGGGTTCTTTGCTGGCATATCACAGATCAGATTTTTAGTAATTTTTACTTTGCTTCCAGCACACTAATTGAATACAGCAGAGCAGAACAGCAGGGAACAGAAACAGAAGACACTGAGTCCTGACAAAGGCATTCTCTAGGGGTAGGTGTTCAATTAGCATCTCTTATTAGATGGCAAATGCTAACTACCCACAGACAATGAAGCACTAGATCGTTCACAGGTTGAAACCAGTGCATATGTACATCTGTGGATATTCAGGAAGGTGCTGAAATCCTGGGCAAAGTTGTGGGCCTATTTAAAGCATTGGCATTTAATATGTAGTTTGAAACCACCAACTTAGAAGAGGCTGTAAGCACATGTGTTGCACCTAAATAAGGTTCAATGTGTAGATTTTGTCTGTATTTATTATTATGACTGTCAGGATGCTTGTTGTGACCCTGTGAGAGTGGGTAAATGATACTGCTTTTTGTTTGTTTGTTAGTTGGTTTTTGTTTTTGTTAGATTGCTTTATAAGCGGTTGAAAAATATGTGTTGTATTTGCTGTATTACTTTTCCATGAAAGCAATTGTGGTAGTTGCCAGTGAAAGGCTAAGGGGTTGAGAACAAATGTATATATATTACAATGAATGTATATATATTACAATCTCGAATGAGAGCAATTATAAATAGAAAAAAAATTGGCCCTTGAAAATTAAAATGGAAACAGACATAAGTTCACGGTGAAGCTGATTTGTAGGACACTTTCTGTTTTAGGGTAGTGATTCTGTCATACAAACATTTGAGCATCTGGATGTAGGCAAATCTAAGATACCTATCACTAGGTCACTGAGTCACATAGTATCAAGGTTTTCAAAGAGAGAGGCCAGGTAAATGCATGCTTGTTTCTACACTACAAAAAGGTCAGATATCTTGTGTTCCTGTGCATTTACTCTCATATACTTATTTTCGTTGTTTATTTATTATTGTTTGAGGCGTTGTAATGAGGAAATTCTGCTATTTGGAGACACAAACAGGAAAGAAGATAAGAGCTGTTGAATTTCATTAGAGTGCTCCTAGAATCTGGATTATACTTCAGCTTTTGTTTGCTTTTTATTTGTTTGTTTATTTTTTGTGGGTTTTTTGTCCCCTGTCTGGTGTTCTAGGGATTTATTATGTATTAATAATCATTTCTGATTTGTAGAATAACTTTGGACTTTCTCCCTCCTAAACCATCAGTATATATTTATTTTACAGATTCTTACGAAGATTTAGCGAAACATTAGGTAGCTTCTTAAAATTAAACAGATGCCTGGATGCCTTGCTAAATGCAGTAGTTTTAAAGTGAAACCTATGCTGCTGTGGTTTACTACGTTCCTGTATTTGCATAGCTTAATCCAGCAACCTCTTACACCCCAGATGAATTCCTTGGGACCATTCATGTAACTGGCAGGAGGGCCCTTAGGCAGTCTTATTTTGGTATGATATAGATAACTGCATAATTTGGAGATCATCTCCTGTATACTATCCTGCTTCTCCCAAACACACCTTGTGAACGGTGCAATCTGCACTGTTTATGGTAAACCAAGATTTTCATTCTTTTTCAGGAAACAGGTCAATATTGAAGGTCTCTTCTCAGCCCTGGGGCTGCAATAAGATTTATCCTTTACTGGAGCTATGATTGAGGTGAGGTGTAGCAAAGGCCTCTGCCCTGTCATTCAGCCTTTTACTCTTCATCTAGTTACCTGCTCTCAATTTGTAGCCTCTCTGTAGCCCACAGGAGATCACTTTTTTCCCATGTATTTCTCGACTTCAGCTCAAGTATCCCTCCCAATCTTGACAGCAAGAGCTAAATGATAAAATGGGTGTCTAGACATCACTATATTGCTGTTCTTAGAACTAGTCTTTGGTCTCGCTGCCCTATAAATAATTGAGAAGAGCAAACTCTTTGTGAATTAGCACTACTTCCAATTTTTTAAGTGGAGCAGAATGGCTGCTGTAAAAGGTATCCAAGGTTTGTGATGTTCCCTTGTTGTATAGTAAAATAGATTAATGTTTGTGGCTTATACAGTATTACAGTCAAATTGCTGCTCTAAAGACGGTTCATGATTACAACATCTTATTACAGTACTGTGATTCAGTTTGTGTTTTTGTTGGCCTCTTTCCTACTGCTGCAATTTAACTAATATAGGTTTTTTAAAGCCTATTACTTTGCATATTTGTTGGTTTTGTTTAATTTCCTTATATATGTGCATTAAAGCACATTCTCTTCCTGAAGGAAAATGGGACAGAGAAAGGTCTCCAGACTGGCGACCACTAAGAATTCAGAGGTTTTGTTTCCAGCTCTGCAACAAATTTCTGTTGTGACCTTGGTCAAGCTGATTAACCTCTGTAAAAAATGGGGACAATGAACAAGATTTACCAGTCATAGGTAAAACTAGCTAAACATAATAAGTTCTTCAAAGTGTTTGGGGATCTTTGATAGGTAGATAGTGTATATGTGCTGAACAAAGCAGAAGAAAGAATGGTTGGAGCAAGCTGAAAAAAAATGGAAGAAGGGAAAAGGGAAAATGTTATTATTATTCAATTAAAAATAAATACATTTTTACTTTTATTTCCAAGGTCATTCTCCAACATTTATTTTAAAAAGTATGAGAAAACAAACTATAAAGATCTGAATGTTTAATCCAACGTATTTTAGAGGGCTGTAAGTTTTTGCTGTAAGTTACTGCTGCTGAATAAGATTTATCTCATTTTTTTGCCATCATAAAAAGTTCATGATTTTCAGTTATGAGATTGACTAAAGATGCAGCAATTGATAATTGCCTGAACTTAGACTGAATGTGAGAAAAGAAAGTATAGAAAAGAAACCTTATTTTCTATGGAAAAAAATATATGTAATGTTAAACCAGGTGAGAAGCTTAGTGACAAAACATCTAGTTGCAGTATTTAGCAGAAAATAATCAGTGGTGTTCTGAAACACTGCTCAGTTGAGCATTCCTAAATTGGACTACACTGATCACTAATAGGGACTTTTATTTATTTTTAATAATAACTGGAAATCTGTTGCAAATCGCTCTGTCTTACAAAACAGCTAATAACATTTCAGTGGGTAGCTTGGTTTCATGTTGATATAACATCCTCCTGCCTGTAACACCTCAGAACTGTTTGCATGAAAATCCCTTGGATAGACTCCATTTGTTCTCTAGTTCAAATGGTATTACCCGGGGAAGCAATTCTACCGTGTGCTGAGCACCGTCAGTTCCTATTAACTTCAGTTTAAGTGAAGGGGCACAGCCCTTCTTAGGAGATGCAAAGTAGTGTCAGCTCAGATTCTTAAGATGAAATTCAGTTCTTTGCAGAAGGTCTGAACAAAGCCTATGTATCGTTTAAGTGCCACTTAATTCTTTATAATGGAGCTTGGAGTAGATTTGAAGAACCTGATAGGCTTTTTGCTGTCTTGTCTGCGGAGGGCTGAGTTTTACCCCTAGTGAATACACACAGTAAAAAGGCAACTATACTGCCTCAGGAAATACATTGTATTCCTTTGCTTTGACTAGTGTAACTCAGTTTCAATTACTGATAGAATTCTTGATGTTATGCTGGTAAAATTGTTGTATATTTTGCTCCCTCCCCATAATATATATGTAGCTTCACTGTGATACTCTACTATAATAGGCAAACTGAAAAGTGAAAATGCAAAAATAGATGTAATTCTACAGGCATGAATATGGCCTCCCTTTTGCAACTGTGACCTCGTGTGTAACAGAGCAATGTGTCTGTATAGACTTCAATTTATACCCAAGTGTGAGGGTGCCCGCCTGGCTGCTTTTGGCAAATGGCCCAGAAAACAAGGCCCGTTGAGATGGGAAAGTGAGAGCGCGTGTGTTTGTGCAGCTTTTGAGACAAAGCGAGGGTTGGGTTGAAAAGCCGGGTAGAACAGCTGTGAATGATCCGCAATGGGGCAGAGACCCCGGGCTGGGCTGGGGGTGGGTGCTGCCGCTCGGGGACCCGCCAGGGGGCTGCCCGGGGTGGGATGGGGAGAGCAGGAGGCGTGTGTGTGTTGGGAGAGTTTGGAATCAATTCTGAGAGAGCATTTGGGAATTTCCAAGTGTTTATGAACGTTTTGTGTCTAGTACTAGGGTTTACCTTTTTTGTATTACTGGTATTGATCCTCCACTGCAGCTGGTTATGTGTCATTAATAAATTAATATAACATTTTGGTACTGCTTTGCTTTAAACCATATGAGCTGAGTAGTTTTTCGCTGCAAAAGAAGTAGTTCTGATTCTCAAGGTTTAAATGCGTGAGTTAGTCTATATACTTAACAAATAAAGGTTTTAGACTTTATGTTCTGTAAAATACTCTTGGTGTGTTCTAAATTTGTGTGGATATAACCAATACCCAGAGCAAGGACTCTATATATTTGTGATACTACTGATAGCTGCATTCTGGGATAGCAACCGAGCAAACACTGAAAGTAATTCACAGAGGAAATATTTTTAAAGATTAGTTCGAATTCTGTTTCCAAGAAAACCTCCCACCTGAGAGTGTAGAGACAATCTAGTACATATTTTTCAGTTTAACTGCCAATTCAGTCTTTCAATGATCGTTCATATTGTTGAAACATCGATATCATAGAAACAGCCATTTTGATAGGTGAATTGCAAAATATATGCATGCAAATAGGTGAGATTTGGTGTTAACATTTTACTGAGCTTCTTCCGTAAAGCCTGCAACTGGATACATGTCTTCGCTCAGAAGGGATTAGTCTGTTATCTGTTCAGTAGGAGACGTTAGCCTTGTCAACTGATATGATCCACTTCTCAGCAGAGCAGTACCTATGGACTCCAAGCACAATCCAGATTTCTGTGTACTGTGTGGTTTAAAACTTTAGAGGATTCACTTCAAAAAATTGTAGTTATGAAAATTGTTTGGGAATCATTCCTCCAGCAATATGTATATATATATATATTGCCTAATGAACAGTGCAAATTCCTCTGTAGACTTTTGGGAGCTAAAGTGTTTTTTTATAACAAGAATATTGATATGAATTTCGGATTTAGCTTCCACTGAAAGAAATCAGCATTTGTTATATTGCAAGAGCTTACCAACAATTGTTCCAGGACTGAGGACGCAAGTTGTTTCATGTCAAAATATTGGAAAGGATTTTATTAAAAGATTTTAAATTACACTTCTATTTCTTGCGAAGATCCAGTAGCACTGGAAATTGTATTTTTAAGTGGTTCCAGACAGAAGAAGTCAAGGACACAGGGAAGCTGAATCACACAGTCAGATGAGCATAAATAGCTGCAACTGCCACTGGGTGTAAACACATACTTTTAAGCTCCTTAGACCCAAAATTAGTTTGAAACATCATAGCTGCTTGTATGCTTATCTTGCTAAGTATTTCTCCTGTAGTTCTCTTTTTATTTGGTTCATGACTATTGAAGATATATTGTGTGTATTGATGTCGCACATCAACATAGAGGAAGGCATGATTTGTGTCCTTATAGGTGGAACTTGTTCTGCTCTTGAACCCTAGAACACTTATGTACAAATTGAGGTGGTGAAGCCTTCTTATAGTCTAGCCCAAGATTGCTGAGATGATATATGAAGGAACTGAGGACCATTTTCAGTGGACTGTGAGCTTTACAGTCTGAGCAAAAGATAGATTCGTTGAGGGGCCTTATATTTAGCATGTGTATGTGGCACTGTGCAAGTGAGTGCATCTTTGTATATGTATTTTATACAAAGTATCCCAAACTAACATTCCACCATACAATTTTACCTACAGGGGAGAGTGAAAGAATAACAAAATACTGGATATTAGTCATATTGCTTAGTATTCTATAAAAAGGAAGAGAAGGAGCCCAGATACCACAGAGATGAACACGAAAGAAGTAATATTATAATCCAGAAAGAAGTCTACAGGAATTAAATGGCCTTTTTCTCCCTGCCTTGAAGAAAACTTTCTCCCTACAACTCCTCTGCATCTATTTTAATGCAGTCAGAACTCTGTTGTTCCAAGACTGCTTGTTGTGTGACCTTGAGGAAATTTTGCAGAATAAGCTTACCAGAGACACAACCGTTAAGAGAAGCTGCAAAGCACACAATACACCACCTTTTGGACAGTTAGTTCCTAACTAGACTTCCTTTCAGTTATAGAGATAGGGTAATAGGGTGCTTTTTCCAGTCTTTTCCCTTTGCTTACTGTCCCCTTCCCCATGATTTCCCAACCTTTACTACATTCAACACCTGCCCTTATGTTCCTAGTTTCTGCCCCTACCATTGCAACTATCACAGAGTTTCACAATTGCTGTCATTATGTTGCCCCCTCTACCTGTTTATTATAGCTTTTTTCTCTCCACTGTCTGTCTCATGTCTATTTACACTGTAAGCACTTCATGGTATGAAGTGTCTGCTCAGGTTCATATGGAATAACACAATGGATCACAGTCATAGGTTACTTTTAGGCTACCATAATGATTGGTTAGGAAAGTAAGTCTTCAGTTGTTAGCTCCCCCAACAATATTCTTGTGACTGTAAGGAGCATGGAATTAGAAAATTAGATAACTTTTGTGTTCTTTTGATTTACGACAGAGCTGTCTTTTGTTTTATTGTTGGTTTTTAAGTTCTATTTTTATTCTGAAATTTGTTGGCACAGCAGGTGTTGTAAATAATTTTCTAGATTGCCTAAGGCTGTCTATGTCATAACCTATGGCTGTGTTATCAGATGATGAAAATAGACAACTCAAATGAGAAACTGTTTAGAGATAAGTGAAACGTGAATTCTCCTGCCAATTGGTTTTGGTTGTGTTTTTTTTTTCTTTTTTTTTCTTTTCTGTTCCATAGCACGAATTATCAAAACAAAACAGTGGTGTGAAATGCTTCCGTGTTTAGAAGGAGAAGGCTGTGATTTGCTAATCAATAAATCAGGCTGGACCTGTACACAACCAGGAGGACGGATAAAGACAACCACGGTAGGTCACTTCTCTGTTCTATATTTCTTTAGCTTCTAGTTCACTTTAGTTTGTCGAAAAACAAAGAGTGAGATTTCTAATTGGTTCTCGGCACAGATATGAAAAACCTGTTACCTTATAATTAAGCTGTGTGCCCGAGTGTGCTTACTGAAATCTACAGGAATGTTATCACAAAGACAAGAAAAATGTGTAATTCCCACAGTTACTAAGAGTGGAAATTATATCAAGGTTTTCTTAAAAGGCACCAGTGGTTTAACTACCATTTATATTCAGCCTGAAGACAGTATCTTACTGCTTCACTGTACAAGAAGTGTATGGTATAAAACTGAACACATGGTATAGCAAGGTGAAAAGAAAGTTTTCATTGGGAATTGGGGAGAAAATGTTTTTACTATTCCCACTGTACTGGAAAAGCAAGTTGCACAGATAGATATTTAGTTTTCAGTGAGATAATCATTGAGACCTATAGAGAATATAGTAAAAGATCCCTACTTTCAGCTTCGTTTTGGTCCTGGTTTGTTGATAAACCCCTCAACTCTCTGCTTTGGTGTCTTGGGGAATGTGCTTGTAGGGAAGCTCAGAGTACATATGACAGTAATTGTTTCTAGGGCCTAGAAAATCTTCTCAAATATCAATAATACTTTGACTTCAAAAAATGGAAAAAATCTGAAGAGATATATTAAAGCAATATTCTGATAGCTTGCTAGACTTTTTAAAATGATCCCCCCCCAATAATCTTTTTTTAGATTTACATGGAGCTTGAGTGTAATTTAAATAAGTGCAATTTCAAGAATATTTAGTCTTGAAAGTGCTTATCAGTGAGAACTAAATTAAGGCGCATCATCCCCTACAAAATTTCTTTGTCTCAGCAGGAGCAGACACCAGTACAAAACCTTTTATTGTTTTAGAATGCCTATATTTTGGGAAATTGACATGTTTTTCACTTTAAAAAGAACGAAGAATTGATAATGCTTTACTAGATATCTGAAAAACAAACTTTATGAATTGTGATCACTGTTTTGATGCTCCTGTATTTACCAGATATAATATTCATAATGGACAGGGCTATAAAACTTAATCTCTGAGGTCTTATTTAAATATCGTTTGCCTTTAGATCTTTTACATTCAAGTTACGTGAAAGTGACATAGAAAAACACAAAAATAAGTTTTTGAAAGATTAATGCTAACGTCCAAGGGCAAGGAGGCATAATATGGTAACTTTGTCCTATTTGAAATATTGTCTTAAATCTCATTAATTCAGGGGTATTTTCTGTATCTGAGGTAAACAGAAAAGCTATGTACTGTGACACTTTGCCAGCTGTCATATAGTTCTTTATTTGATGTTTTATGCTAATGGCATGACTGGGTAATGCAAAGTAAGCAGAGGATCTATCCTTCAGTATCTATCTTTAATGAAGTGATTCAGATATTCTTTCAGATCACACCAGAAGCCTGAGTCTGAACTCTTACTTGTCTGTATAGCTCTTCAATGCTGTTGACATGAATGGTATGACTCATGATTTTGATTAAAGTAAATGAAATCATAATCATGCTCCATCAGTGAAATTAAGGCCGTGGCAAGTATAATATATATAAAACAGACTCTCCCCCACACAGAGACATCATTGTCATTGGTGAGGAGAGATTCTGCCAGAGAGCCAAGTGTAGAACAGCTCTAAGCATAAACCCTCATCTAACATCAAGCAGCCTTCAACAGTTGGTATTACACATGCAGACACACAACAAACACACAGTACTTTTCAGTCAAGCCAGACTAGCAACTCAGAATACTTCAGGAAGCTCTGAATACAGAAGGGGGAAAACAAAATCCCAAGAAACCCCAAACCCTAAGACAGTATTACTAAAATATTAACAAAATGAATTTTTTTAAAAGTTCATTTGTTCTTTAGCCACTTGGTTGAAGGATAAGGAAAGCTTTGGACAATGGTAATAGGTTTGGGAACTGTCTTAGATGCCTCTGTGAATTGCATGACTCTGATTAAAAGGAAAAAAATTTTCCAACAGAAACAGCAAGAGACATTAGTTACTGTAGCAGTACTCTTAGGTCAACAGCTGCTGATGCAGTCAAGTCATTTCTATTTTGGCTCCTAATCAACAAACCTGAGTTGCCAGGCCTATCGTAGCATCTAAGTGTAATGGGAAGGATTTCTGAGTATGAGAAAATAAATCTCCAAACATACTGAATTAATTATTATACACTAAATTTCTGTTATTAAGTAGAAATAATTCTTGACCACATCTCCAGGGACAGCCAGATTAGGTCCTTGATTTGTTAACTATCAATTTTGTTAACACACATTTGTTAATCTCATATTTGCAGGTCTTTTCTGCTAATATTAGTTTGTTTCTTGAAGATACTTGGCAGTAGGGCTTGCATTATTGTAGTGGTGGTAGATCATAGAGCAGAGATGTCACTGTTTGGTAAATGCTGAGACAATAATTTTCTACCCATAGTAACCCAGAACAGTATTAAACTCTTATGGACAGAGACCAGCTGTTGCCATAATACCACTTTCACATTGATTCTAGAAGGTTGTATAGAAATGTAACTTTTGAAGTACTGGATTTAGAAGTAGCATGTGGAAAGGCAGAACTAGTGGAGATCTTGTACAGGACGTGAGTTCCTTCTTATATGAGAATGTACTTTAGGACTTGCAGTTCAGTATGTTTCTACCAAAAAAAGGAAGAAATAGGATTTGTTTTCTTTAGATTAGTTTAACATTTAGTATTTTTTCTATTAAAATACCAAACAAATAGCAAATGAAAATACCCATTGTTCCAAAGCAAAAGTGTGATTTCTGTAAATTGTTTGGAAAGCGCTGCTGCTACTTTATGCTTTCTGTCAAAATTGTTTAGACTTTCTATGCGATGCCAGATTTTTTCACTGCCTGAGACTTTTTTTGATCGCATCTGGAATAATGAAACCAAAACAGAATTATCTCCTCACAGGTGTAGCAGTGTTTTATATCCATTTTGTGCTCCCTTTGCACAGCTATAAGTGACTGCACAAGGAGCAAGGCAAAGGAAAATCAGACTCAAAGTATACTCTAAATGGATCTGGATGTCACTTCTGCCCTGTCATCCTTTCTACAAGGTGTGAATGAACCAAAGATTTTTCATCTGCTAAGAGGCTTTTAGGATTGAGGATTGACTGGGCTAACTGCCAATCTCTGTATTAAGCAGCTGACTGTCAATACAAGGAAACAATATGGCAAATTGTAAAAGAAGATAGCAAGAGAATTCTACACAATTGTTAGCACTTTCAACATACTAAGTACTTTCATACAACAAATGTCCTTACAGTCACTTTAAAATCAGCTGTCTTAAAAATTTCTTCTCCTTTTGCTATTCTCATTAATCTTTCAATTATTATTACTTTTTTAAAATTAGGCTATGTGATCTTTTTAAATAGTATGTAGTTTCAGTAGTGCCAGAAGATGTGCCTTTTTTTTTAAGATATTGCTGAAGGGCCTGTCCATTTTATATTTTGAGTACAAAACTTGCCAGCATATAGATGAGAAGGTACACAAAGTATTGGATTTACAGGGGAGATTAATTTTAGCACCAAAGTGTATATATGTTGTCAATGATCCATCGCTACCTAATTGTTACTTAATTAAGTCCTTCTTCTACATGATGTGATTTCAATGCATGGAACTTAACAGAACATTCATGTGCCAGTTCCTCAGTAGCTAACCTTTTAAAACCTTTGTGATTTTACTGCTAAATTAGCTGAAGTGGGAAATTAAGGAGTATGAAGAATCTAAGAGAGAGCTCACAGTGGATAAAAGGTGTAATTACTCTGACATGGAGCTCAGTGCTTAGCTAGTAAAATTTACTAAGGATCTAGCTTCACCGAGGGACGTGGCTTTCTTAATAGAGTTTACTTACACACAGAGCAACTTAGCATTCCTCACTATTAATATAAATGACATGCTGGCTGGGTTGGAAAGGCAGTTTGTTCCTGACACTGAAAAATACAATGGCTGTTTGTATCGGCTGCAATTTAAGTCAAGACTTTTCTAAAGAGCTTTATCATACACGTATGTATGATAAAGGTAACTCAGATAAAATATACTGGTTTGCTTTTCATCACTGACTTATAAGCAATGTTTTCTCATTCATACTACTTTCAAAGTAAAAATAAATATATACCTATGTTACATATTTGTAACATACTTGAGAATTTACTTTTTTTTAGACTGAAGACCAGCTGGAAATGTCCTGAGGCCATGGTCTAGTGGTCTGAGCTTGGGACTGGGAGCCAGAAACTCCTGAGCTCTAATCCCGGCTCTGACAGTGACTCCCTCTGTGGCCTTGGGTAAGTCACTGAACCTCTCTGCCTCAGTTTCCCCAGCAGTAGAAATAAGCTTAACAATCCTTAGGTAACTATCTCAGCGAATTTGAGAGTCCTGAGTTAATATTTTAAGAGATTTAGAAATTCAGAGTAACTTAAAAATACTGTTGTTTATGAATGTCCTTATAGGTGATATTCGTGTTGTTGTTAGATATTCACATCACTCTGGCATTCCTGTACTTAGCCTCACGCACATTCCAGCTCTGAGTGTTTCTAAATGTGTATTTCACATCTCCACAGGTCAGCTGATTTTATTTGATTAGGCTGGTTTTGGAAGTTTTTTGACATCTTGGCAGTTCTATTTTTGTGTCATTCCAGGACACTATGCCCACCAAAATAAGCTTTTAGGCAGCACCAGATTAGAGGGTTGGGATGATGCAGGCATGCACGCCGTGCCAAATTAAGTTTCCCTCTTCCCTTTTGTCAGAAGTGGTCAACTTATGAAACAGACATTAAATCTTCTTGTCAGCAGTTCATTTACCAAGTGTCCTTACTGTCCTAACTGTAACAGAAACACTACATACAGACCAAGATTACAGAAAGTATTTTTCAGGGGGTTGATGTATCACATCATCCCAACCCAAAGAACAGGTTTTAGAAACAAGCAGGAAGTTATGATCCTGAATTTTCCATCATTCATAGCCAAGACTGTGGGGAAATCAGAATCTTTGACTGTATTTGAGCTATGGGACCACGAGTACATTCTTGCTTCAAAGTCCATATACATGCAAAATTGTGAATCCCAGCGTCTTCTGTGTCTTCTTTTGTTCTGTGTGGCCCTCTTCATGATGACATGACTGCCACTGCCATGTGAGGGATCTTAGCAGCAGCAAAAAGGGCTCTCACAAATACACTTACATGGTGAAACAGATCATTAACTCAGCCTGATTCTCTTGGAAATCCCTCTCAGCTATGCTCGCTCTGAATTTCTTGTTGGATTTCTAGAAATCTGGTTTAAGAAAATCACTATCTTTATTGTGGCTGGGAACCATCTGTATTCTTAACTCCTGCTGTCAGCTAGTTAGAGCTTCATGAGCTCTGAGACCATTGCTTCGTCGAGCATTATGCATCACAAAATCCTCTAAAACTAACTCAGGTCTCAGTGGGGTGGTCTTGAAATTGCTATTCAGATAAAGTTTTCTGAGACCACTACCACATAATTGGAAACTAGTCTGAAATACCTTTTATATGTTAAAACATTTAAATGTTCTACCATTTATATTTATATACCAACCTGAGAAAGGGTAGAACATGAACACCTTCTGCAGAATATCTTCCGCAGATATTGTTAAGATCAAAAAGTAAAACTAGCTGTAATTATAAGAGAAAATACCAGTTCTTGACATCTCATAGTCATGTGCTTCAGTGTATATTTCATAGATTTGTAGGCCAAGACCTATATTAAATCTGTTGTTGATTTTCATGGTTTTCAAGAGATTTTTATGTGCTGAACAGAGTTTCCGATACTCTGTTTAAAAAAGGTATAATAATTTCCAAATGGGTGATCATTGCAGTAGTGGAACTAGATTATCTTCTGTTAATTTCCAAGCTAGTTAGCATGTGAGTTGGATGTCTTAAGTCTCAAAGAGGTTAAAAGTCATGTTTCTAATTCTGGTGTTAGAAAAGAATAGTAGCTCAAGAGAAGTTTCAAGCGGAGTGGTGGGATGATCTTCATGGCCCCATGTCTTAAGTCCTTCATGCACTGAGGAAGCTAAATAGAAATAAAATCCTCATGAAGCTGAAGAACCTCAATAGAGTGGGGCCATGCTATTGCTTTGTAATATGCAAGTTCTCTTGCATATTAGTATGGCTTCAACTACTACAGTCTTTTCAAAGCTGTGCACTCCTTTGTGGTACCAGTGTACTGAAACCTACCCAATTCTATTTTCCATTGTGCTTGTCAAAATACACTTCTTTGTGGTAAATAACTGATCTTCAAGTCCTAAATCCAAAATGCTAGGAAAGCTTTTGCAATTTTTGTAGACTTCATGTCCTGAATGTTGAATATTCAGTGATTCACATCGCCTGAAAAGAGACCACAAGCAATAACTTGGAGTAAAATGTCTAAATTTAAATAATAATTTGTTAACAACTCAAATAATTCCATGGAAGAAAATAGGGAAACATAGCTTTTGTTTTTCCTTTTCAGAACATATATTTTCAGATTTTAATGGGGACTTATAATAGCCCCACAATGTTTGTGAGGTCTATTTTAAAGATATTGCAGCTCCTGTACAAATAAAAACCCTCAATTTTCAGATAGATAAGATTTCTAGACGTATCTTTTCTTTCAGGATTCCCTTTTCTTAACTCATATTTGTGTCAGTAGTTTGCTTCTAGCATTCAGTCCCATCCTACTATGCTAACTTTGGGACAGATTTAGATTCAGTGAGGTAAAAATAGTTTACTGAATTAATACCTAGGATTTTTTTGTTGTTGTTTTATGGGTTTATCTGCATTAAAACCAGTTAGTTTACTGTAAAATGAGCTACATTCTGATCCATTTGATGTCTGAACTTTCATTTGGAATAAGTAAACAAAAGCAGGTTGTATCTCAGGCAATAATAGTAAGTTTCCAATCATCTATTTCATGGTTTTGTGGAATCAGTGTTGTTTTCTGGGGTGAATAAAAATTCTGATAATAGAAAAAAGACCCTGCGTTTTTTTTTCCTACTTTAAAATCAGAATTCTGAAATGTGCATAAACCCACATCTGTAACTTTGGGGGTTCATTGACTACTATGTCATAGTGTGGACCCACCCAATTAATTGTGGACATCTAAAAGTGTCTACAAAACTTTAAAAGCTGCATTTTCAGGAATGCATAAATTTTTAAGTTGGTCACAATTAAAAGAAATACTTTACTTTCAAATTCTTTGCAAATTTCCTAATTTTGCAGTACATCAGTAAAAAATATATTTTTCTTTTGGGGGTAAGATTCTGATCATTCTCCTCAAAAACAAAAAAAAAAAGAACCTGAGTTTTAAAATTGGAAGGCACAGAGCATAGACAATTGAGATCTATAATGGATGATTCAGGTCTCTGCGTGGGAAAATTACAGGCCCATCAAAGAGTGGGTGTGAAGAGGTTGACAATAGGTGTTGTTACTATTGTTTAGCACCTTACTCACCATTTACATTTAGGCACGCCTTCCCAAATACTGAAATAGCATTGTAACTGGTCTAAGAAATTAATATGTTAAAAAATAGTACATTAATAAACTCAGATTGTCAAAAAAGGAATAATTCATATTAGTAATGGTAATATTGAGTCTTTTTGTGTTTTGATGATTCTTAGCATTACAGATAAATATTCTAAATGGGATTTAGTTTATCTGCCATTTTAGGGCATTCAGATTCTTAAGGGTATTAAAGACATCTTGTATAGGGTGAGCATAGATGAGTCAGAACTTATAGACCAGTGCTGTTGTGGGGTGGCAGCTGGAAGCCATTCAGGAGATGCTGGTTCACTCGCTGCGACCATCTCATTCCTCATCTGCTAAACCAGAAAATTTGATAGAGTGCTGCCCACTCTTATCGTGTATGCTTCATAATAGATTGACATTGTCTGAAGGTTCTGATTTCTTGCATGAATATAAGAAAATCAATTTTCATTTAATAAGCGATTGCAAAGAGAGACTGAGGAAACAACCCTGAAGATTACTTGTACAATTTCTTGATTCACTGTAAGTAGCACAACACACTGTTAATAATAAGTGATTCAATAGATGCTATATGCCGTTTAGTTGAACTGCAGGGGACTACAGGATATATTGTATATGTGGAAGAAAAAATAGAATTGATAATTCAAACAAGGAAGAACACTAGAAAAGATAACACAGAACTTGAGTATATACTTTAAATCATATTTTTTGTGGACATGTAATGAAAAACTATGGAAGCTGGAAACTTGTGTGTCATATCGATATCGAGAAATGATGCTAAAATCATTACACATCCATTCCGCACAGTGAGAATATTCATCGTACAAGTGATAAAAGATGAAGCTGTATGCTTATCCATTTTGGAATATTTCTTTTTTAAGAAAACCCCCAAAGATTTCTGTTAAATCATGCAAAGCAAGCTAGAATTCTTGGACTGAACAAAACAAGCAGTGACTAAAGAAAATGAAACTGATGTTATAGTACAGGGATTTTTATCATCCATTTGACACATTATTTCTTAAAATCATACTGGAATATTATTTCAGAAAGGCCTGCCACATTGAAAACTGCTATTTCAACACGGTTTTAATGGAGGACCTGTGAACAGCACATAATAACAGTTAACAGGAGTGTATTGATCTAGGTCGATGTGGTCCAGGAAGTGACAGATTTGTGAAAGCCCAATGTTATTTTATTAAGAATGGTTTCTAAAGAGTAAAAGATGTTAAGCTTTTAAGTGTTATTGAAAATCTTTGGAAGGCAAGCACATGACAGACATTTCTATTTTCTGATATTCCTCTACTATGTTTTCTTTACACATTTGGAGGAGAGCTCCAATACTTAGTAGCATTGTGTCTGCATGCAAGTTTCTTTACCTTGGGGCAGACCTAAAGGATAAGGTTGCCTGTTTTCAGATCTAGTTAACTCCTGCCTGTGAGACTTTGTTCTCTCTTATTCCTCCTGTTCACTTGCATATGAGCATGCTAGGTTGTGCAGAAAGACAATTCCGTATACAGGGTCATGGTGAAGTGGTAGCCCACCACTTGAGCTATTTCTGTGTTTCACTAGAGATTAGCAGCCTCATTACATGGCTGGGAAAGGAGCTGGAAGCGAACAAAACTGCCTAATTCTTGATCCAAATAAAACTAGGCAACGGTCAGACAGTAAAATCAAACAGCGAAATATAGAAGGATAGGACTTTTAATTTCAACTGACAGTGCAGTTTCATGTAGCCTAAACCAGTCTAAATGCAGCCTGCTCCAGTCCCGTCCGCCCACCCCACTGCGGCTGTATATGCCTGACATCTGTTTTGGGCAGGCATTAAGTGCTTCTGGCAATGTCTGATATCCCAAACAGGCATCGCTTTTTGCCAGGTTAGTTATCAGCTGCATCAGCTTCTGATTACAATGCTGCATTTCAATATTAACCCAGGATAACCCAGATACAAAGCGGTTTAAGCTATTCTAGGCCAAAACCTATGGTGTATGCCTGCCTTTAGTACGTAGTTCCAATGCCTTTTAGACCATCAACAACTGCTGCTGGATACCTAGTTTGTTTTTTTCAGCTGACATTGCTATTCTTCCCCATTTCCACTTTCCAAAGAATTCTAGAAGTTGCCTCTGAGTTGCAAACAAAGCATATGAAATACATCCCTCATATGAAATACTCTGGTGTACCCTACATGAAGTCAATGAGATGTTTGAAAGCCCATGTCCTAAACTGTGGAGGATGTTGTACTTTTTTTGGAGCATGGGTTTTAAAGGTACCCTCTCTACTCTCAAATACTATTGTCCATTTACATTAAAGCATTTATAAGGACATACATCACAATTCTAAATTTGTATGCTGTCCCTCTGTGAATAATGTGGTAACAGATTGATTTCTGGAGAAATATTTATTCCTACTGATGGATATTGGACATCTCCTGGTACAGTAAAGAAATCTGGATTTCACCCAAGTATGAAAGATATTTCTTTAAGGAAATAATTTTGGTGGTTGGAAAGGAAGCAGGTTGTTGCTGTGGGGAAACTCTTTTGTAGGAACATGTGATAATACAACCAAAAACAGTTTTCAAGGAGCCAGCTCTGACCAATGAGTCATAAAAATAAAAGGAGGAGGGAGAAGCATGGTGCCAGTGAAAATTAAGTACTTAATCTCTGTGAGTAGCTAAAAAGTTGGCTGAGATCTGCAGGTCTTAAGTGTGTTGTAAATTTTGGAGTCCACATCCAAATAATAATTAAGATCCTAAATTTTGTGGTAAGGGCCAAAATTAGGAAGGGAATGCACTTAGGGAGGGAAGCATGTAGGCCCAGTATGGTGTTTTCTTTGGTACCTGAGATCTATATCAACCCAGCAGAGACCAAGGAGACAAGATAAGGACATTCACAGTGTATCTGCAGAGCATCTAGGGTAGGTTGCCACATTACTCCACAAATCGCATGACCTGCCAGACTGGGGCGTATCCCAGGTGAGGCCACTTTATAGTCCTTTTGGAAACTCATGTGCAGAAAGCAATTCAAGACTGATGGGTTTAGATGACAGAAGTAAGTAAAAAGGAACCTGAGTTTGTGGCTTAGTAAGAAGGGGACTCCTCCGAACCAGATGGAAGCACTGAGTACTAATCCTACTACTGCTTTTCTTTTTTTTTTCTCTTTTCATTGAACATGTGTAAGACCTGAGAGGTGTACTCCTCTCTCTTGGTCATGTTTTTGTGCTGGATTCAGACGTGTACAGGTGACTTAGGCACAGTTTGAGTGCTGGTGGTAAATTAGGAGTCCTCTGGGGATTCAGGCGTATTTTAGATGCTGAAACACTAATTTCAGGTAGTGTTAGAGCTTATTCACCTTGCTTCTCAAACCAAGGCATTTCTGAATACCTCTGGAACTTCTCGGGCATTTATGAATCTTCGTGTCCTGTTGTGTCTGTCCCAAAAAATATTTTACTTCAATTTGTCTTGGGTTGAAGCTTGACAGCTAAAGTCTGACTAGGTTAAGACTTAAATGGAATTTCAAAGAAGGATAGCCATGCTTCCTGAAGGAGCTAACATATAACTGTTGATAGCTCCTGTAAACATGAAGGTAAAATATATCTTAATCCCACAGGAAAATCGAAGGACAACCAAACACATGTGGAATTGTCTGTGTAGGGTTACATAAAGCACAAAAAAATTGTTGAACTGACCAAAATGACAGCTAATAGGGGAGACAGAGATGAAGCCAGTAACAATCCGTGACAAAATCAAAATTGTAAAATCATAGAGGAAGAGGAAGCATATAAAGTGGCCTGCAGAGATGAAGGTATGACTAGAGAAAAATGTAGGAGAAAAAAAAAATAACACTTCAGTCTATTAGGCTGTGGAATAGTTTCTCAGAGCTGGAAACTCTAGCAATTGTTCAGTTCAAAGCCAGTTTGAACAAAGATCTAGAAAGAGTACTATGGGGATCAGTCTTGTATTGGTAGGATATGAAATAGATTTACTGATTGGTCTTTCCCAACTCTAACATTCTGATCATTTTTTGACCTTCTTTATAAAAGCCATGGTGGAATAACTCATGAACCATATGAGGAGAAGAGTTATGATACTCTGAGATTGCTTTGAGTCATCAGACAGTCTTAATTTTTCTCACAGAGAAGTTGTCTGTTCAGACAGACAGACACTGGTCACAGAAACTTGTCATTGAATTGTGCTGTGGAGTAGTGTTTCATCTTACTTTATGTGACTGAAAGAGTATGGATGGATGGCAGGGTTCGTTTCAGTATTATATGAGTCTTACGCATCCTGTAGCCAGAATTAGGCCTTCAGTAGAATAAGTCTATGATCACAGCAAGTTTGGTCTTAGCAGTAAAAAATGTTCAGCTATAAGCCTTTAAATAGAAAGTTGAGGGTGTCTTGACTAAATTGCAGGAAACAGAATACACACTGATGTGGGAGATGTTCCTCAATCCAGGCAATAAATAGACCTAGATACATCCTAGATGAGTGATCTAGCTACTAGACTGACATGCAGAGGGTGTATGGCCCTGTTGTCATCCTTGGTTGAAGTACAGCCATGTCTTTCCTGACTCCTCCTGATGGTTTAGCCAGACTTCAAATTCTTGTCTGCCTGAATCTGGAGAAAAGCAGAGGGGCCTTAGTTTAGAAAGACAGATGTCCAGCTTTTCAGAATACACAGTGTAAGTATACATCGCCAGTGAAAATTTTGAATTTCATTACAATGTAAATTTCTTACTAAATTCAGAAATATCTAATAAACATAACTTCTAAAAGACATGCAAATTAAAAGACTGGATTGGCAGGTGTAGGTGCTTATGATCTAAGCTAAGGTCTTTTGAATCTTTTATGTAATAATTTGCTATTTGTGGAAGAAGATGACCTTGGAGCCGTTAGGGAATTTAAACCCAGACTGTGACATTTCTCAGCTACTGCAGGCAATTCAAAGAGTCACATTTACCCATATAGCACTGGAGTAAACATGTTCAGTGGAGACTGGGAGAGTGATGCAAAATGCATTTCAGGGAGGCAGATTCCGAACATTTAAGTTTGTTGCCTAGCTTTATTTTTATAGTCACATTTTATCTCTTTCTTTTCTTTTTTTTCTTTTTTTTTTAAAGTCAAACTATCCCCTGATGCTCTCATTCCAGGAAACAATTTGACCTGGAGGAGGACAGCTTTGCTTTCACCTCCATTTCATTTGTTGTTTTAGAAGGGAAATAAGTGTGTACTTGTACTTTTTCTCATTGGGAGTCATCCTGGTTTTCAGTATGCCGTGTTACATTAAACATAAGACCTTTCATCTCTGATTTTCCTTTATGAGCTACTTCTCATTCTTGATGCAACTGACTCTACTGAAATCATTGATATTACATGAAGAGAAAATGTCTGTGTTTATATCATAATGCTGGGTAGTAGGTATTCTAATTACAACAGGAATGCTTTGTCAAATGACTGTGTTTGACCAGCAATCTCTTCGCCCCTCTTAATAACGGATAGAAAATATGAGACCACTATCAGATGTTGAAAATTATGTTAGTAAGTCAAGCCAAGAGTACTTCAGTAGCATACTCTGCAGCTGTTCTGCTCAAGAGAGTGTGAAAATGTCTCTACCTGCATTACTGAAATAGTCACACTGTTCTGATGGGTTGTCATCTGAGTATTATGAGATCAATATATATACTTAGTAGTGCAGAAATCCACTCCCATTCCATCCCTTGGAAGTAATGTTTTATTTTTCATTTAGGGAAATCAAAAGAAAACTGGGCCAAAACATTCTCTTACCGTATGTTTTATGCCAAGCTTTTATTTGGTTTTGATTCAACATATAAAATCAAACTCTAATTCTAATAAAAGAATAGATGTTTCCTCTTTAATGGTGCACTTGAAGGAAATAAAGGGAACTGACAAAATCACATTCTCTGCAATACAGACATTTTAATGAAAGCTAGGAATGCAGGGCTTTATAATGCATATATATTTTAAACGTGTCAAATTAATGAACTTTAAAATGAAACAAAAAATTTTGGAGCATCTCCCAAAGTGTTACAGAAGTTGCTGACAAGTCAATCTACATTTGAGTGTTATTCCTATTGGAAGATATAGTACTGAGCGTATTTGTCAGCTCTTAACAAAATTATTTAAGTACAAGGAATTTGCATAGTCTTAACACAATTTTTGAAAGGAAAACAAAAAATAGACATGCATGAAACATCTGCCGTATAAATGTCTGTATTCATACAAATAATTATACCATGAAATGAAGCATTGCATAAAAAGTTGGCACCGTAGCTCAGAAAAGTATTGTAGCTAGGCTGTAAAAAGTGAAATATCTGCACAGCAGGGTTTATATGACTTTTCAAGGAAATCATTACAGTGTTATAAAGCTTAACCAAAATCACATAATCTGAAAAACAGAACAAAACAAAAAAACCCACACAAACAACAAAAAAAAAAGTCCAACCAACAAAAAAACCAAAATGCAAAACTACTCTTATTTGCAGTTACCAAACGTAAAAAAATATATATTTTTTAAAAATATATGTTACATTGCAAATTCTAGTCTGTAGTCTTTTAATTGTAAGGTTGTCCTGTGAACTGTGGGACTAATGAAGCAGTAGTCTTTCATCCCTGCAACCCTGACTACTTTTTCTTCATGTCAACCAATAATCCAAGACCTGCAGCCCTTCTCAGAACCTACAAATGCCTCTAGTCCTCTTCTGTGTCCCCTGCTTCCCCTCCCCATTGTGTCCTGTGCTCCTTCCCTCCTACAAAATCCCATTGATACCTTATCTGTCATTTTTGGCCTGCTGTCACTAAGGGCAGGTTGTTTGTGCTCACTGACCATCCAGCAGTCCTTTCCACATTAGAAGCATCACTAAACATTAATTTATCATTAGTAATTTTTTTTACTCTGCACTATTGCCAACCTTTCAAACACTCATGGACATAGTGTTTCTGAGATCTTGATCAAATTTAGTTGAAAGTGGTCTGCAGACTCCAAAGTTAATAGTTTGAGAAGGGACTTTTAAAGATTGTGACAAGAAACCTGGTTAGGAGTGTTAAGTAATGAAATTAGAGTGTTATTGTTGTGTTTTCAGACTGATTTTTATTTATCAATTTTGTACATATCACATGTTTCTAAAGTTCAGAGTTGTCACAGCTTTGCTGACAACATGATGCACTGGAAAGATATGATGGAGCTCCCAAGAGTATAAATAATTCCTACTTTTTTTTTTTTTTTTTTTTTTACATTTTAAAGGATGCCTTTATCCAGGCACAGCCTGTTCACAAACCATGTGCAGATTGTGAAATTTTTGCTAGCATCAGCAAGACTGAAGACATATTGTACTGTATTGACTACAGTATCAGCTACGACTTCTTGGTACAGGTTGTAAGTTCTTGGCATGCTGCATTAACCAGATTACATTGAATTCTCTGTACATTAGTTCAAGAATAGCCCCCTAATTCCATATTCAAAGAGGAAAATGTTCCCAAATAAACCTTCTGATAAGGCTTTTCAGTGATACTTTTGTGCCTACTTACAAATGCAGATGTAGAAAATTATTACATTAGGAATATAGATGTTTGTCTGTAACCACATACTTCTGTGCATGAGGGCATCTTCTGTAGACCTGAGAGGCTCAGGAGTTAGCCAGCCTCTTCTCCACAGCTGGATCTGGCCTACACTGTGTTCCAGCCTTAGAAGACTTGACCCTTATGCAAGACAGATGCTTCCAGGGCAACCAGCAAGTGAAGCAGAAGTGATCATGGACTTCACATGACATTTTCTTAAAAGTGTGGAAGCGTAAAATGAAAATGGGAATCAAATGCACCTTCAGTAAGTTTGCAGATAACACCAAGTTAGGTGAGAGTGTTGATCTGCTTGAGGATAGGAAGGCTCAACAGAGGGATCTGGACAGGCTGGATTGACGAGCCAGGACCAATTGTATGAGGTTTAACAAGGCCAAATGCCGGGTCCTGCACTTGGGTCACAACAACCCCAGGCAGCACTACAGGCTCAGGGAAGAGTGGCTGGAAAGCTCTCTAGGGGAAAAGAACCTGAGAGTGTTGGTTGACAGCCAGGTGAATACAGGCTAACAGTATGCCAAGATAGCCAGGAATGCCAACAGCATCCTGGGCTCTATCAGAAATAGTGTGGCAGCAGGACTAGGGAAGTGATCGTCTCCCTGTCCTCTGCACTGCTGAGGCCGTACCTTGAATACTGTCTTCAGTTGTGGCCCTTCACTACAAGAAAAACATGTCCAAAGAAGGGCAATGAAGCTGGTGAGGGGTCTGGAGCACAAGTCTTATTTGGAGTGGGTGAGGGAACTTGGGCTGTTTAACCTGGAGAAAAGGAGGCTGAAGGGAGACGTTATTGCTCTGTACAACTACCTGAAAGGAGGTTGTAGCTTGGAGGGTGTTGGTCTCTTCTCCCAAGTAGCAGGACATAGGACAAGAGAAACTGGCCTTACGTTGCACCAGGAGAGGTTTTTATTGGATATTAGGAAAAATTTCTTAACTGAAAGGGTTGTCAGGCATTGGAACAGGCTGCCCAGGGAAGTGGTTGAATCACCATCCCTGAAGGTCTTTAAAAGACCCATAGAGGTGGTGCTCAGGAACATGGTTTAGAGGTGGGCTTGGCAGTGTTAGGTTAAGGGTTGGACCTGATGATCTTAAAGGTCTTTTCCAACCTACATGATTCTCTGATTCTATAGTGTATGTTTCAGGAGAATATTCTGATCCGACTCTGCCTTTTAGCTCCAGGAATCTTCACATAGCTCTTATATATAACTGCCACCATTCAATGATATTTTTTCCTGCACCTGACCCCTACAGGAGACTCCATGGTGCAGGTGACAGGAGTAGAAACTGAACTGGGGGTTTGGATAAAAAGTATAAATACATTAATACAAAAAGTATTACTACATCTATATACTTGTCAATGCCCTCCTAAAAGTTTTCTGGAAAAATTGTTGTGACAGTTTCCCGGAAAATCTTGGGTCACCTTACTAGTGCCTTAAAGCAATGGAAACCATGCACTATCATCTGTCAACTTACAGACAGGTTTCGGGTGAGATGCTATTGACTCAAAGACAGACATCTAGTGTTGCTTCAGGTAAGCTCTTGCTGTAGATCCCCCTTGATGTTTAGCATAAACAGCATCTTAAACATTAATAATCTCATTAACACTCTTGAGTCCCTGAAGATACCACAGCCGTGATAAGGGTTAACAGTTTTACTCTACAGTGTGTGGCTTCGGTCTTTTGAGTTGCATATTTATATAGGGCAGTGACTCCATGACTCCACTCTCAGGAGCTGCTGCTTTTCCAGTGCTCTGCCTCCTCGAGAGCCTGAGCAAACTGACTTACTTGACTTGGTCACAGGACCCCTTTGATCTTTCTGGGGGAATGATTTATCTTTTACAGTCCTGTGGAAACAATCCCTCTAGAATTAGAATAAACATGAAGAATGCAGAAAGCACAAGAAATACATAACTGATATGTGAAGTCCAGCAGCTATAGTTCTTTTCATAGAAAAGGTATTTTTGCTACTTTCTTTGCTCTGGTGAAGCTTTCTCTTGCCTAGTGGTGGTAAGCAGCCTGCTGTCAGCAATGGAGATTGTACTGCTGTTAACATTTTTTGATTTAAAAAGTTCAAAGTAGCACATAATAAAGATGAAGAAGCCATCATTACTGTAATTTTAGTAAAAATGTCAAAATAGGAGGTATGAATTTGTCTTATAGGTCATTGATAAAGTTCTGTAATAAAGGCAAATAGGCAAGAGTTTAAAGGGCCTAGGACTGGGTGTCACATTAATTCGTGGGAGAAATGATACATTGACATTTTAATTAGTTTTTGTATACCTTTCATTTTTGTCCTCAAAAAAAGTAGGTGATGTATCAGAAACTATTTCAAAACTTGTCTTCTAAAGAGAAAGCTCCTAGTTACAAAAGATAAGTGGTCAAAAAGAACTTATTTTTGGCCAGTAATAACCTGGTTTTCAGACTGATCTGAGGGTTAGATATTTACTTTGTATGTAACAATAATGTATAATAATAGCTCTTCACCTGATAAATGTGTGGGGTAGGGTGTGGGATCCCACACCTGATAGAGTGTGGAATATATGCATGGAAAAAGGGGGGACATAGCTGGGATGGAGATGGCGGCAGGGGAGGGAGCGTGCCAGGATGGTTTCAGCTGGGTGGAAGAGGAAGGTAGGCAGACAGTGCAACAAACAGAAAAATCAGAATCTGCTCAACACCCAGTCCAGTGGCTGCCACTGCAATACTGGCAGGTGCAGCAGCCCACAGGGAAGTGGTTTGTTATGAAGTGTTTCTGCTCTTTTTGGTTTCAAAAGTACTTTGCAAAGGTTAGAAGCTGAAGGTCTTAGTGATTTAGCTGCAGATTCCTGAATCTGAGTGTTCATTTTTGGTACAGTTGCTTTGTTGTTTTTGGAAACTTAAAAATGCGTACTGTTTTGCATTCTGGTTTTCTGAAATACAAACAGGAACTTCCCTAGCTTGTTGTAAAGCAGAGGGATGCCTGGGGTAAAGGATGTGGACAACGGAAAAAAGCGAAGAGGCAAAGACCTTATGGGTGATAGGCTGCTGCCACAGTAGGTCTATGTAAATAAAGAACTGCAAATTAAAGAGTTTGTCAGCAGTGATTTGTCTGTAGGACTTTGCAGAGCAGAGTGTTTTTAAAGACTTAACATGTTGTTGGTTGGACCTCTGGAGACCTGAAGTGGATCTGAATTGTCTGTTTTGAAAAACTTCAGATGGACATACTATAATTTCAAAACATAAATCTGTTACTATTAGCAGAGTTGCACACTCCACTTTCTGTAGGGGAAGACTACAGGTGCTTTTGCAGCCTGAATAAGGACTTCACTATTTGATTTATCAGTTTTCAAATGGACACTGAGTAAAATGGTTCAACTGAAGCAAACATCTGGCAGTTGTGTATTAGGCTGGCCTTTCAGTTTTAGGCTCTAACTGAGCTAAAATGGATTATACTTGTTCCACCTTTGTGTAAGCACGCTGTGAACATAATTGTAATGTGATTTCATTTTACATCAACAGTTGGCATCCATCAGAATAAATGTAAGACTTCAGCAGATTTTTATTATTTTCTTGTTCGGATTAAAAAAAAATCACAGTCAAAAACTAACCAAACGACAAGTAAACTGGAATTTAATGTGGGTCATGAATAATCAACAGCAGTTGTTCTAGAATCTCCTGCATGTCAATATGCATAAGTGCATGTATTTCCTCAGCTTTACTGTGTTGTTCCGTGTTTAAATTTCCGCAGTTCAGTTTGGTGATGGAAAGCAAGAAATGTGAAAAATGCCAAGGGAGGTGATGCTGTAGTCCAGGAGCCTCCTGGAACAATGAATTACTGTCTGATGGAGTTAATTTCTTGTTCTGGGTCCTAGGCTAAGAGATTATCTGAACTGCTCAGCATCGTATTTTCATCTTCTCCCTTTTAATGTTCTATGCTAACATGCTGTAATGACACTCATTGACTTCTCATTAAATACGAAAGAGAAGAAATATGCTGTTTTATTTATTGTACCAAATGTAGGAAAAAAATAGTGCTTTCATCTTCATAGTGTGAAAGATGTTGGGGAATTTTATATCACTGCAGATGTTAGCAGATTTATGCCATGTAAATTGGATATGTTAATGATGTTCCAAAATGTTCTAATCAGTGTTTATTCTGTCATATTTTATTTATATTTGTTTTTCAAAATATATGTGCATGTGATACAGGAAACTTGAAAATCATAATAAAGCAGCCAGATTGAAATATAGGTTCCATGTTAACTACAGAGATATGTGTTTTAATTAAAATAGTTGGTAAACATGTATTATGAATACTCAGAGGAGTCCTTCTAATTTGTTTAGCAAAGTAGTGTTTTAAAATATTTCTTCTGCAATTGTAATGTAAGTCCTTTTCAGCGTAAAGTGGATAGTGTGCTTGCTGATGATCCAGGAAAAATGCATTGATATACTTTAAAATATCTGAGAATTAATATTTACGATTTTTTATTCAAACTTCCAAGCACTCTTGGAAAGTTTTCAAAATGTTTTAGGATATAAATGTAAAGTTGTATAGATGTATTGCAAGGAATATGAATGATAGACATTAGGTTGCTACCTAGGAGTTAGACACTGTGTTTTCCATCTCTTTCCAGGTTGTGGCTGACCATAAAAATTTTTGCAGGTTTTTTGGGGAGTTAGATGGAATTTAGGTTAGGTGCAATGGATCATAGAGAAGTTTAGGCAGAAGAAAGACAGGATTCTCCCCAGAACACATGCTTCCCTGTGTATCAGTGTCAATGCACACACATTGATATTTAATGTAACAACACAGGGAAAGTTGAGATCAAACTGAGAAATGGATAGAGAGTATAAGTGCTTCCAGGACTAGGTAAAGCTGGATATTACATGATGTAAAAACAGTGCCTGGAGTAAAGTATCTAAATATTACTTTAGGCATAATTTAATTTAGCCTGCTATTAATATGATCATCGTTATTCCTAGAAAGGGAAATAATTCTGTCTGTGTTCTGAATATTATTGCATAGTTGTACCTTTGAGTCTCTTCCGTAGGCACTGTACCACAGTAAGCCCAAGTGACAGAGAATTCATGTACTGAACTTGCTAGTAAGTTGTTTATGTCATCCTGATTTTTTTTTTTTTTTTTAAAGTAGCGATCACTAAAGACTGGAATATTGTTCAGGATTTGTGTACTTAGCTCTCATACAGAAGTACAGGGTATATTTTTTGTGACATTTGAACACCAAAAAGAAAAGACATAATCTCTTGCTTTTTATTTAATAGGCAAGTATGCTGCACATTACAGAACAGCTTGAATTGTATTGTGTTTTGTGTGAAAGAAATGATTGTCAGTTTGCCTCCTCACATATGCTTCTATCAAGCTTTTTTTTTCTTTTTTTTGTGTGTAATTGTTTTATTTTTTTCTTTCTTTTTAGTCTGTATTAAATGCTTGTTTTAATTCTATGCTTAAAGATTGTCTACATAACTGTCATTGATTAAATATTTTCTTTTTTTAATGTACAAATTAATTTACTGCATGTTAATGTATTGAACTTGTTCAAGTCACTGAGTGATAACAGGATTTATGGTGCAGACCCTAGAGACGTGTTTTATAGAGTCTGTTAAACCATGATCCCACTGAAATCAATAGAAGTCTTGCTGTTCACTTCAATCAAGTCAGAACTTCACCTCAGTTTGAAGAGCAGCACAATCCACACAGTGTCATGTGGCATTTGTCTCTGTGATGCAACTGAAGGTGTGATATTAAAATTAAATATATCAACAAGATTGTTTGAGGAGTAAAACCGATGGGGAGATGGATTAGCTGAAACCTAAATGCAGTCCCAGAAAATAGGCTAAAGCAGGACCTGGCAGAACTGAAGAAGCTATTTAAAAGTCTGGCTATATAAAACAAAACTCATGTTTTTTTTCTTCTGCAAGTTTGATGGAAAAGTTATAGCCATCTTTGGGTCTCTCTTGACCTAACACTACAGGCTCTTGCTCAGCAGATAACCTCTGCAGTGACTTCAAAAACATTTCAAAGGTAATATTTGTGCAAGGATGAATGGAACAGTTTCTCACGTGAATGAGAAACAATTTTCTCTGAAGATCAGACCATTTGTTTCCACTATTTTGTTTCATACAAAAATATTTTTCTAATCGACTAATGAAGGATACTGTATTATTTTGTATTTTTTGGATGTCCTCTTTATTTTTCATTTTTGCCAGTCTGGACTTCTTTCATTACATCAAAACAAAGCTTTGGACTTTTTTAATTGAGAGTTTTCATTATAATCATCATTCTTCGTAACAGTAGTGAAGGGTAAATGCAAATAAATGCCTTTAATAAGGCTCTTTGGGTTTTTTTGTTTACCAAACAGATTCTTGTCTTGTATTATTTACTGCTGTATCCATGCTCCACAGTTGTCTTCTGTACAACAGAAAATGAAAAATCACACTTCATATTCTGGGAAAGTAGTTTAAGAACACTTGAGAGAGAACATGAAAATATGAAAAGATCCAGGCTATTCGCATAAGTGTGTGATCTCAGTGTTTTCTCTAGAATTCCAGACAATTTTGTTTGATCATGTCACCTTTTAGGATGTATTTGAGTACTGAATTCCCTAAGAAAGAACAGTAATATAGGGAATTTTTGTTCATGGTTTCTGATCTTCTCAAGCTGAGGTTGCTTTCTCTTATCTTAACATGTAACTCTATCCATGTGCTCAGGCACCAAACCAAACCACTAACAGCCCGGAGTTTTGTTAGGACCTAGAATTATGTGCTGTATTCTGTGATTCTTTGATTGTTCTTCTGCTTGATAATAAATGAACTTTATAGGGGTGTTGATAACTACAGTTTCTAGCAAACAGACAAATATCAAGTTTCAATTATCTAGCTTTCATTTCCAGTTGCCACTGTTGTATTTGGTAGATATTTAGTGTGTTTTCCTGTTCTGTTGGCCAAGCAGAAATCAAATAACCAATGAACTGAAGTGCGCAAAATATAAACTGCAGTCTTGTACACAAGAACAAAAAACTTGGATGTTTGCTCTTCACAACTTTTAATTTGAAAACCACAGAACTTATTTTCCTTGTAACGCAACTGAGTTTACACAGTAGCAATAACTAGTTTTCTGATATGCTTTGGATCCCTTTCTTTCTGTATATCAGTCAGGAGTTTCACTCCAGATTTTGAAATTGACTAAGGTATCACAATTGCAAAGGCAATGTAAGTGTTTAGAGCACTGTGTTTTATTACTGCAGAGCACAGAATTTGGGAAATTGATCATTTTTCTTCTGTCCCCCTTGTGGTTCTGCTTTTGGCAGGTCAGCTTGCTGCACACAGAGACTGATTGATCTCTCGCCGTGTGGAGATGGCAGGTGCTTGTTAGGCCCCCAGTGGGACTTACTTCAGTCTGCAGTGATTTCTCTTCCTTCATACAGTATTGTTAATAGGCTCCATCTTTTGCTCCCTCAATCTTTAACCAGCAAACAGAATTGAACCTGTGAAATATATCCAGCATTCCACATTTTAATTATGTTACTTTGGTGCACGTTCACAGATACCTGGAGTTTAAAAGCGAATGAGTGATTGCCAAAAGATAGAAAATTTTGTTTTTTAAATTATCTGTAGTCCATATCCTACTACCTTTAAACAAAAATAAAGCCTGAGTAGGCAGGATTTTCATTCAAAATATTGCCTTCCCAAATGATGAAATTACAATGGATGGTAATTTTTAAGGGACTGTGGAGTCATGAATAAGTGATTAGACTTCTTAAAAAAAAGAAATTCGTTTAGGCAATTTTGCAAAAATGTGTTTAAATCGTGGATCTGTTCATGAAATAGAGATTTATAATGCCAATCTTCTTCACTTAGGGTATTGGTGAATTAGCCTCATATTTTCTCTGAATCATTCACTGAATTAATCTACCCTCTAATATTAGAAGCACTAGTTATCTGTTAAGTTGTCTGTAGATCATTAGTTTGGAAAAGACCTTCATGTTATTAAACAGTGCTCTAAAAATAATTTTTAGGAAAACTTGCAAAATTGATTTTAAAACATCAAGTGATGAGACTCAAAAGTAGTACTAGATAAATGCTTCTAATAGTCTTCAATTAGAAGATTTCACTATACTCCTAGGGCAAACTTGTCTGTTGTCAACTGCCATTCATGGAGTCTTATTTTACTTTTGTTTGCTGGACGTGAAAATGCATGATAAAAACTGTATAAACCTTTACAGGCTGTGACTCAGTCACTTCTCCATTAATCTTTTCCTTTGATAAGATGTGTTGGACTCTCTGAATTGCTCAGAGGGTCTCTTATCGTTCCTTTAGTTATTTTCTCAAATATCATCTGAAACCCCTCGGTTTTATCAGAGCTCTCCTAGATGACAGTTTTACCAGTACTGAACAGACTGTTCCAAAATTGGTTGTATCTTGGACAGCAGTGACTCACTAGTGAAGGTCCTCCTTTTGTATGCACATTAGATAAATCTCTTACAGGAAGGTTATATTCAGCCCAGTCACAGTCCCACAGCACTTTGCACTCTTATTTTAACCCAGAATCTAGTATGTGACCATGTAAGAATGCCATTTGTTCTTTTTTTGTGTAGATATAAACTTACTTTTGGCCACACTACTTTTTTTTCCTGTTCACACTTTACCAAGCAATGACAATTGTTCTGTAGCAGGCATCAGACCTGCTCATTTACCTGTTCATATTATTTGTGTTACTGTATATTTTACAGGAGGTGATGCGAGGTGTTCATTGTGTTGCAAGTTACTTATGTATAGGTCAAAAATCATAGGGCCAAGAAGTGACCTGTTTGCGAGAGAAAATAGTTAAGGTTTCTAGAAGCACAGTCAGTGAAAGTAATTCGATAGGCAGCCAGCTAGACAGTCTTAATAAGTTTGGCTTTTTTTGGACGTTTTTAACTTTTTAAAATCTGGATGTCTTTCAAGCAAGCACAATTTCCAAACTGAAGGTTATCAGCATTTTGATTGAATTAAGAATTCCTTTGCATTCACAGAGAAAATGTAAATGCTATGAAATTAAAGTTCATGTAAAATGTATCTTTCTTTATGATCTTCCGGTTTAACACCAGGCTGAGTAGGAACATAGTTAAGTGGGGCTTTCTATTTAAACTACATTAAAATCTGATGTCTTCTACTTTTTAGAAGCTGGTGGGAGAAACTTCTTCCTTTGTAATACTAAAAACCATATTATGACTTTCAGTAACTAAGAATGTGAGGGAATTATTATGATGGGATGCTGGCTGCTAATAATTTCTCCATGAAGCTTTTAGGTAACATTTATTTGTAGAAAAGCTTGGCGCTTCTTCATATAACAAGTAAGAAGATTCTAGTTCTAAAAATGGATTCTTTACTAAAATTCTAGGTTTAGATTTTCTTCTTTTTAATTTAAAGAACAGTTTTGTAGACTTCTAAATTAAAACTGATAAGGTAGTTAAAATTTAGTTTTGCTGTTGGAGTATCTCAAGCCTTCAGCATAATTTTACAAAAGAACACAGACTGCTTTTCTTTTGTGGAAAGGAATAGAAAAACTCATAGAATGTTAGTCCATAAGAGATGTTTTCTTCATGCTTAAAATATTGCAGTAAAAGTAGGAAAAAAGCTATACAGAGTCCTTGAGGACTGCGTAGGGACTCTTGACAGCCCTACACTTATTCATCCTGATTTTATTATAGGAAAGTCTGTTCCTTAGATAGCTACACATGATTATGAAAAAGGCAATAAAAGGAATAAGTTAATCTACCAAATCAGAAGTTAGACTGTGTAAAATATTCAAGTTGCAGTTAAGATATAAAGAATTGAAAGACCATCAATGGGGCTGAACATTTCATGGGCATCAGTCTCACTTTTGCAAAGAGGTATGAACAGGAGGAAGCATTTCTCTCAGCCCACTTGGAGTGTTTCCCGTCAAAGTATGACAGTTGCAAGGTCTGCCTGTCTATGTAGACTCTCAGACTTATACCAATGAAGGACAGAGTCACAAACATTGTTACTGTTATTTCTATCCACTTATGTGCATAGAACCACTGTATTAGATTTCTACACTTAAGGTCACTCATGAAACTGAAATTCATAATTCTGTTCATTGACCCAAAATATCCAGAATAACAACCTCTCCTGCCATCCTTTAAGCACAAAGTACGTCGGATTTCTCCTCTTTCTTACAGAGTGAAGTAACGTTTTGAATGTTACTACGGATTTGCAAATGTATGGTGCTGAACAGAAACACGGACATTAAAATATAGAAAGATTGATATTCTTCAGAGTCAGATACCTCAGACTATGGCACACAGCAATATAAATCCTACTAAGCCAAATGTGAGGTCTTGTTTTAATTCATGCTACTGCCCATGGAAACTGGCCTGGATGAGGGCTAATTAAAATTAAGTAAATTCCTAGGAATCTAGTCCTTGTTTCATCTATTAAAATAAAATGGATGAGCCTGGATTCTCTTTCTTACAATTTGTGTCATTTTTAAGGTACCTGAGCTGTACTTTCCAGACTTGTGCTGTTAGTGGGATTTCTGTGTGCCAGCTTGGTGACTCCACAGTACCTTAAATTCCTAGAACAGAAATTACATTAAGAAGGGAACAGAATGAGCTCTGTTCAGGCTAATGTGGAGACATTTTTCCTGAATTCTCAAAATTTTATTTTCTTAGCTTCGTTATTTCTACTTAACTAGCCTCAACTGCATGTCAAATGCAAACCTAGTACTGACAAATTAAAAGAAATATCACTATTGTGATTTAATGACAGATCATTTAGGTAATGCATTAGTGTTCTCATATTGGAGAGGCTTCTGTAGCAATAAAAGAAAAAAATAAAAACCAAAAAACTGGATCATACAAATGGGTCAATCTCCAGTGACCTTACACTCTGTTACAGCATCAAGCTAGTTTTCTCACTTTCAGCAAACAGAATAAAGGATAATATTTTTACCTTTCATTTCCAAGTTGTTGTTGTTGTGGCTTTAACAAAATGTTTTGTTTTCCTTGAATTAGTAAAGATTAAATTAATTTGTTAATTGTGTTCTTTATTTCAATAAAAATATAAGTTTTGAGAGTGGTGGGTATTTAAAAAAGAGGGATTTTAACTTTTTGAATGAAAAAACCTACCCAAATTTGATTGATCAAGTTGATATTCATCCAAGCACCGATTTGGGATAACATAGGGATAGAAAACATTGCTGCTACATTCCCAAAAGTTATTTACAGTAATTGTACAACATTAGTATCAACTCTGTAAAACAGCATTTCTTATAATAATTTTAAATGCATAAATGGTAAGCAATTGAAAGAAATGAAGATATACATAACTCTTCATTCACTAGCAGACTTTTTAAATACAAGCCCTTTTATTTTATGCTAGACAAGGAAATGCACATGAAGTGCTTAGATCAGTAAATAAAGAGGGATGATCTTCTACAGGAAAGTAAATCTTGCTTGAAGGTATAATCAGTACTGTACTGTTACTGCAAATCCAGCTTATGTACAACAATATAGGAATCAAGTCAGCTCTCTGGTGCTTTCTCATTCAAGACCACTTTCAGCAACAAAAGGCACTGCACTTAATAATTTTAACCTCCTAATCTTTTGAGTCTACCTCAGAAATGATAGATAGGTTCCCATTTACCAAAACATGCAAGATGTCAGGCCGTAAGTGTACTTAACGTGCTGCACTGTATGGAGTGCCATTAAGACACATCTCTATAGCAGAACACACATATTCTTTGCAGTATTGAGAATCTCAATTTTATCTGAGGCAGCAAGATTTTATTCTGGCAAAGTTAGAATGCAAAGTCACATGATCTTCATGCCCTTTGAGCAATGTGTGGTCAGGAACTGTTGATGGTGTTAATTTTAAAGCTTAAGAGTAGTATTAAGGACTTTGTGTCTAACATCGGGAGTGCTTTCACAAAGGAGAAACAAAATACGTGATTCTAGTCTAATTTCAAGTAAGTGAATTCAGTCATCACCGCTGAAATTAACAGAGCTGATCAAATTTTATAAATTTTGGTAACACCCGTGAAAGTTAATGGAGTTTTTTGTTTAAAGTTTAATTCCTGATAAAATAGTTCTAGCTGACCTACTTACACTGTTTGTGTTATAATATGCATATCCAGACTACAGAAAGAGCTTTAAGGTTGATGTTTCTTATTGTGAACAGGAGTCACCATTAAAAGATCAAGATTCACCAACATTTTCAAATGCAGCAGCATAGCATAATTATTTTTCTATTCTAGGCATGGAAGTGGATTGGAACTGTTGGCAAATTAAGATTTTTTAATGGTGCCTGCTTAAGTAACAGCCTTTCAATTATATGCACTAGCAAAAAGCTGCTGATATCCTGTTCTAGCAACCCAGGTATAAAGGAGCATTTTGAAGTACCACATGAAATAAGATAGTGGTGAAAAATAAGCTAGAAAATATGCTTAAAGAATCACTTTCCTATCATTACCGTGTACAATTTCTACAGGAAAAGCTAAGGGCTGGCATCTGTTTTCTAGCTCACTTCAAGCTTAGTACTGTTGTTTGCCTACAGCTATTTTTGCACTTATTAAGAATCAGTCAATCATACAGCTCCTAAAGAAAAGAAAATTATTTGGTGGCTTCATTTACTTAGGTGGCTCTCCAAATGTCCAAATTATAGTTCTTATCTGCAAGGTGGAAAAAAAATTGGACTTCCTACATTTCTCCTAATCATAGGTATTGTTTTTTTAAATCTAACCACATACCATTAATAACTCTTTGTAACTTCGCAGTTTGACTCAAAAGAAAGAGAAGGTTTGGTTTTACATAATCAGCTGTATTTGTTGTTTAAAAATGCCTGGAATTATATCAAGGTTTGCTTTATCAGTATTCATCCAGCAACAGCTTCTCTCAGATACAGACTGATGTAAATTGTTTCCAAGAAACCTATCCTGGCTCCACTGAATTTTTGCTTTTGCATTTGTTCTTCTTCCTGAATAGAGCAGACTCGAGAGGTTAGAAGGTGACATACCTTTTCAGTATTTTTCATTTGGAAAATAATTTTTGAGAACATTACTACGTGACTGTTTGGTCATAGAACTTCAGACTTTTTGTTTTCTGCTAAGATTAGTTCACCATGCAGTTATCCGTACCCTATGTAAGGCTACATACTGACTTTGATCTTCATTCACCCCTATAAACCGCAAGCTGAACAAACCTCATATGGAAGATGTTTTTTATTTCTTAAATTATATTGTCTCAGTGCCGATTATTTAAAAAAAAAAAATTGTTTACATTGAAATCAAACCAGGCCCAAACACCTTTATTGTGGGAAAGGCAAGAGAGGTAGATTAGCAATTTAAATGCTCAGTACTGTTTTCTTACAGCATAAATGCAGTTCCATGAATTCCTGAACTTCAAAATCAGAATTTCTCTGCTTGGTCTTCAGCTTACTAGAGTCGTGGAGAAGGCTTCTCAAGAGCTGATATATCAGGAAAGACTGACACTATGATTTAAAAAGCTCATCAAGTTGCCGTTCAACGTGATAATTTCTTTCTAAACATTCTGGGGTTTGTTTTCAAATGTGAATCAGAAAGAAGTGCAATTCTGAACTCAGCATGGTTAAATTGCTTAATTAAATATGATAAGAGGTTTTAGTTTTCAGTTGTTGACTAGACTCCTGTAGAGTGATAAAGGCACGGTTTAATTGCACATTAGGCGAGTTGGGGATGAAAAAGACAGACATGGAACAGGACTCACTGAAGTGTAGTCATCAAGAATCCCATTTAGATTCTATGGCTAGAAGCAGACCCTAGCACAGCCCTTACAGAAAACTGTAGGTTTCCAGATACAAGTCAAAGGTGTTTTGTTGTTGATGCTTCACTATCTATTCCAAACAAAGAGAAAAGGATGTTGGAAAAAGAGTTGCTGTTTCGAAGTAACAGCAGCATCTACTGCCCACATCATTGCGTCAACTGTGGGTGTGGGTGCCAGATGGGCAGCCTCAGGACGCAACTGGCCTTCATGCCCTAGTATACTTACCAGCAATAAAAGTGCAAACCTAATCTTACCCTAAATTGGTCCTATCAATCCCTTTTGGTCCAAGTAAAATGATGGACTGTCCTATGTTCTCTCTGCAAAGGAGCATAGCAATAGTAGATGTCAACAGCCTTTCTCTGTGGCACCCAATTATGTTCCTATGCTTTAAAAAATAAAAAGAAAACAAGTAAGTTAAAAATGCACTTAACCGATCAGTGCTGTGCAGGTCAGAACAATGTCAGACAAGTGCTTATGGGGATTGCTTGAGGACAGGCTTGTAAGGAAAATAGTAGTACAGTTCACACACATGAAGGAAGCAAGAATGTTCCATAGGAAAAAGTAATTTAGTGAAAATATTAATGGTAATTTTTTAAAAGAATTGTGGTATCTTGAAATCAAAGAGGAGTTTGGTGAGTTTTTGGAAATAGAAACGTGTACAGCACAGGTCTTATGTACCTAAATTATTTTTAAGTAAGAATATAAACCAGGAATTTTTGTGTTTGGTTTTGAGTTTTGGATTTTTGGGGGGCTGGGTAGGTTTTTTCTTGTTTGTGGTTTTGTTTTGTTTTGCTTTTTGTTTTTTAGTATGAGAATGCAAGATATGGTTAAGCAGGAATATTGTTTAATATCCAGTAAGATCCTCAAACACTGTCCTTTTTTTCTAGTTAGGGTTTGGTGGGTTTGTTTTTGTTTTGTTTTGTTTTTTCTTGAAGATTTATATTTTTTAAGTGTGAAGTCCTTCTGTTAAGTTGCTTCCAGAAAAGATTTAAGGCCTCATACAAATTCTGTAATATGCTGTGACGTTTATTATGTTGTCTAGTTTGCCCTTCAATAATATTCTACCAAGGACAGTAAAAATACTGAAACAAATGCTCAGCCCTTCTGCATCACTGTGGTAATTAAGCCCAGCAAAGTGGCCCCTAAGAATGCCTTACTTACCCCAGGGGCTAGTTTGGTTCCCAGGAGCCTTAAAAAATTAGAATGAGAAGGTGACAAAAAGGTGGAGGAAGGCATGCATGACTTACAATGACTGGTCTGTCTCAACAGCCTGATTTTGCCATTACATAGTGTATATTGCAGAAGCTGAGCTCTTTTCCAAGGCAGTCACACCTCTGGAGAGGGCATGCCGGAGGGGGATCTCTGTCATTTTTTGAAAGGGTTATTGAAGGCCACTGGCTGAGTAGATGGAAAAATGAATGAGAATTTCAGAGTTTCAGAACCTGGCCTCATGGAATGGTGTGTGTAACAATTATGCTTATTACAAAGATTTGGGAACAAGAGCTCCAGGAGTCTGACATAATAGGATTCCATCATAAAATCCTGCCTTATAACAGCACTTCTTTCTATGAGTAGTGCAGAATTTCTCACTTGAGAGATAAGTATTTACAGGACCTATTGGGACCTATTGGATGCACAACCGGCTCTTTTTTTCTTTTTTCTTTTTTTTTTTTTTTTAATTTTTATTCATATTTTTATATANTCCTGAACTTCAAAATCAGAATTTCTCTGCTTGGTCTTCAGCTTACTAGAGTCGTGGAGAAGGCTTCTCAAGAGCTGATATATCAGGAAAGACTGACACTATGATTTAAAAAGCTCATCAAGTTGCCGTTCAACGTGATAATTTCTTTCTAAACATTCTGGGGTTTGTTTTCAAATGTGAATCAGAAAGAAGTGCAATTCTGAACTCAGCATGGTTAAATTGCTTAATTAAATATGATAAGAGGTTTTAGTTTTCAGTTGTTGACTAGACTCCTGTAGAGTGATAAAGGCACGGTTTAATTGCACATTAGGCGAGTTGGGGATGAAAAAGACAGACATGGAACAGGACTCACTGAAGTGTAGTCATCAAGAATCCCGTTTAGATTCTATGGCTAGAAGCAGACCCTAGCACAGCCCTTACAGAAAACTGTAGGTTTCCAGATACAAGTCAAAGGTGTTTTGTTGTTGATGCTTCACTATCTATTCCAAACAAAGAGAAAAGGATGTTGGAAAAAGAGTTGCTGTTTCGAAGTAACAGCAGCATCTACTGCCCACATCATTGCGTCAACTGTGGGTGTGGGTGCCAGATGGGCAGCCTCAGGACGCAACTGGCCTTCATGCCCTAGTATACTTACCAGCAATAAAAGTGCAAACCTAATCTTACCCTAAATTGGTCCTATCAATCCCTTTTGGTCCAAGTAAAATGATGGACTGTCCTATGTTCTCTCTGCAAAGGAGCATAGCAATAGTAGATGTCAACAGCCTTTCTCTGTGGCACCCAATTATGTTCCTATGCTTTAAAAAATAAAAAGAAAACAAGTAAGTTAAAAATGCACTTAACCGATCAGTGCTGTGCAGGTCAGAACAATGTCAGACAAGTGCTTATGGGGATTGCTTGAGGACAGGCTTGTAAGGAAAATAGTAGTACAGTTCACACACATGAAGGAAGCAAGAATGTTCCATAGGAAAAAGTAATTTAGTGAAAATATTAATGGTAATTTTTTAAAAGAATTGTGGTATCTTGAAATCAAAGAGGAGTTTGGTGAGTTTTTGGAAATAGAAACGTGTACAGCACAGGTCTTATGTACCTAAATTATTTTTAAGTAAGAATATAAACCAGGAATTTTTGTGTTTGGTTTTGAGTTTTGGATTTTTGGGGGGCTGGGTAGGTTTTTTCTTGTTTGTGGTTTTGTTTTGTTTTGCTTTTTGTTTTTTATTATGAGAATGCAAGATATGGTTAAGCAGGAATATTGTTTAATATCCAGTAAGATCCTCAAACACTGTCCTTTTTTTCTAGTTAGGGTTTGGTGGGTTTGTTTTTGTTTTGTTTTGTTTTTTCTTGAAGATTTATATTTTTTAAGTGTGAAGTCCTTCTGTTAAGTTGCTTCCAGAAAAGATTTAAGGCCTCATACAAATTCTGTAATATGCTGTGACGTTTATTATGTTGTCTAGTTTGCCCTTCAATAATATTCTACCAAGGACAGTAAAAATACTGAAACAAATGCTCAGCCCTTCTGCATCACTGTGGTAATTAAGCCCAGCAAAGTGGCCCCTAAGAATGCCTTACTTACCCCAGGGGCTAGTTTGGTTCCCAGGAGCCTTAAAAAATTAGAATGAGAAGGTGACAAAAAGGTGGAGGAAGGCATGCATGACTTACAATGACTGGTCTGTCTCAACAGCCTGATTTTGCCATTACATAGTGTATATTGCAGAAGCTGAGCTCTTTTCCAAGGCAGTCACACCTCTGGAGAGGGCATGCCAGANAATATATATACATATATGTATATAAATATCTACTTAGCCCATTTGAAACTTTAAGAAACATAGCTATATCTTTATTCTTCAATTTTTGGAAGAGACCTCAGAATTCATACAGTTTTTTAACAGAATCTATACTTTAATTACAAGTGAGTTCCATGTTTTGATTTTAATGTAAAATCTGTCATTGGACTTTAAACCCCCAATGGCAACGCAAACATTATTCAATGACTTGTGCATATGATAAAAACAACCCCTTTTTCTACATTTACTCCAGAAAAAAAATCTAAATTTACTGACTTCAGTTCTGTTCTGTCTTTTCTGAAAGCTGCCATTACATGAACTCTCAAAACTGCTGAAAGGATGATGGGAAATGTTTGTACAAAACAAACTTTAAAATCAAACTTAACATAAGTGGTTTGTGTGAAAAATTTAAGGCAGATTAAAGGTAGTGAGTATGACTGGTTTTATCAATAGTGAATATTTACCACATAGCATCTATAAAATATTCCAGAAATACCTTTAACATATTGTGACTAACAGTAAAACTTTTTGAGACAGTAGATAAGCTAACGAGAGACTAATAATAAGACAGAAAATAAAGAATGCGCTTCAGAGAAGGGGAAACTTGCCACTTGGGGGAGCATTTCCATTTTGGACACAATTGGTCGAAGAGCTGGGCACCATCACAGCCATATTTAGTAGAGATTTAGTATCCACATTCTCTTGAAATGGGAAAGCATAAGGCATTCAAAGTGAATTTTTGTGAAGCAAGCAAACATGTTCAGCATAAACAAAACATCAAATACCCAGTCTGTGACTGGCCGTGCCTGTGGAGAGAGGTGTATCCCCTTCTCACAAACATTACTTGGTGAAATAGAGGGATGAACTGCCCTTTGAAGCAGTTTCACTCTTCTAATTGATTGTAGGGATGACTTAAAGAACTAGATTAATTGACTTCTTGATGGCTATAAGGGCTTGAAGTATTCATGTTGTGAGGTTCAGCAATTGAAAATGCAGATTTGCAGCCAAGGAAGAATAGCCCCATGCACCAGAACAGGCTGGGGGATGACTGGCTGGAAAATGGCTTTGCAGAATAAGCCCTGGGGAGTCTTGATGGACAAAAAGTTGTGCATGGGCCAGCAGGGCTCCCCTGTGTTGAAGATGAACGGCCTCCTGGGCCACACTAGACAGAGTGTCACCAGCATGTAGGAGGGGAGGTGCCTTCCTCTCTGCTAAGCGCTGGCAGGACACATCAGGAGTACTGCATCCGGTGTGGTCTCCCCAACGCGGGAGAGACACGGACTTAACTAGGGCAAGTCCAGCCAAGGACCACAAAGATTGTTAAGGGCTTGGAGCATCTGTCATACAAGAAAAGGCTGAGAAAGCTTGGGATTATTTAGCATGGAGATGAGAAAGCTCAGGCGGATTTTATCCATGTCTGTAAGTACTTGATGGGGTGTTATAAAGAAGAGGGAGCCAGGCTCTCTCAGTGGCGTCTAGTGAAAGGAGAAGGGACAATAGACACAAATGGAAATACAAGAAATTCCACTTACACATAAAAAAACATTTTTTATTTTGAGGATGGTCAAACACTTTTGAGTTATTCACAACCCAACTGAACACAGCCCTTGGCAACCTGCTCTACTTGACTCTGTTCTGAGCAAAGGTGTTGAATTAGAGGATTTCCAGATGTCTACGCCAACCTCAGCCTCTCTGTGATCCTGAGATTCTGTGATGCAGTCTATGTAAATAAGGAGGAGGACATGGGTGAATTTTTTAACTGGCATTGGACATTTGGGTTTGTGCTGGTTTCTCTAACCACAGACGTAAAAAATGTAGGCGTACAAGTCTGAGATAACCACCCTAGCCTCTCTGTAAAGAGAAATGAGCACTTAGTAATGTGCTGACCTATCCTAGATGCTTGTCTGAAAATAACACAGACTACTTTCTGAAGGTGTATTTTTACTATTTTTTTTTAACCTGTGGGGACTGCAATGCGAACTCAGTGTCCAGTTTGTTCCAAGTTATTTAGAAGCCAGATATCAAGAAAACTGTATTCAGTCGAGAAAAACACTCATATATTCACTGTATTTTATTAATTATCATATACCTACTGTAATACTTTTTTTCATGCTTAAAAATATGTAAGATGTGTTCTATGCCCCAACTTGAAACAACTGAAAGACATCGGTATTTTAATAGTTAAAATACTCAGACTGTTGATCTGAGAATTGTTCCATGTAGTTTATATAAAGTCATAATGCACATCCTTCTAATTTAACCAGACGTTAAAGGTTAGAGTCATTGTGAGCATACCCTGAAAAATGGAGGTGTATTCATTATGTAGATGCAAACGTATGTATTTATGTGCAAGTCCAGAGTTTGAATATATGAACGTGGTAACTGCATGCGCTGTGCTACACTAGAGGGAACAAGAGACAAAGAGGAGCCGTGCAACAGTGGAATTCCCTCCAGGAATACGCTCTGATTCATCCATCATATACTGAGGGCTTTTCAGAGGGTGCCAGCCCTCTGGAGAGGGGATGCTGGAGGAGGAGCTCAGGCACAGTTTGAAATGGTTCCAAGCTTGTTTATCACTGCTCAGCTCAGTTGTGCTAACCTCGACTGCCCTCCCCAGCTTTCCTGTGGCTCGCATCTGCAAGAGTAGCTTTTTCTGTCATCTGCATCCCCACGTGTGGCCAGTCACAGCCTGGAGAGTATTTAATGTTTTCTTTACGCTGAACATATCTGATCAAATGACTCATTGGTATAATCCAACTGTATTCAATATCACTTGTGTTTAGCCCATTCTACCTTGTAGGCATCAATGTAACATCTAAAACCAAGTGAACAATAGCCACTCTTTTTGGAGGATCCAAATGTCATGTCCATTTTATGCTCTGTTGCGTTGCTACACATCAGAGGGAACTAATTTTAGTTAACCACATCCAGCATCAGTGTTGTGCTGATATCAAGGCTTATATGGAAACAGAGAAAACAAAAAAGTGATGTTAGTGTTTAACATCGTTAGAAATGAAAGAAAATAGTGAAAACAAACAAACAAACAAACAAAAACCTCCAACAACAACAAAAACTCAAACAAACACCACCATGTTTTCCAAATGGAAAATAACACATATTTTAAAGCATTCAGCAGGTGATTGTAAGCAAAAGAGAGAGAAACCCTTTGAAACTGTAATTGAGAGAGTAATTTGAAAGTCATATTGCATTCTACTGAGAATAAACCAAGTAACTAAAAAGAGATGCAAGCACTACATACTTTGTGTTGTAGGTTGTTTCTACTTTCAGTTACAGTTGAGTGTCCTTCTTTTAGTGTAACCAAAGACAGCAAACTCAGGCCAACGGTGGGATCTCTGTTTCCCAGCTATATTTTTAGCTTCATTTTAGTTTTCAGTAGAACATTTTCTTTAAATTGTCGCCATGGCTCTTCAGGTAAACCAGTAGGGTTAATGCAATTCTATGTGTATATGTACACATACAGGCCAGCCTATGTGTATAAAGTTGATATATATGTGATATGTATCATGCCATTGTGTTTTTTATATTTGCGAGTAGCAGAGATTGGTGGGGAAAAGAGAAGGTGGGATGTGGAATGGTGGAAGGTATTTCCTCTCAAACTTCATACATCATCAGTTGCTGTGACTTATTATAGCTGATGTGCCTATACATGTCACTCTAGCTACTTTATGTGTATGACTGTAAAAGTGAAAGAATAAGTTGAGAGTAAAGGAAACAGTATCATTTTATTACATGTTTTTACAGTGGCCTCTCAGCCAAAATCCTGAACTTCATTTAAGAAAGACAGTAAAAGATATGTTAATACAAATGTCATCCCATTAAAAAAAAAAAAAAAGTGCTTTATAAGCAATAGTAGGAAACATTGTCATTCCCCTCCCCCTGCCACTTCTTCTTGGGTAAGGCCTATTTTGGGGCTGTTCTCATTCAGAGAACGAGTTGCTACTTTTGGCTTTGCTCCCAGACTACTGCATACTTGGTGGTGTGTGAGGCATTGCTTCTTGGGGAAAAGGGAGGAGGGGGACTGAATCATAGCATTTAATTCTTAGTGATTGTTCTGCATGGTCAAGAGGACACAGAGCAGGCAATGCTCTTTATTCATTATTTACTGTTATAGCTATTGGCAGCCAGCCCTTTTAATTTAGTTATCAATACTCAATGCCTTTAATCTTTTGCTTTAAAGCCAGTCCAAAATAAGTACTAGCCAATGAGCATCTGCTGCACAGAAGAATTGGTGGATAGACGTGATTAAAGGCAGTGCTGCTAGAGTCCTACCAGTGTGAGTTCTGAGTAAGAGTTATGTGGTATTTTCTTGACAAATCTTGTTTCTTTATCAGAGTAGTTGCTTTTCTGAAAAAATATCTGACAACTAATAGTGTGTGGGAAAATTCATAGATGTTGCTAATAGATGAGCTTTTCAGATTATCCCATCCATCTCTGTGTTGATATAGGACACTTTTCTAAAGTACATTTTCTTTTACTAAATCAAGCTTGGATTTTAGTGTCACATTGAGTGGGATTTCTACATTTCAGAGGTTACTGAATAACTAGAAAAGTGTCACTGACTGGGAAGTTTCTCTTTATGTTTCTTCTCTTTGTTTTCACACTCTGGCTTCTAATTACGTCCCAGAGTACTGTATGCTACAATTCTCTTCTTGGGAGTTTTGCTATTGCAAACTGATACTATTTCTCCTTTTCATCACTTGTCCATGGTAGTTAAAGCTCTGAGTTCTGGAATATTTCAGTGATTTAAGAAGTAGAGATCTAAGCATTTATTTGTAATCTCTTTTGTTCTCTGAAGAACTCCGTCCGTTTTGCCAATCTGTTTCTAAGAATGCAGTTCCTTTATTTGAACACCATATTCCAAATAAAGTGGCTTCATAAGACAAATTATAATCTGTAGGACAGCATTTGGCTGGTTTCAAGAAAACCCCCAGCACGGACCAGTTGATAAAGGAGGACGTGTTGGAACTTGTCGGCCGCAGACCTTGGGAGGGGTTAGATAAGAGCTTTGTTTAGGAGGAACAGAGAATACTGGCTACGTGCAGATGGTCATGGGTGCTACCTTGATAAGAGGAATTGTTTCTGTCCCTGAGGGAAGTAAGTGTTTGAAAAGGGCTTCTTTGCATTAGCCAGTCTGTGATTGCCAAGTTTAGTGTGAAAACCAATCAGCTTGAAATGCGTTGTTTGTAAACTAGTATAAATATATGTTTGGAGCACAATAAAATTGACATCTTGCTTGCATCAAGCTGTGTCCCGTCTCTCAATCGCGGCAATAATCTTTCTCTCCAGTGATTCACCTGCTAGATTGCAAAATTTACTGTTGTGGAAGTTCACTTGATTAACAATTAATCCAAGACTTGGCTCATTTGTGGAACATGTGCACTGTGGAAGAACCTTTAGCCAACCACTTGATATGTATGCAGAGAAGAAAGAAGATGCACACCATTGAATTCATAGTGCTGATTTCATCCTGATCCTATGCAAGGACATGTAGGGAATGGTTCAGTTGATCTGCTGTAGATGTCCACTTTGGAGTGGGTTGAATAGCTCTCTGGATCCACTGATCATATGGACTAAGGCTTTGCTCCAGTGGTCCACATATAGATAAGCAATGCTATTAGAGATGACTCAGGTACACCTACCTAGCCTCCAGCCTCTTCTTCAGAAGAGTGACTCTGAAGTCCTCTGTCACATGTGCCAGTCCCATGAGGTTGTCTCAGATACCCTAAGAAGGTATTTTAAATGGAAAGGCAATAGACATCTGTGTTTAGACAGCTGACTAGAACTCCAGTATTTTAGTGACTAGACTAGGGCCTTGGATATCTGATTCATATGTAGATACCTAAATTTGGTGTCGCAATCTGTGAGTCAAATCTCATTCACCTCCATGTCTACAGCTGAGTGAGAGGAATCTCATCACCAGATGAGGTGATATTTTGCTATCTGGACTGAAATACCCAGTAGGTACTGAGTAGAACAAGGGACATTTAGAGGAGGAAGATTTACCACTTGGCTTACTTTTTGTAGTCTTTGTTTTCCTTGATCACAATTTGCAATTGAATAGTCTTTTACTACATTATGTTTATTACAGGTACTATGTTTTGTTCTCTTTGTTCTTTATTTTGTAAAAAAAATACTCTACAGGTGAGGTCAAGCATAACAGCTATGCCGGTTTAGTAGTATAATCTGATACATAATTGTTCTCACATTGTCCCCTCTTTGTTCTTCAAAATCTTGTCTTCACATTGAATGCATTTCTCTAATCATAGCAATTCGAATAACACTGTTGCAAAATACTTTTCTCTGACTTCCACCAGTATATTTATTTATGTGTCCATTTACTTTCTGACAACTGATTTCTTTTTCCCATGGTGAGTTCAGTACTGTCAGTTTGGAGCCCTAAAGAACTTAATAGCAGCTTCACTCAACATTTGCTATAATCAGAAAAGCAGTATCAACCACACCAAAGGGAAATTTAGGGATTCTCATTAAAATTCATGTGTTTGTTTCATGTCTAAAACATATCTTTGCATTCCTCCTGGACCTTTCTGTCTGCAAACTGAAGAAGGAAACACAACACCAGTTTAGTACTAGATCACATTTGAAAAGTTATCTCCAAATCATAAAAACCAGAAAATAGTCAAGTGAATGTGTGGTGCTACAGAATCTGACTGTTCTCACTTGAGAACATTTTCTAATTTCCAGGGTTCAGTTGAATTTTCAAGGTATCTTGTCTGCTTTTTCCCTTTGATCTACCTGGAGATTCCAGGCTATTAACAGTGACTCCAGCATCTTTGGGAGTATTTTAGCCATGAATTGAATCTTATGCCCTGGTTCACACACTTCTGCACTCCCACAGCGTGGCTGTTCTGTCCCAGCTGACTGACTGATGATCAAAGACTCAGTCCAAGGAAACAGGTATTTAAAATCTTGTGTAAAATGTCATTTAAACACATACTTACAGATGTATTCTTCAATTCACTTACAATATGTCTTTATATTTAACATGATTAAACAGACTTCCTGTGGTTCAGAATAGGATGCATCAGACAGCTACTTACTTTGTGGGGTAAAGAAAATACTGGCAACTGTAGGTGAAGATGAAGATTAACAAATCAATTCTGCTGAAGTTTGTGTGCTTTTCCACTTCACTCATTCTTTTCCCAGTATTTAGCTTTTTTTCCTATATCCCTGTTTTAAATGTCACAAGTATCAAATGTGACCTCCAGTGGAACTTCTTTGACAGACTGTCATTAGCTGTTAGTCCCTCTTAGGAAGGGGGCCGCTAACTAGGCCTATAAGCGTCACCAGACAATTCTTTGTCAAGAAAGAGCCTTTGTACGATGTGCTTCTCAGATAGCTGTTTGTTGGGGATTTCCCATTCACGATTTACCTCATTGGAATAATAATGCACAGCTTCTTTAAGAACCATACTGATAGTCTCAATTTTAAACTAAGGGTCTGCACTGATTTTCCCCTTTAAAGAATTTTTCAAATATTACCCCTTTTAGGTAATTAAAATGTACAATCAGGCTAAAACTTTCTCATGCATTCAGCTCTTTTGTCATTTCTGCTTATATACATCTGTGAATCTTCTGCAGCAGAAAAGAAACAGAAATGATAGTACACCTAAGAGAAGTTGCGAGAAACTATTTTTTTATAGCTACACAAACATTTTCTTAGGAAAATAAAACTGGTTTCGATTATTTAAAATAAAAAGAATGTTGGTCATGATAAGGTGTAATGGGGTTGTGACCTGTCAGCTTCAGTCTCTTGTCACCTTGGTTGCTCTGATTGAAAGAACTTTTACATGATGCTGCAATCAATGATGCCTTGGGAATCTCAGGGCTGCCACAGAGAGAGTGTGTAAATAGCAGCTTCAGAGGCTGGCAGCAGCAATCAGTGGGTGTTCTGCAGTTAAGCATGCAGTTCAGTGGGGCTTGACCACCCTCTAGTTAGGGGTCGACTTTTTCCCATTTACAGAAAGGAGGATCCATTGACCTCCCGGGATTCCCAGGAACTCTACTAAAAACATCATGATCAAATCATCATGATCTCTCCTCCCCAAATGACTGCTTTCTGTCTGTGAGAGACACCCTCATCACAGTGTCCTGGTCAAAACTGTCAGCTTTAAACAGCTGCCAATAAACAGCTCCTTTTTTTAGTGCACTTCAAAAAATAGTGTTTGTAAAGATAAGTATTTGTGAAAGAACTGCAGATTAAAGGCTGAGAAATATTTTTAATTAGGTAGCACTTTCTTCAGTAGCAGTAAGAACCGGTATGGTTTGAAGTAGTTAGTATTTAATATGCTTCTTCACTGTGATAATTTTCCCCAAGTCAATTTTTGAAGCTAAAATAATCTCCCTTTGGTTTTATGTAGCCAGCATTATAACTGTAGCCATTTTAAAATTAAACTCTCTTATTGTCTATACGTATGTGAAGTAGGTGATATTACACAAAAAGCATGGGTTTAAATTAGCTTGGAACAAATACATGTTTAAGAGCTTAACAAGCCTGCGAGGAAAATAATGGTCTTGATAAACATTAGAATAGCTCACTTGCAAGCCTTTTTGTTTAGTTGTGTTTTCCTACTTGCACTTTCAAAGGAATGATGAAATGAATACGGTAAAGAAATAAAGGCTGTTGTAATATCCCAGTAGATGGGAAAAGTTTATTTTAGTTCCACTAATATGTTTAGAAACTCTTGAATTATTAGATTTGCTCGGAATTAAAACACTCAATGCCTATTAAAAAAAAAAATAGTCTGTTAAATATGTTAAGATCTGTTATGCTACATAAATACAGCTATACCTATATAAGAAACATTTCTACAAACATCCTAGCTGTACAGCTGATTATGAAATGTAGACTCCTATTGTGTATATGTAATTTTGTCTGGACTTCTGTTATAGTCGGTAATTAAATAGCCTAGTGATGGGTTTATTGCAAGTATGAGAAAGTGCTAAGCAAAACAGAAATTATAATGAAATTTGAGATGTCAGTGACAATTAGCTGTGTTATGAATATTCATTTCGTATTCATTCTGGATAGTGCCATTTTTCACTATCTTTAATGACTGAATAGTGTTTCAAGAACTAGAGATATAAATAATAGTCTTGATAATTAACATGGTCTTTCCTGAGTGTTGTAGCACTTGTCAAGTGCCACGTGGGCTGGAGCAATGACTAGAAAGTTAATTTTCAGACATGGCCAGCTCAATGTGTTTAGCAGGACCATTCGACATTCTTGCAGAATTGCTAATTTACAAGAAGATAAAAATCTACTTGTAAGTGGTTTTACTCATGCTGCAGTCTCATTACAGAGGCTGAGTGCTAAACTGGAATTAGACAAGTGTAAATCATGACCCCACATGAAAGGTGAGAAGAAATTGAGTAATATTGAAGCAATGCCCCCAGAGAGCAGTCACCTCCAATTAAATTTGGGAAATGTGATTCACTGTCCTGCTTTCAGATTGGCACAGGCATATTGACAGAAAACTAAGCATACACTTAAAAGCTTTTTTTTTTAGTGAGGATGGAGGCATCCGTGACAGTGAAGGGGGCAACACTCTGCAAAAGGTAGTCATTAGCTGTCTGATCTTAATCTGTTTAGGGTACTTCTTAACATTAATTGTGTCCTGCTACTGTTTCTTACAAAAGTTGTGGTATAACTTCCCAGTGTTGTGCTAAAATCTGCTGGTATGCACTCATACTGATGAAATATTTCAAGTCTTTAATTGAGTACCAAGGTGTGAAGCCATGCAGTCCATGGAACAATAATGGGATCTTCCCTGAGTCTAAGTGAATGTTTTGAAAAGAAAAATTATGTAGCTGAAAACCCAAAGCCCTCAGAAAAAGAGCATCACACATAAATGTTCCTTTTAGATTACAGAACAATGCAAAAGAGCATAACATTTGTTAAATTAATTCTAGAGGAACTTCTTTATAATAAGCCTAGTATGAAAATAAGTAAGACAAATGTATTACTGCCACTCCTTCCACATCTCACAAATACCTGTCTTTTATTCAGTACTCTGCTTCATCTTGCGTGTCAGGGAATTGGAAACAGCTTTGAAGTTACTTTGTTACAGCATGGCTAGTAAAAAACTGATAAAGAATACATGTTAGTTGATTATGTCCATAGTCTTTATTATTTAAAACTCAGGCTTATATTTTATAGTTTATTCCAGAATATTGGTTTTCATTATCTGAGAGAGAAAAAGGGAAAGAAAAAAAATAGAAAAGATAAAAGCAAAGGGGAGAAATTTCTTGCTTTGCAATGTGGCAAACTAAAGAGGCAAAGTATGACAGAAATTAAATTTCACCTGGTTGCAAGGGAAGACTGTAGTCAGAGCTCCACCAGTACTGCTCTGAGCATCCCAGTTGCCCTGGAGCATTCGAGAACCTTGGCTCTCAATCAGGGAAGCGGGTGCCTCAAAGAAGCTTACCTGTCATGAGGGAGTTTTATGCCACCACACTGTTAAGACTGAATATGCAAAATCTTGTCGGTGTATACCCTGGGAAAACCATATGCAGCACAGTTGTTTAATTGCCTGGCTAGAGCTTCTGACCAAAAGCTATTCATAAAGAATGAGTTCCTTTAGAACATGATCAGGTTCCTTCACCAATGAACCAGCAAAGCTCATTTGCTTTTAACCTTGGCTTTCTTAAATAGTGAGGACATTATACAAAACATCAGTTGTAGAAAATAGACCTGGGTTGTTAAATTTTAATTAAATGGAGTAGTATAGTGAATAGAGGCCTGTGATGAAGGGTATCAGTTTCAAGTAGTCAAGCTAAGGTAGACAAAAGCAATTAGTTACTCATATAGGCAACAGAGCTCAGATTAACATTTCACTTGAATGTGAAAGAGGCCTGCAAGTCCTTTGTGTTGCATGTCCAAAAATATTCTTGAACACGTATCCCAAGCAGAGAGCTAGAAGATGTTCCACAAAAGTTCAAAACTGGATAAATAATGAATAAAAATGAGATATTAGCATTAAACAGAGAAACTGCAAAGGATGCAAAACCTTACATCTTGTAGAATAAAATTATAATTTATAGAAGTCAAACTGAAATTAAACTTTCATGGTGCCTTAGACTTGACAATGTGCTTGTTGACCATGTGAATACAAAATTAAAGAATGAAAAGAAAAAAAAAAAAGATTGCTAAGGACATTTTCTTTTTGAGAAATGAAGTTAAATTGTATAGTGGACACAACATCCTTATTAGAAACACTGGTGGAAAATCAATCCAACAGCATACTGGGAAGCAGTAAGCAAAGAACTTAAAAATTCCTAACCCTTGCCTTCAATTATAACTCATAGTCACAACGCAGGACTGTTTCCATACTAAGTTATTTGGTTTAAACTACTTAGCTAATCTTATTTATATTTATCTATTTCTAACTGTAATAATAACTCTTATTTCCCAATTTGCTACTTTTCTTTTCCCAAGGCTAAAACAAATATTATTTTAATCTAGCTTATCTGACCCAAAGCCTTAGCAACAGCAGTTGTCTTTTATTTGTTTTCTCCTTTAACCCAAAGTTAATAGTCTTACAAGAGTTTCCTCCAGCTCCTCAGAAGCATACTGTATTCATATGGGTATTTTTGTTATTAATTCCATCACTTCTGCATCAGGCTTCCCAACAAATATGAGTTGCTGTGATAAGGTAAATGTTACATACCCTTGGAAGCACCAGGAGAACCACATCCCGGAGTTAAAAAGAAGCACTAATGCCATTGCACAAGACACAAATGAAATGATCTAGAATGCTATGGTTACTTGTACTCACCAGTAAAGTTTATTTCAAACTGGAACATGTAAAGAAAAGGGTTACTATAATAATCAGAAGAAAGTCTTTAGGTAAAATGTGGGATTTTTTGCTTTTTTGAAAATAACTGGGCTTTGTGGCTCAGTAAAGAAAACTGAAGCCTGGATGGGTATGTGACTGCACATTAGACATAGGCAAGAAAGTAAACATCAAAGAGAATTAACTGTTTTAAGGACAACACTGGTAGAAGAGCAATTGCATGATAGTAGTAGCAATGGACAACTATGATCTTAAAAATTAAAAGGTTTCTGATTGTCAGTGGAAGTAGGCTTTGGAATGGCATCTTAATAGAAGTAAGCTGAGACAGTATAACCAGTTTTAAAGTATAGTGAGATTGGTGCAATTGGTGTATGAAAGGGATTAAATTGTTTAATATATTCAGGGATCTGATGGATCCTTACTGTCCTGTGTATAACTTATGTTCCTTGAACATCGGCCTTTCTCATAGCCTGCAACAGTGTTATTTGCTAATACAGTTGAAAAATCAAGACAGGGAGTCAACTGAAATGGAATATTTAATTTTATTGTCATTATATCCTTTTTTCGAGATGGCGGGAAAGTGTTTTATTTGGGGGTTTGGTTTGGTTTTGGTTTTGAAGTGTGGGATAAAGCTAGTCAAGAAACTCAAGCTTTATTTGCTAGTATTTTTGGTCTCTTCTGGATTGTATTTCTGAGTGAAGTTCATAAAAAATGTCACTAAACTCCACTGCTGACCCGATCAGAAGACCATAGCCTTAGTTCCTTTTCTGTCATTCAGTGCTTCTATAAATATTAAATACACCAATTGTGCACATTCAGAGCTCTACTAAATCAGGGCTGAGAGTGTCCCTTGTGATTGCCCCCTGCCTGGATGCTCAAGGAAGCAGGAAGAGCTCCTTGTACCCTTTTGTCTGATTCACTGCAAGCCCATGCAAAGCCAGATACAATCTAGTCCAGATTTATCATCTGTCCTTCAGGTACCAGGGGGCAATACGAGGAACAAATAACAGATGTAGCCATGTGTATACTATCAACTGGGAAATAACTCTGAGAAATGTTTTGCATTTAACTTTAAAACATTGAGAGAATCACTTGAATGGCTGTCAGGCGGAAGGTCATTCAATCCTTGGAGAAAGAAAGAAAAATGTCCTGTGCTGTGTCTGGAGATAGCTGAGATACAGATGGTACTTAGAGCAAGCTCTCTGACCCAGAGCTAAAAGTCTATATTAAAACTGACTCCCGGACCTAAATATTTTCTGTTCAGTCTAATAAGGCTGTGTAACTTGCAAGATGGTAAGTATTTATACATTAGAATTCGGGAGAGCTCTATATGAAGAACAACTACAGACAATGTATGCGAAGTATCTTTTTTCCTATGTATATGTAAGAAATCCACTTCTATAAAAGTTGAAAATTATTCTTACATGCCAGAATGTCTTGATATTATGTGCATGCATATGGGAAATGAAAGGCTTATGGAGTTTTCCAAGTCAGTGAGGACCTTTTAAGGACTGAGCAAAATTACAGTTCTTGCATTTAGAGAAGTACAAAGCTTTTTTCCAGTTTCACCTGATATCCTGTGAATTAGGAATGAGGTCTGGTGGTGGTTCAGCTGAGAGCAACTGGTATCCCTAACATCCTACCAGCTGTTCGAAGTGCATAATGAGAAGAAATTGCTAAAACAACAAGGACTGATACAGGGAAACAGCACCATGAAAGACTCTGCCCATGGAGGAAGCTCAGGTGTGCTGTCTGTGGGAGCAGTAAATCTGGAGCCTTACAAGAAATGTCAGCCTGAAATGTTACAGTACAAAATGCTGCAGAACCAAAGCTCAGGAGGTTGCTGTGAAGCAGCCTAAGAACAACAGCAACAAAGCTGTGTGGTCAAAATCTCAGTGCTGTATATAGGGGCCTGTACACTTAACAGCTGACACTGTCAAGCTAGCAAGGCAGAAATCGTAAATGGTCATTGCAGTAATTTAATTTCCATACGACTAGGCACAACCACAGCATTGTCCAGGATTATTCCAGTATTCCAGCACCAGTATTCCTAGACAAATCATGACCTGAGCTTTCAAAAAAAAAAGTCTATGCTCTTTTCTTAGTACTCTGTTTACATCATCTTCTACTTTTTCTCTGTGTTTATGAGATTACTGTTCGTTTTATCTTCGCTCGTTTTGCTAATGGCATCTCACAGTTTGTATTGCAGAAAGCTGGTGCTATTAGAATTTGCATTATTTTACATATTCACTTTCAGTTTATTTCTTCCACAATGTTGTTTTCACATTGTGTCTTTACACCTTCTGTGTGCAACTGTGAGGATTTTGCTAAGTGTATATGACCTTTTCAGAGAATTTGTAGTCCAATCAAAATGGTTAATGTTTTTTTAAGAGATACTCCTATGTGCAAAGCTCCAAAACGTCACAGCCAGCCCGATTCAAAGGAAATTCACGAGAAAACTTATTTTACAATTAATACTTTTTCTGTATTAACAGTTTGCTGAAACTTTTTACAAGTTGTGGACTAGAACTCAAAATAAATGGAATAAGTGCTAGAGAGCTTGCATTTTCCAATTAGAAAAACAATATGACCAAGTTAGAAAGATCAATGGAGAAAGAAGGGTGTAAGCAAGCCAAGAAAAGAGTTAGAAGACATAGGTTCATTATGGAGAATAAAGATTGTTAAGATACCTTATATCAATAATGGTGAAGCTTTGATAAAACCTGTGTTGCACAAAGATTTTTCTCTTACATGATGTCTTGAGATCAAGAAAAACAAGATCCCGTTGAAAACACTTTTGTCTTTCTAATTGTTGGAGAAAATGAGAAATTTGATAAGGAGTAATCTCAGAGTCATAGTTTGATAGAGATACATTGATTATGCGAAGAAAATGCTGGTTATAATTTTGTTTTGAACAGGGTATCTCACATGTAAGGGAGAGAATAAACTGTAGCAGAGGATGAGTGCTAGGCACTTATGCAAGACATTTTGACAACTCTTCCTTCAGAGAGATCTCATGTGCACTGAAATAGTGGTGAGAGATAATAACATTTCAAAAATTAAGCCTGCAATGAAAAAGTAGGAATAAGATCTCCAGCCCTGGACCAGCACAGCTGGAGGAAATCTGTAAAAGACTCTGTGGCAGCTGTCATTTCTAGGTATAACAGTATTTATCCCAAAGGGCCAATGCACATGACAGGGTCTCCATTTTCTAATGCAAGACCTGGAGCATGAAAATGAAAAGTCTTTCCTTCTCCTTTGCATCCATGATCCAGGGTGGGGGGAGAGAGAGAGATGAAAGTGTTGATCTGTCTTTCCCACCCACTTGCTCTGATGAGAGCTATAGGAACAATACAGGTGTTTACATCTATAGATTGATTAGAGAGAGAGAGAGAGAGAGAGATATCTTAAGATATCACCAAGGCATTGCAGCCCTGTTTTCTTACTGCAGCTGTAAGACACCCTGTGGTCTTTCCAGAGGCCTTTTGGTGCAAGTACAGAAGTTATGGACCCAAATGTAATCAGCCACACATGTCCACCCCATGCATTACCTACAGGACAGGCATATTTCCAGCTCTGTGGCATCAGTAGAGGAGCCACGTTTGCAGCAGCCCTGTGGGATGTTACCTTCCTATCTGCTTACAGATTGATGGAAGCCGTGCTATCGCAATGCTGGGCCGGGAGCAGGTTGTCTGCAGTGGCCTGGTGAACTTCTGCCATGAGCTCATCCTCTGTCGTGGGTGTGGCAAAGTGACTCAGAAAAAAAGAAGACAAGGTGCACATATGAGGTGTGCATCCAAGTCTGTGTCCTTCTTCCATCTGCCTTGACATTCTGCTTCCTAGATGTCAAAGGAAAGTGAAAGGGAAGCACAAAAAGAGAGGCCTGAAAGGGAAAGTGGGGAGAGAGGCACTTCAGTCCTCAATACTATTCCAAGTTGTCGTGGTTGGCCATCAACACTTTCAGTCCTTCCACCCACTCACAGATGTGCTGCCCCTCCTCAAATACAGCTTTGATTGTCAGCAGCTCATTATCTCAAGCATCATTTCTCTCAGTGGGGCGAGCTACCCAGAGAAAAAGGTACACATTAGAGTATCTGTTTCTACACTGAAAGGCCGGAGTTAGGATGAAAACTGCAGTGTATACCCATTTTACTTTCTCAAAAGCTGCTTGTGCTTTGGGCACCCATGAAAATCAGCCCCCTTTTGGGTAAGGGTCATTATAGCAGCCACCAGGCCAGAAACCCCTTTCATGAACTGTTCTTAGAGGCTGGTAAATCCTGAAAGCCATTGCATCCATGCTAGAGGATGTTGCCAACTTCTGATCTCATCAGTGTCCTCTGAATCTATGCACAAGTTAAAGTAGCCCACACTTACCCCAGGAACCCCACCCTCTGTTAGTGGAATGAGTATTTTTTCAGGCACAGAGTCGGTGCTGGTGCAAATGACTGAAAATGTCCTGGATGCTGTCAATGCATACCTCTCAAGTGGTGCAAAATACCAGGTATACTGTGGCATAGCTATGAAGCAAGTCCCTCAGGACAGCATTTACAGAATACTGGAATGTGGCCCAGCCATTTCAGAGACTGAATGGCATCACAGGATGATCTTAGTGGCCTCTCGTAGATCCACCGTGGTGAATGAGGGAGCCCACTGCATATGTTCAGAGCACTCCAGGATAAGAGGCAAGGAGTTCTGGTTCTTCACTCTGATGCCTTTCTGCCTCCTGTAGTCCATGCAGGGGCAGAGAATCCCGTGCTGCTTGATGAGAAAAAAAAAACATGTAAGCCCTTGCAGGAGAATCTAACGGGATAGATGAACCCACATGCCAGATTGTTCTCCTCGAGAGCTGCTGATTCAGAATCTGACCAGACATAGGTGCTCCCAGAGATCACCTCCTCTGCAAGGTGCCTGGCTCCAGGAGTCACAGGTGACAGTCTCTCATACCATCAGAATGGTTAAAGTCTTTCACATATTAGATATGGGAAATGTGGAAAGCAGCACTTCTGTAATTCCTAACACAATTATAGCACGCACTCTGTGTGCACATAGCTTAACAAAACATCTCCCTCAAAGTGGAAGGATGCTACAGTGTTGAAAACGCTTGACAATGGGGTAAACCCACTATTTTGATAACATTTAAAATGCTAAATCTAGATATACACATTAAATCCCATATACATCCTTGTAAAATTGCCGTAAAGAAACCTGAGGGCATCTGCTGGGATGTAGCATTCTGTATATGGTAGATATATGCGACCCATAGAAATCAATGTATCACCTCAGCCAGAAAATGCTATCAGAATGAAATGCAGGAAAAAACAGTCATGAAATGATGCAGAAATGAGTGATACCAGAGGCCTGCTAAGAAAACAATATTATATCTTCTTGGTCAATATGCCTAGTATATCTTACAGAAAATCCTTATTTATGATGTACAATATAGACTGCAAGTAGCCATGTATACAAAATATTGTCAGGAAAGGTACCATTGAGTTGGAACACCAAATGTGCCCGTTGTAGTTGCAGACACCCACAGCACTCATTACAGCCTATCATGACCAAGTTGTATGTGCCTTTCACTCTTCTTGGCAGCTCGTTCTGTTTGACGGGTGATTTGGAAAGGGAACGTTTTCTGAAAAGGACAAGGACAAATTGTTCCAATGATGGACCAGGGGAGAAAATGGCAATGCAGAAATAAGATGACAAATATGATATTTGGCTTTGCTTCAGTTACTTCAGTACTACAGTATGTAGCATGCTCAGAACTGCCAGCTTCTATAAGAATGGAGATTTCAGCATTGTCACAGTATTTTAAAACAAGACATCTGACAGTGAACAAAAAAAACCTTCAAGATTTTTCAGTCTTGGTGGATCAACAAGATTTGATTACTTAAGCTGGCACTGTCAACACAAATGCCCTTCAGATATTTTCTTTGGTGTTTCTATGTATTGCATTAGTGTAAGGTATGTAACATTCCAGAAGTTTATCCTATTTTGCACCATAGAATGGTTTCTAAATTTATACAGCCTGAAGCAGCTGTTGGATTGAGAACGATGTCTTTGTCAAAGAACAATGCTTTCTGTCATAGAAGGAAGATATACTTGATCCTGAGTGCAGGAAAACTAGCTACATACTAATTCAATTCAGTAAATCAACTTTTACAGCAAATCTTCTAGTTTGAAGTTTGTTTTGAGAACAGTTTTCATTTTTTTGAAGAAGGTGCAAGTAAAATATAAAAAATAAACAGGCAAATATTACTACCTTTAAGTGATATGACAGTACATCCTTCTGTATATATGGTACCACCCAAATGGTAACATGTTTGAATAGCAACCTGATTACATGGAATTAAAAGCATCCCTTCCAGCACCTTTTGTTTGATATTACTAAGTTCTTCTTCCTAAGCAAATCAAAAGAAGCATTAAAATGGTCATTCGTATTCCTAGCTAACAATATTAATCCCTTGAATAGCAATGATCTTCATTGAAGGCTATGTGATACACACGTAACTGTATTGCTTCCTCATGACTAGTGCATGGGAATGTTGCGCAAGATTGGCGAGGAGTTTAGTTAAATGTAAATACGCTCAAAGTAACTTGCAGCTGTCTGTAGAAAGAGCACATACATCACACTAATTGTTTTACTGACCTTGTGTGCTTGATGAGTAGAACCTCTGTGTTAGATAACATAGGCCTGTGAGAAACTCCAGGCACCTTACCACTACGTCTGAGATTCCTGCTTTGTTGTGAGAAAGAGTGGGAGGCTGTGCCTGCCTGAAGCCTTGAAATACAGGTGAGCTCAGCAGGCCCAGTGATCTTCCAGCAGGGCTGAATTGCTGCAGCACCTGCATCCCCACTTGTGTCACCTCTGCATGGGAGCTTAGGTGCTGCTTCGGAGATCCCCCAGTAGAGAGGTAACCAAAATAAAACTTGCTCTTTGCAATTGCATTCATGGCCTCTGGCTCTTCTTGCGATGTGCCTGCGTATGTGTACACAACTAGAATGCTTTCTAATAGAAATGCCTCTTTTGTACTGAAAGGTAATGTGATGACTTTTTGAATTAAGGGCAGAAATGTACATTTTTGAGCTTGTTTGTCCGTGTTCCCTTACTTTTTCTGCCTTTATTCATTTGATATATTTACACAATATCTTGATCATGTAAACAGAACAATTTATCTGGAGTGGAGTATCCTGTTCATGAATAGCAAAACCATAGCAGCCATCAAACAACTTGAAAATTAGGCTTCTTGAGAGCAAAGAAACTATGGGGTCATCTTAGCTTAAACTATAGTGAGGGAACTGAAGAGCCAACAGGAAAACATCATGAGTTTACTGTATAATAAATTCAAAGTTCTTTAGCTAGGAGCTGGATATGCTTAGTCTATCTCTGAAGAAAGATTGTCCATCTTCAGTTGTAAACATTTTATCCTGTTTTATCCACTGTAAATCAAAATGTTTTCAGTGATGGCAAAGAAAATGAAGCATTGTTAGCTTGTTAAATGAAAAGGACTGAAGGCCAATACTTCTCTTCATCATTAAACTTTATTTGGAACATGTTTCATGGATTCTGGATGACTCTTGTGAATCCTCTTTAAAATTAAAAATTACCTTCTTGAACCTTGATATCAGCTGTTACCGACTAATATAGAAATCATCTAAAATGATCAGCAGCCATTATGTCAGTTCTTGTACACATATGACATGAGATATTACTTGTCCCCTAAACTTTCTATTCCAAATGTGTAGGAAGCACTATGTCAGATAAAGAGAAGGGGAAAGGAGACAAGTAAAAGTTAGAATGACCACTTAACATCTGGTAGGTAGCATTTCTAAAGTTAAGTTAATTTTAGTTAATCAATTATTATATTGTGAAATACATGGTAGTCTGTAAATAGCTGGCTGTTTCCTGGGAAGATGGGAAACCCATTCCTCATGAAAATGGCATTGTTTGAAATTGTGTGATAATTGTTTCAAATATAGTAACCTTCTGCCAAAGGTTATGATTCTTAGAAAGGCCAATTCCAATATGGGCAGCTTACAGACCTGATTAAATGCTCTACTTTGAGTCCTGTATGTACAAAGTCTCTGTAGAAAGCAATAGTTATTTTGCTTATCTCAAAGCTGCAAGGTAAACCACTACGTAGCTGATCGCTACGTTTTTCTAGCATATTACATCTCCCAGTCATTACCCTTATATTTATCTCCCTCAGGATGCACTTTAAGATTGCACCTAATTCAGTACATCTATACATTGCCTCTGAAAACGAGTTTCTGTTGGGCCTGTCTGGAAATTAATGTCCATCTCTAACAACTAGAAATTGTGTGCATGAATCAGTTGAGCTCACTGATCTGACAGAAAGTCTTTGTTTCCTTTTTTAAAATGAGTTCATTTTCTATCAGATCAGCAAGCTGTTCTACGTCCTTCTTTGATTGCACCATAATTAGATTTGAAACAAAGGAATAAGTGACTGCGTATGGTGCAACAAAGGAGACAAAGAGTGAACTGTATAGCTGTGCTAGTGTAGTGTATAATGAAACCATACCTTTATTTCTATATCTGGAAAGTCTAGTAATCAAAGTAAAAGAGCTAGCAGATTGGCACTGGCTTTGCTATTGAAAGCAGTTATCCTGTTTCATCCTTTTGTTTTATCTTACATGTACCTTCTTTTGTTTAAAGATGGGGAAGTGTCAGTCCCTTCAAATTATGGTAACAAGGCAAAATACTACCAAAACCATTTACTATGCCCTTAATCTGATTGGATTTTCTTTCAATGACAGTGAACCAAATTACATTATGGAAACACAAAGAAAATGTTTTTGTTACAGGGTCCCGTAAAAATCCTACTATTTGTGTACTACTGCCAATGTTTACCCTGTGTAGTAAAGTTTAATGTTATTTTCTATGTTGTGGCCAGTTTGTCTCATAAAAATGTTTTAGGTTTCACCCTATCCATATCACTGCATACAAGTAACCCTCAGGTTGTACTCTAAATCAGATACAAAGTTTGCTGGCCTTGTTCCATGCCAAAAAATGCATAATTTCCATTCACGTAAACCACTTTATGGTAGAGCAGCCTCATTATGACTTTGATTATCTGACAGTGGAGTGTTTCAACCTGGATTTATCAGCTATCTCTTCACCAGAAAAGATGATGATGATTATGATGATGATAANTTTGTGGTTAGGCTCCACACTGTGTTGACAGTTGTCACTCTAGAAGTAATAGTCCTAAAGCAAACTAAAACCATCACATATTGTTAGATTATTAAAGGAACAGATATTAACTTGTGTGTCACTAGTTTTGGATATTTTAATCCTGTATTTCTATACTAATCCAAGTCAGGTTTGATAGGTTATTTAAGACTGGAAATAGGGGAGGTGCTTACGTCTTCATGATTGTAATTTAACCTAGATCTGTACTTTTGTTAATGTTCATTTGCACTGTGGGGACCAGTAGGACGATGTCCATGCTTTGCTTCCAATTTCTCAGAGACTGATAACTATCTTAGGACAGAATTTGCACGAGTCAATGGATTCTGGACAGATTTAGCAGAAGAGCTCAGGAGCAAGCAGAAACTGTGCTTTTCTGGTTCAGGTGTCTGCAAAAGAGAGGTGTGACAGTGAAGAAGAACTTGTGGTAACAATGTTCATACAGTAGCTACTCATGAATTAGTAGCAATCCTGTTTTAAATTACATCTGTGCACATAAAATCATTAATTCATACTTTCCCAATGGAAATTTAGACTTTACTCTCTAGTATCATAAATCGAGCAGCTTTGAAATTAATGAAATACTTTTTTAAATGGTTTAAAATACTGTATTACAGACAGCATAATTTAGATGCAAAGAATGAGTTGTCTAGCTCAGTTTTCATTCCTTTAAAACTTATCTCGGGATAGCATTACCAACTACATATAGTATGACTTTCCATTTTCATGGCTCCTTTTGCAGTGTCATCTATTTTGATTTAAACAAAGGTTAGGAATGCATTAATTGTTGCTGAAGATATATTCATAACTTTATTTTTAATTTCCCAATGATTTTGTTGTATATTTTTTTTCTAAGTAATAAAGAACTTTTCTTGATTTGTTTTGCACCATATGACACCAGGGAAACATAGTGGTTTAATCATCTTGGAAAAAAAAAGAGTAGCAGCAATATTTATAAACATATTAACAGATAAAATGTTCAAAAAAGTTTTATTAAAATATATTTCCTTTGAGGAAATACAATATCAGCTTGTATGATTAATTTACAGCATCTCAAGAATTCACTGAAACCCATCTTAAACTTCTTTATGTGATCAATTCCATTTTATTGCTGTGAGATTTATGCAATAAAGCAAATAAATGGTTGATTTATAGCACTGTTCCACTCGTGTGACAAAGCATAACACAGAAAGGATGAAGAGAGATTAAATCAACTGATGTACAGAAAATAAGTGATTGTATGCTAAAGTTGTTTAGATTTGTGAAGTGAGTTATATTACATTTTTTAATAATTTTGAATGTATTCTTAACATATCAGGCACACAAAATAAATTATTCAATTAAAATAATTGGGTTTGTATTCAAACTTGTCTATCATGTATGTATATGTGGTCCAAATATTCTATAAAGTTTGAACATTCTGCCTTTTGAATGGAAACTGAAGTTCTCTGTTTAGGTCAAGAGTATATAGTGCAATAGAAATATGCTATAAGCTTCCTAAGTGTTGTCCAAAGTATCTGAACAATGTCCTAGTGATACTATCATTAGGAATGACATAGTCATTATCTTTCTCTGGATATATTACTCACAACTTTTTTCTGCCAGAAAAAAAAAAAAAGAATGAGCAGGGATGGTACTTGTTTAAGACAGAAATCAAAATTAAGCCCAGACAACATAAAAGTTTGGAAAAGGCACTGTATAGGGAGAACACTTGGAAAGTTTATTTTATAAAATTAATGTCTTTTGTCAAAGAAACTAGGGTTAAGAAGGAATCTTTGTGATAGACCTTTCCTAAATTTTCAGTCAATTTTAGTGATAAAAGGCATTGTAGTCATTGTTTGTGGCTGCTAAAAAAACTTTTTACACAGACATTTCCTCAGGCCACTGTCATGTTTTTTAATGATGTCCAAACTGTATAGACTCCACTGTCAGTAGAAGGTATTGTGGGCCTGGATCCTGCAGCGTCTAGCACGTAAGGAGACTTTTGTACAGAACCTTCCCAGCCACACATACAGCCAAAGTCAGCATCGACAAAGCTTCAGTATAACAGTAAGCACAGAATGCAACTCCCCACTGATACAAGAACCAGCGGACAACCATGTCTTCCCTGGGTGCTCTCTTGACATCTCATTTACTTCTGTCTGCTACTGAAAGTACAGCTGATTTTTTTAAATTAGGTGTAAGTAAGGTGGGCCCCAGCTATTCCAATGATCCACAGGGATCCTTCCCCTCCAGCACCATTGTGTGAACAGCCAGACACTGCAGGGAAGCAGAGGGCTCAAGAAATTAAGAAATGTCAGGTCAAGAGCTCAGTGGAGGACATGCCACTGTGCTGAGTACCAGATTTGGGAGGAACTCTTCATTCACTGATCTTATTAGTGGAATTGAGTGTTGAAACTTCCTATTATTCTAATCGTGCAGTTTTTGGGGGTTTTTTTGTTTTTTTTTGTTTTTTTTTTACTATGCATTTAAAGATCCCATATGCTAGGGGACTGGTGCTTTAACTTGAGGTGTGTAGCATGATTTAAACTCAAAAAAAAAAAGTTTTTTAAACCTTTTATCATACACAGGACAACCTACCATTCAGCCCCCCACTTTGTCCCTCATTTATTCCACTTGAATTTCAGTCAGTAGGTGGTAATCATGACAAGTGTGTTCAAGGAAGATGGAAAGGGATTCCCCTGAAAGGCATTCTACCTGTACTTACAGATACTTGGTTTCTGCTGTGTACCTTACTGCCCTCATAAGATCTGATCAAACACCTGTGTTGCTTGCAAGTGAAAGTCACAGAGGATAAAATAAACGATCTTCTGCAAAGTAGTATGCAACATTTATCATTAAGCAGTTAGGTCAGTATGGCAGATTTTTTTTAATACACATGTCATAATTCATAGGACCGTCCTTTAGTTCTTGTATTAGCATGACCACAGCTCCCACTAGCAACATAGACCTGCATATGTAATGCTTTTACTTTCATTTTTTATTAAATAAGATATGTGAGCAAAATGAAATTTCACTAAACTCAGTTGGGGTTTTTTGTTTTGTTTTGTTTTATAAAACACAAGTGTAAAAATAGTCTTACCATGGAGGAATTGCTGTTCAAAACCACAGAGAAATGTTTGGTACATCTGCTGCCCCTTATAGCTACTTACCCACAGCAGAAATGCCTTAAATTTCACTTTCCTTCTTTCCAGGAGGAGAATAAATGGATGGATGTGATTCTGAAATTATGAGAAAGGGGCCTGAAAGCAGGAGAAAATGTTTTAGGTTTGGACTTTTTTCCTTTTTTAAGATTTTTTTTAAGCTTCTCTTAGTGGTCAGTCAGTTATGCAACTTTTATACCCTTAATTTTTCATAAGGAGCTACATCATTTCCATTTACTCCCCTGGGACCAAGACAAAGCTATGAAGTTGCCCTGTCCTGGTGCAGTGGCTGGACTGAGGGTGCTCTTCAGGATCATAGGTTGTCTTGCGGTCACCTCCTGTCTGTCCTGCCGAGTGTGATTCTTTCGCTTCATGGGCGTTAAACTAGTGGGGAGCACTGAGCCTCAAAGTAGCCTTAGAAATAAACTGAGGGTTGACAGTACCTTAATGTGAGATGGGCCTGGGTGTCAGGAAAGGCGATGTGAGGCTGGAAGGTGCTGTAAGAGGTGCTGTGACAAAAACGAGCTCCCTCTCCTGTCCCTGGGATGCACCGCAGACAGGCACTACTTCAGGCCGCTGTATGGGACAGAACAATACTTGCATCCTTTCATGCAGTATAGCCCGTTGTTGATTGATGGCAAAGGTGATGGACCTGAGACTCCACTCTTCCCACCCATTTTTGTGTGTTTGTTAGAGCTAAGATGTGATAAAAATCATACATTTGTGTCTCCTTGTGCTTGGAGCTGAGACATTAGACACCCTGTGGGTGTCATACAGGAGTAGCACATATCCTGTGCTATTGTGAGCAGTTTAAAAATTGTATTGCAAATAAAGTGTTTTAGATGCTACACCCAGTTCAAGGGAAAGAAGTAAATGTTGGGGGTATTTTAAAATGTGATGGTTTTAAAAGACAGAACAAGACTGCCATGAGAAGTTGCCAGCACCTCTTTTTACAATCTGTTTCCATTAAATTCTTAATTACTTATTTTTCATTATTACAGGTAAAACAGAACAAATGCTACAAAAATATTTTATTCTTAGATTTAAAAAACATCAGGAGTAAGTAGCAGTAAAGCAGAGTATGCATTAGTGGGTCGCAAATGCATTTCTCAGAGGGTATGATACATTCATAGAAGTGTCTGTCATTTTTTGTCCCCATCTTAGTGTTTTCAAAACATCTTGTAGAGCCTGTCAAGAGCATCTAGTTGAGCTCTTTGAGGGCAGGTCTGATTTCAGGCATTCCAGTCAGTCCTGCATGACTACATGGGTAGCTTTACTATGAAAAAAAATCTGCAAAATTACTTTGCCAATTTCCACTCTCTGTGTGCTTCAGCAATTCCAAATTAATTTAACTTCATTTAGAAAAGAAAATTATGTCTTCTTCTGAAATCATTCTCAGTGAGGAACATATTTTGTGGAGACATTCTTCAAAGACAGTGTGGAAGGTGGGACTGGTGAATGGTGAGGATGAAAAGATGTGCAGTAGGATATCTGCTCCCCCCTCATGTGCAAAACCCATCAGCATTCCTTGCTCCTAGGATAGGCATTCCTCTTAAATCTTGTAATGCTGTATTTATCATATTTATACTGGAAGGCACCTGAGAGATATTTACTGTGTAAGTATTCTGTTATGCTACAGCTTTCAAAATGTTCAGGATCGTTTTCAAAAGCAATTTGGGCCCACGGGGCTAGACCCTGTTCAGCTTTATTCATTCTGACTTCCTTTTCATAATTCCTGAGGAATATAGCCCATGGTCAATACTGATGTGAGTGTTCTCTAGCAGTGAGGTCAAGAATGTGTATTTATACTGGTTTTCAGTACGTTGGGTGTGGTGATTAAGGCACAAGTGTTAATGGAAGCAGATTATCAGAGGAGGGAGCGCACAGGGAAATAGGTGTTCTTGAATGGAACCATGATTTACTTGAATCCTATAGTGCAAAAGACTTGGGCACATGCTGTTCCTGTTTTACTGATGAGGCTTAAATCCAAGACTCTGTTCAATAAATATCCTGCCTAGTATCTTTGGTCATGATCATTTCATAAGCAACTGTTTTTTTCCCAGTAAAGTTGCTTACAGGCATATCATTTTACTTTTGCATACAACCAGGGATGTGGCTACTGGGCAAAACTGAACAATTTAGTGCCTGTCTTGTAGCTAAGTGTGTTTGGTATCCATTAAATGTGTATTCCATCATTTAAGTATGAACTGAGGGTTATCCAGTGCATATTGGTACTCTGGGCTTTTGCATAAAGCACTGAATCCAAAAGTAATTTCCTGAAAACCAGAGCTGCAGAAGAATACACCATCCACCTTTTCGTAACAATACCACGGAGGACTCGAAGTCAGAGCCAGAATTCAGTCCCTCAGGAAGTTTCATGGAGCCTGGATGTCATTTTGCAGGTTAACTACCTGGAGACTAATAGATCTTGGAATCTCTGAGGTTTTGGGCTGTCAAAACTTCTACTGAATCAATTTATCAGAAGTCAGGTATTCTGCTCTACCTCTCCCTGTGCAGACTTCTGTCACAAGGTACACGGAAGACAGAAGATCATTTCTCTTCAAGGAAGTGGCTGGTCTGCTGCAATTTATTCCTGTGTGAGGTAGTTCCCATGGCTGCCACCCTGCTTGGCTATGGGGAGCTGCAGTTCCTGGTGAAGAAAAGTAAGCGGGCATCCATCATCACTGGAGCCTCTTCAGTCCATCGCCATGCAGTACACTGAAACATCTGCACATGGCATGCTGGTGTTAATGAACTGGACCCTTACACTCAGTGATTAGATCTAATTAAAAATAGTTACCGATGAACCAAGAAACTCATGTTCTATTATCTTTTCGGTGTAGTAGATTTCAAAATCTACTTCGTCTCTATTCTAGAGTTAAGGGAAAATAAACACTAAACCTTTCTTGTTTTAGATGTACCACTGTGCAGCCAGGAGCATTGCAAGGAGCAGAGAGAATGTGATAGTGCAAACTAGCACAGATTATGTTCTTTTGGGAAAAAAAAAAAAAAAGAAAAAAAAGAAAAAAAGAAAAGAAGGAACTACTTGAATACTTCTTACACATCACTTGATTAAAAATAGACTCGAATCTGTGAACAGGTTGACATTGCGCTGTGAGACATCTGCCAAACAAATACTAACCAGAACCTGCAGACTCACACAATTCAGCTAAAGGCTTGTCTGACGTAATAAAACTTAATAATTCTGCTATGCTAACAGCCATACTGCTTCCAGATACTGCACTTAAATTTCTCCTTAGACCCTTTATCTCTTTCTATAATTGAAAGTGTTACAGAAGTGTATGCGTTATTCTGTCTTCAAAATCCCAGTGAATAACCTTCTTTTCAGTTTGTAGGTGACAGCTGTGAACTATGTTTGGGGTAAAGTACGGCCATTAGACCATGTGCTTTATTTGCAATGGGAATTGAATTGTGAGTTCTACAGTCTTTGTTCACACAGTTGATCAGCTTTTTTATTATAGATATTAAACAGCAGAAATGTAATCAACAAGTAAATAATTACATTTATTTGGCAAAAGGACCAAGGAGCATTTATTTTAATTATTTGTCATTTCGAGAGCCTTAAGGACTTAGTGAAGAGTTCAGCCTATCTTTCGTATCTTGAGATTGAAACACTTCCTTCCCCTAACTCACAAACTTGCCAGACAGAAGTGTTCTGCCACATTTTTCACTTTTGGACACTATATGTTGTAGTTTCTATGAGCAAAATATCCTTTACAGAGATGACTGGGAAATAAGCCAGATACAATGGTCTCAGGAGAATCTGCAGGACTGCAGAAAAACAAAAAGTATACTTATATTTATGTACATAAATGTCTCAAATTAGCACAGCAAATGGGAATTGACAGCTTTTGATGAATCTTGGCAGTAATTTCAGATCAAATTATGTATGAGGCTTTAAATCAAAATGTATTTATCTCTTTGTTTACATTAATACAGATCTGAATCTGTAGCTTCTGAATAATGTCTACTTACAATCCTCATCCTTTTTTCCAAATTTTAATACTGTTTGTGTGGTTTTGACCTATCACACAATTGACTCTCTCATACGTGAGTGGGGCAGTGTCATTGCTAGGAATTGACAGGATCACGTTCAAGTCACCCTGTTTGTTAATTTTGATGGCAAAGGGTTAAATTGCAGTTTATATGTGCTTGGCCATGGGTGTCTGATCCATATTTGATAAAGGTGACCTCTGGTAAATATTGATTTTTTGTTGTTTGTTTGTTTTGTTTTATTTTCTATCTGGAGTCAGCCCAGAGCATTCCAGATGTCAGAATTCTGACTTACCACATTGCCAGATTTTGAGTGAGAATTCCCAGGAACAGAGCTGGAATGGAATATGCAGATACTCTACTATTTATAGAGGAACACTAGTATAATCAAATATCAGCATAAGTACACCTTTAAATGGAAAATCATGGTGAAAAGACCCCCATTACCCATTTATATAGCTGTTCTGCATTTTGAAAGTCTGTATGAAGAACAAGTACCAGAGGTTAACTAATTGTACTTTATCAGAGTAAGTTTAAAGACTTGATAGTGCATATATTGTAAAAAAGTGAACATTTCTCACCCAAACTTTTAGTCATATAGACTGCTGGTGTGGAGTTTTTAAAAGGGAAGGGAGAAGATTCAGGAATAATTTCAAACTCTCCTGAACAAAAGGTTAAATCAAAAATAATCAGTGCAATAACTAATAATATTTGTTAAAACTTGGAATTCTCACTTCTTTTTGACATTGAAGTATTTCAATACTTCTAATGTTGGAATCCAAAATAAACTTTTTAATTGTATCACATTATTTCTCATGTTCGTTACTCTTATGACATTGTTTTATGGCATATCAGTAGCAATTATAATGTGTTTCATACTGACATATTATAATAGGATGTATTGATCAAATCAATTTTTAGGTGTACGATTCCTTTTGTGATTATCTCATTTTTAAATTATTAGGGCCCAATGCTACTTAACACTGATTAAGACGTGTAGATCAAAGTGTCCTCTGTCCATGTTGTAATGAAAAGAAGCTAAGCATCAAATGTACTAATTAGAAAAGCAGCTGTTTTCCTGTTAATATCTTAGCCTGAAATAATTTTTTCTAGGAAGATGAAAACATCGTCTTATCTTTTGAAGTTGCACAGCGTACAATTGTTTATTAAAATAAAAAAAACCCACAACACAACACAACAAAGAACATTTTTTTAAAATACATTAAAAAAATAGTGACATCCAGATTCATTTGTCTGTATAAAGCACTCATCAGTTACAAGACTTTAGAAACTCATTGCTGCTTGCCTTCCCCATCATCACCGGAGAGACATAAGTCGTTCCAAAAGGTAAGGTTTCATCTCATTCACATGATAAAACCAATTGTATTTTTTCCCCAAAGACTATCATTTTTAGAGCGTTCAATGTGATTTATGCATTCTAACTGAAGACACCTAAATAAGTTAACCAAGGTATGTGTATGTAGTTGCAGTATGCGCTGAAAAAACTGGATTGCCAACTCAAAAATGTCTGGTTGTCCATTAAAAAGTGTCATTGGTGAAGAAAATTCTAAGTGAGGCTTTTAGAAGCCCAAAAGTCAATGAGATAATTATTAGAGCCCAGGTTTTGATTTTTCAGATAGAAGTATAATATTGTTTCACCACAGCACAAACAACGCTGTGACACTGAAAATAAGACATTTCAGTCAGTTCTTACTAACAACTGATGCTAATTACTTAAGTAATAAATGTCAGAATTAATGGTATATACTCATAATAGCATATCTTATTATACAGTACTACTCCTGGGATGCAAAATGAAAAAGTAATTGATTCACTTTAAAACGAAAGTTTAGCTTTTTGAAATACCATTTCTTTATTGAGCAAAATTATTCAAAACAGTTTTACATGTTCTTGCACCTATTGAGTCTGGCAGTGATAAAACAGTTTATGAACAGAGTTAATCATTGTATGTAGAGGAGAGCTGCAGCTAAGCCTTACAAACAGATGTAACTGCTGGGCAAATATGCTTGTACCTTGCAAGGCTTTCAATAGCACTTGCCTGCCTGTGTTGTCATTCCCACACTGGTTCCTGTGAATCTCACAGAATCTGTGGGACATACCCACATTGTCTCCTACACAGAGCAGTTTTCCTTTTCTACTTTAAAAAAGAAAAAAAAAAAAAAGTTTCTTTTTTTCCATTTCTGTTTAATTAGCAGAAAAGGGCCAATGTCAGAGAAATGCAAACTATTTCTTGTTAATTAACCCTGATACAGTGACATGTCCAAGAAACTCGTAGTCTAAGCCAAGGCCCATTATGAGAATGCTGCACAGGTCTCCTTCCGACAGCAGAAACTCAAACCATATGATGTCGTTTGTGCATTAGTCCTGTTCTATATGCCATGTAATTCCTGACCTCAAAGGAAAGATTGATCATGACTTCTTCCGTCTGATATTTATGAAATGTTGCCTAGCATGTCTGGCAGTCAGTAATACATTTTCCTCTTTTTCTGTTTTGTCTCTTGTTTCTATAGCATCTGAGTTTCGTGTGATTTCTCATAAAACATTCTCAAGTTTCACCCACGCAAGCCATCTGGACTATAGTTAATATTTTAGGACCTATCCCTTTAACTTTGATGTACTTTCTTGTAACTGCTAAAACATGGTGATATCTCTTCCTTCTGTCTTGAGAACCTCCCCCTCACAAACCCAGACATATCAGAGGAACCAAGGGCTTGATACTGCCAGCAGCTGAAATTTTTCCAATCTCTTGTATGTTTTTTTTCAAATCTGAGAAAATCCATGAGGAGTAACAGAAATCTGTGAGTTCTCAGCAGCAAAAATCTTACCATAATGAAAACATTAAAGTCCTAAATTTATAATATCTAATATTAAAAAACAAGTTTCATGTTAGTGGTTCCTGGAGTTGGTTTGTTGCATTAGATTATGAACACAGAAATGTTACTGTGATGAACAGCACAGGTACTGGATTCACTAGTGACATTTTCAATACTATATCTTGATCCCTGTCTTCACCTGAAGCTTGTTTGCTTCTCAGGTTCATTGAATTTCATCTGAGTAACTGTTTTATGAACCAGGAATGTGCCTTTTACACCTACAATTGGAACAAGTGAGAAATGGAAAAATGCATTTTACTTTTATTTAACCCAGAAGCATCTCTTAAATATCTCAGTAATTTCTGAAGTATTCTCAGGCTCTGATGTTACTATTTGTCATTCTTATGTGAAAACAAGCTTGAAAGGTAACAAAGGTCAGATAAATGTTTCTAAGAAACAAACTGACAGCTCTCATAACACTTGTAATGACATGTGCTTAGTCTAATAAGACACTTATCTGTGATTGCATCCTCCTGAACTTCTAGGATTGTGTGATAACTGTAATGACATTTTTCTGTTAAGAACAGGCCCACACAAATGTTTCATGGTCTGTCTCGTAGCTTTAGCTAACTGAACTGTGATTGCTGGTTTCTTAAGTCAGGGACTGATCACAATACTGGCATCTTATTTCTGTTCCCTCTCATCTGTGTGACTCAACCCGGAGGAAATGCTCAGTCACAAGAATGTGATTTGGGCAAGTGATGCATGTGGAGTTGCACTACGGTCTAGTGGGTCACTCATGACCAAATGGGGCCCACTGAGTCACAAGCAGGAGCAGCTTAGGACATTTCAGCTTGAGAAAAGAGAATAAGGGCAGACTTCACTTCTCTGAACTCACGTGTCCAGGGCAGCCTGAATGCTCCAAGCATTTAAGACGTGTTCAGGAGCACAAATGTATGACACAAGGCAATTTGAAGTGCATCTGCAGATAAGGGGAGATGCCCAAGGGTGTCCCACAGGCACTAAGCATCTATGCTTGGGCAGAATTGAACCCTAGATTTTGTTAACCCTCACTGAAATAGCACTTAATCATCACATGTAGATACCGACATTCAGGTTTCAGAATCTGTGAATCTGACCCAAGGAGATTGTAATAACAGGGAGTTGAAGGGCTGTCATGGAAGAGACAGTGGGCTGGGAATCCCTAAAATCCGATTGAGAAAGGTTACTACAAGGTAGGGGACTCACCCCACTTCTATAAGAGACACATGAAACTAAAGAACGTGGTAAGATTCTCTGAGACTGATGTGTTTGTGTGCGGAGAGAAGATCAAATTCACTTCCTCTCCTGCTCTCCAAAAGTTGTATTGCAGCTGCTTTTATATAGTTCTGTCATTTGTGTTTGTAAAATTTATGGTAAATTACAGAAAATTCCTTGACATTTGCCACAGTTTATTTTTCCTCTTTTGTTGTTTGTTTTCAGTCTTCTGCAGAAATCTGATCACCACAGCACCGCTTGCCAAAATATCACAGAAATGGGGTAGGGAGAGCTATGGTGTTCTTGCCAAAGAATTTAGATCCAATATGCTGCACAGTGTACAGAGCGCTGTGCCTCCAGTAGACAGTGACACACTGGTTCATTTTTGAACTACTGCATTCTATGCATCTCTAGTTTGTGTTAGGTTTAAATATATTTGCACCGTTAATCAGAATGCTACACAGTATAATGCATTCAGGTGTCTGCTTTGTTACTAGGGATTAAAAATGTTTTAATTGGCTAGTTTGGGATAATGATCCTTAAATTCCCTGTCTCATCCTTCTTCCCAGTTTTTCCGTAGTCAGGCAAAACTTAAAACTGGAGAATGAGCATGGGTTATAAGAAAATATCACAAAACAAACATCAAGTATTTCCTGAAAGGAAGTACAAGAGGACTTGGAAGTCTTTAAGTTGGATGGATATGTTGTCATTAAACAACAGATCAACATACATTGCTGTATGCAAAATGGTCTGCTCCTGTCAGTTTTCCCCTTACCCTGTTGAGAAATATCCTCCCCAAACCTTGAAGAAAATACTTTGTCCAGTCACTACATTTTCCACTGTCATTTCAGAATGTTCATTGATTGAAAGATCTCTAAAAATCCTTGGTTTTAATATGATACAAGACAGGAAAGTTGACTTTTTAAGGAATATACATTTCAGTTTCCTGAGAACTTCACTGTTTCTGTGGCAGGGTGTTTCAGGGAGAGATTTTTTTTACATTTTATAATGTATCTTTGAGGCCCGAAACTAAATCTCTTAAACCTGTTAACAAGGATGTAATAATCTGTTAGGCTGGGAATTTTGGGGTTTATACTGAAAGTGAGTAGAATCAAGGTTTAAAAAGGTTTAATTTGTGCTAATACATGGTTGTATTGTTTTCCTTATGCATATGAGAGGACTGTCTAAGAACAGTTGCATTTTAGAAAAAAATATCTTTAGAAAATATGCCTTTCTTTGCAGTAGGCAGAAGAACTAAGAACAGTAAGAACAGTGGTGAGCTTTCTTCTACAGATGTGTCCACATATATTTGAACTTTGTGGAAGAACACACTTGCTTTTCTGCATTTGCAGTGGATACCTGTATGTTATTTCTATAGAAGAACCCTATGTATGTTCTTGCTTGTGTTTTAAACAGGGTTATTATAGAATAAAAACCCTCATGCATTCTTCTTGCCTGACCTACATACATCTTTTTCTCCTCTACTCACACTCCTCACAGTTGTCCACTTACTTCTTTCTCCTCAAATCACAAAGGCTAAGCAGAGTAATTTTTAATGCTGAGATTTATTTCCCATACGCAACTTATTTATAAAAATCACGTGTAAAATGTCATCTGCTGTGCTACATTGCTTTCTGGAATGATGCAAAACATGACTGCTTTCTTAAGCAATACATTGTCAGATGAAATACAGAAAGCAAGCATGGTATCTCGCTGGTCAACACTGCCTCTTCAGTTCCATCACTAACAGTTGAGCTTCCTGTTTAAAGCTCATGCTTTGTAAGTCAGAATTATCTCTTTTAATGGATGAAATATTCTAAATGTTCCATCTAAAACTATGTTGCCTTTTTGATGTATTATTCATTTAAGTTTAACTATTTTCACAATCAGTCTTAGGAGATCAGTGTTCCAATTTTTACTGGGAGTGTGAGACTAACCTTGCTTCAGACCAGCTGCCTGTCAATCAGATCTCACTCACAGATGCCTCAAACAATCTTCTCTAATTAGAGAAGAAGTAACAGTTTAGATTTCTCTGCACATTTCAGTGCTGGGTGATGTGAGTTTTTGTTGGGTTTTGTTTGGTTGGTTTTTTCTCCATCAGGTAGACTAGTAAATTTTAACTATAGGCAAATCTGTTTTTTCAACTTTGTAGTTAAAACTCTCATCACCTTCACGAGATGGTAGCAATGCAAGCATTACTATATGGAGAGTCATAATATTTAACAGATTTTTATTAGTACACAGAAATATTAAAGGTATTTTTTTCACAAAAAGTTTTAATCTAATTAAGGTTCTCTCTTTGTTAAGATTTGTTCATCTATAAATAGTATGCTTTCAATAAAGGTATGAATAGTCATAATTCATACATCAAGTTACTGCATTTAAATAAAAATAGATTCTTAGATGTGTTGGTGATTTAATCTCAACCTGTCTCCTACCTTAGAGAAAAGCCTCAGGAACAGTAAATCCAGGTTATTTCTTCGGTACTCTGAGGAAAGCCCCCTGGCTATTCTTACACCGTTTCAATCGTGCTAATATTGCAGTTGCTTTTATTTGAAGAGTAAAAAAGAGGCAGAGAAGTAGTCATTTTTCAATTTTGCAGTTCCACGCCAGTTACAAATCTTAGTTTTACCTGCTACAAAACTTCATGTAGGTGCATGCCTCTAAACATGTTAAAAGAGCAAAAAGCAATCAGATACGATTGGGTTACTTACTCAAGGCAGTTAGCTAGTTATTTTAAGTGTGTTTGTTTTTTACCCAGCACACGAGAGATGAAAACACACTGTTTTGCTTTGTTACACCTTACAATATGTGTGATCTTTGTGATTCTCTCTTTCTATCCACCTTGCTTCAAGGAGCTGACTAGACTTTCATGGCGGGGTGGGGCAGAGTGAGACCTGCCTGGCTCTTCTGTTATCTACAAGAGCTCCAAATGCTACTCCAGCCAAATATCCCCCAATTCCGCCCCCCCTGCCCCAATCACATTGCTTAAGGCCTTTGACTGCTCTGAGCAGAGATACTCTTGTTCTTTACTCTTCTGCCACCACCACTGATTTTTCCTTTGCATATGCTCAGATGCTATAGAGCAAGCTTACATTATTATATAGGCCTAAGCCTGGGCTCTTAAACACAAGTCACCTGCATGACCCAGTGTCAAATTTATTTCAGCTGGGTTACAATTATACTGTTTTAATGCATTTTAAGGATTATTTAAGTATAAGAACTGTGCCAGTGCCTTCACTCATATTGCTTGTGAAGTAATGGGCAATTCAGTAGAAGGAAGGAGTGTATGAGCTGACAAGCACCTTTTAAGATCTTGTAAGTTCAAAAAAGGTAATGAGAGATAAACAGGGTTTTAACAGAAAATGAAATTAATAATCAAGCTGATAGTCCTGGCAGATGGTTAGGGGAAGCTGAGAAAATACGACTAGGAGTGTTTTGTAAGGGGAAATGGCACTTTTTGGTTTTAGGTCTGGACAGACTACTGATATTAAACTAATTGTTATTGGGGAAAAAAAGCCTCATTTGCAGAGTCTCAGGGTTGGAATAAATACTTATTTTTGTGTCTGACTTAATAATAGAAGTGAAAAAAAGCGACCAGTGGGTGTTAAAGAAGAGGCGTGTTTTCTAGGTGGCTAATGACTGGATTCTGTGGTCTCTAACTCACGAATGCTACCTCGTTGAAATGTAGCACAGGAAGGCATGGCTGCATATGCACTGCTGAATATACTAGGCTACTTTCTATAAGCATTCACCCATAAACACAGACACTAGTTTTGGCCAATCTTATTATTCCTAATTTTGCAGATTTACAGCTTGATCTCTGAAGATATCCTTCCCATTTCTAGCTCAGTGAGATGGAATGCAGCACTAATAAGTATAGTAGCTTCCATGCTTGTCTTATTCCTAATAGCCACAGGCGCTTTAAAGTTAGATTAACTTGTCTTTTTCTGAAGACTGAACAGTTCAATTTGCATATATGAACAGTGTGGAGAAAGGAAGAGGAAGGGACAAAAACAGAATACATTTTCAGGAGGGACTACGAGAGTTCTCACAAATGCAACAGGTCATTGCTACTGCTTGGATCATCACCAGAAATCTACATTTTTATTCCCATAAAGCATGAGGTATCTTGCAAGGCAGTGTAAGGTTTTCCTTGGGCGTTTTAATGCTTTTATATCTTTCTTTCTGCATTATACATGCTTAGTTATTCAGGGACCTAGAACAGGCAGCTGCAGAAGCAGAGGGGAAAGACATGCTGTTTCTCCAACTTGCAGTCAGTTGGTAAAAGGTTTGGAACTGTTCTCATTATGAGTAGATCTGTGAGACAGAGACTAGCCCAACCTATATCTATCTCGGTGAATTAACTTTGTGCAAAATGTTGTGAGGTTTGTTTGTTTGTTTGTTTTTCATATAATAGTACAAGAAGAAAAAAGACAGACCAAAACCAAAAGCCATTTACGCTGATGGGTGCTATACAGAACCCTAGGACTCAGAGAGGCATTTTTAAGGCTGTAGTTGAAAGTGTAAAATATGTAGTTTAGACAAGTAGTTCAGCTGTTAGGCAATACTGAAACCTCTTTAATAGGACCAGTTACTTTGTAGGCATCCAGAAATCTTCCAGAAATTGGTGCTGGAAACATGATAGATAGTTCAGAGCTGTCATCACAGAGTGGCTGTATAACTTCAATAGTCAGTCATGTAAAAGCACTTGGCTACTGTAGCAAAAATAACGAGTTTAGTTCACTCTGAGTTTCATTTTTATTCTAAAAATACAGAGTGGAAACCAGTTGAAACTGCTAAAGCTTTACCAGGCTTGACACTGAATCGTTGGTATTTATGTGGATTCCATTTAAAACAAAAGGTCAGGCCAGACATGCTGGAAACTCAGTCCTGACTGAAACAATTTACCAGTTACAGTAAGCCTGGCTCAATTTTCTGGTTTGTGATGAGAAACTCAAAGATTTTGTCACTAAAGTCAATCCTAGATACTACACTGAAAGACAAACAGAGGTTTTTGAGTGGGTTTCCTTTGATGGGAAGCTTATGTAAGTCTGCAAAGCACCACATATTCCCATCTTCTCAAGGTGATTCAGATATCTTGTCTTTGGCCATAGGAATGAACCAATGGATTATTTTATTTTATGCACCATTAGGGCACAGTCGGAGATAGATCGTCCCTTATTCTATTCCCTCCAGAATAAGACAAATTAAGTGGACTCTGTTATAATTGCTCTAATAAGCGAAATATTGTCAGGACATACTCAAGCCATCCAAGAATTATAACAAGATATATATGGTCATATGAAATGTATTGTTTCTTGTGCTCTGGTTTATCTATTATTATGCAGTCAGGAAAATGATTTTTCCTCTTGAGCAGAATTCTGTGGAGCACACAGGAGCTTGGTCTTCCATGATGTAAGCAGTCAGATAATGTATTTTAATCTCTGGTACTAGATGTCTGCTCAATATGTCAAAGTCGAAGAAGGTCAAGAGTTCTCTAAATTTACAGCCAGAACATCTGGTTCCTTCAGAAGGAAGCAGAACCTGCTATCTGAAGCACTGTGTAGAAATTCTGATTTAATTGAAGTCAATGAAAACCTGACTTGTGCAATGGTCCCTAGAACTGAGATGAGTCTTGTGTAGAGATGGACAGAAAAAGAAAATCTTGTACTATGTCACTGACACCCAGGCTGTCTTTAATTTGATGCTGCTGCAAATTTCTGAAATGAAGGGAGAAAAGGAACAAAACAATGCCAACACACCTACGCAAGCTTTAAAGCAGTTTTATGCGTGTAGTTGTGGAATTTACAGTTTTCATTGCAATTTATTGACTTAATTAATATTCCAGAAATTGCTGCTAGAAAATCATCAAGAGTATCATTTTTCTTCAAGCTTGCCTACCAGGGATGTGGTACTTTTCATGGTTTGAACTATTAGTATAAATAGTAAATGAGTCCTTTTTATGGTCATTTTGGGAATCCCTCTTTTCTCTTGGTTGTTCTGTCTGTTTTTCTTGTGAGCGATTAATTTACCTGTAATGAGGAATGAAAGAAGAAAAACCGGGAGGCGGGAGGGTAGGTGTCCGTCCTCTTCCTTTTGTCTCAACTCCATGCCCTCTCCTATCTTCCTCTATCCTTTTTATCTGATGTTCCTATTACCTATCTTACTTATTTTTCATGCCTTCGTTAATAAATGGTGTTCAAACTTCCCTGGCTAACCTATGCTGGTTTGTTGGGTTTTTTTTTCCCTTCTCATACCATTTTTTTCCTGTCATTGTCCAAAGTTGTAAATTCACATCCTCTTCTCTAATCTGTTCCTGTCATCACTTTATTTCAAGCCTGCTCTCTGTCCTGCCTCAGCATTTTTAAAATGCATAATTGTCTCCCCTCTTCTCTCCTTCTTTTAAAGTGCTGATACCATATTCATGCAGCAGGGGTGTGCAAAGTGGAGACTGAGATAGCAAGTCAGGAAGGAAGTTTTTATATCCATGAAGTGGCAAAGCAGCAGATATCTGCAAATGAATGTGCTTGTACCTGAGTTCTCCCTCTATCCTGGGACCAATATGGTGGAGAAGCACACTATGAAAGCACCGAACACACAGTCCATCAGCAGTTTACGCTATTGCTTTTATCTTTGAGCTATTCCAGCATAATTCAGGAAAGATGGAGCTAAGACAGCCTAATTCTTAACACAATGGTAGTTTACTTTCAGACCTAATAAACGATAAATCTTTTGCTTTGTGTCTCACTGCCTAAAAAGCATTACTACCTAAAAGTATTACTGCCTTAAAAATTGTGTTATTTTCTAAGGGGAAGAAGCCCCAAGAAAGAGTATAAAGGGGAAACAGAACAATTAATAGAAGCAAAACTTTAAAATAATTTCTCTTGCTGAATGTATATTTTAAAAAGGGGAATATATCACAATAATCAATGAGGTTTTTTGCCTTCAGCCTGTCTGAGGCCATGTGGTTTGGAGATCTGATCACTAGTCGGAAAAGGAAAGCCTGTTTGCAAGATTTCTGGGGTGTTTTTTCCTGGAAAAGGTGAGAGGACAAAAGCAGAAATCTATGACATACACTTTATGCCTTTATAAGGGAAGTATTCATCTTTCTGTCTGTCTATCTTTCTACATACATATATAGAGAGATCCATATGTTGTAAGCTGTCACTAAATTGATGTGGATACAGGTATTTATTTTGTTTACTGCTCTGAGAGTTAGATTAAAAATTCTAAATTTAATACACACCTTGAAACAAGTTAATTGGACTTTCTTATTGGTTTTGCTCTTACATAGTCACTGTTCAGTGTTTTCTGGAGTTATGTGTGATATTTCCATCAGTAATAAGAGTTCTGACTATTTGGAGAAAGAACAAAGCCAAAGCAGAAGACAGTGTTTGAACATTCAAAAGGCATTTTGTAACAATCATACTTGCTAAATACACCTCAAAACATTTTGTCTTGTACAGTACCTGTGTAATTTTGAAACCATTTCTAAACTGATATTTTGGGTGAGCACAAGTAGTTGGCTCCTTGTTGTAAAAATCAGTCATTATTTTCTCATTTGTGCTGTGCTATCTTCCAGAAATCTTGTTTTCTTTAATAGTGTTAACTTCGGTTCTGTTTCTCTTTCAAACCACTGCTTTCATTTCATTCTCTTTCAAACAGGTTCATCAGGCTATCCTTTGCCCATTTTTATTCTTTCATCTTTTATTTTTTTTTCTACTGTGTAACTAATACAATCTTCTGATTAAATTGACTATTAATTAGAATTATTTACATTATTCTGCACTTGTAATAGCATCACTAGAGGGCAGTATTGATTAAATTAGGCACACTCCAGTGCTCATTGGAAACTTAGAGGCAGAAAAGCATCCACTATAAACATGCTTGCATTTTTAATAAATGGTCATGGCTTTTGTGTCCATTTTTCATCATACCCTATATGTAAAAAGTAATAGTCATCTTCATCACTATCTGTATTAGATATTGCTCTATGTAACTTTAATGCAGGTAAAATAATATTTTGTGATATTATTTTTACAAAAAAGAATGTACCTGGAGCTTGGTAGAAAGTAGATGGCATTGAAGTTACTGTAAATTATCATTTATACTCATGAATTAATCAGAAATAATTATTAAAGTGTGAATTTTCTATAATGACTAAAAATATAGGTTTGTTCATCTGTTGTTTCTCAGGGAAGATGTTTGCTGTGAAAAATAACTATCTTCTGATTCATTAACTGTCTCCTTGAAAAAATCTTCATAGAGCATATTTTAATATAATGGACAGCAAAGATAACCAGGATTGTAAATGAAAACACTAACTCATTTGTTCTTATTGATTTACAGGTCTCCTGACAAATGCAGCAACACAGAATCCTCGTAGGAGTGGTTTAGGCTCTGTGTGAGCTACTTAACTTAGTCAAGTTTCACTGCTGTGGATCACCATCCGTTAAATGTCATCAACTCAACTGTCTGTTTCTCTGTATCTCATGAATGACAGCATAATTCCTCTCCCATCATGAGTTAAAGTTTGTTCTGCCATTCTAAGGAACACTGGACTAAGGAATATAGAAAAAGATACGCTTGGGCATTAGCAATACAAAAAAGTTCATGGTTAACGTTTCATCTGCGTTATACACCACTGCTGGACTTGCTGTTAGCTACATGTTTTAATCTGAAGAGTCTGCTACAATGAAGAGTATCATCCCAATCAGCCTTAGAGAAGACTGTTTTGCCTATGGGAGGACACTGAGGTGCAAAAGAGAAACTCTTCTTGTGCCCTAAACTGTCTGAATTGCTTTTATTTTCTTATACTTTCAGTATATACAATAGACCAAAGAGCAAAATCTATTTTAAAGTGGACACAATCTTACTGGTAACAGAGTTATGTCGTTAAATTGTAGGAGGTCTCCACAAAGACATGATCCAGCTTTTACAGAGCTGAGATGTTGTCCAGCAGAAGTCTTTATGGAAAGCTGCAGTAAAAACTAACTCAGAGACCTGCTCTTGAAATTCCACGTTTGAGAGAACATAATGGAACACTGAGAGAAAACGACCTATGTTTGAAAAACTTGGACAAAAAGAACACAAACTGTCTACACGGCACCTTTATTCCTCTGTACTTAGATTGACTTTCTCGTACTAAAATCATTTTCAGTTTTAACCAGTTAAACATGCCTCTTCTACAGTTCCATTTTTGATAGTTAAAGTTGGATAATACAGTATTTGCAAAGAGCATGTTTGGTCATCTGTGGCCTATGTCTCATCTGATACACCATTTAGCACCAGAAAGCTAATTAAAGAGAAAACAAAAGTAACACTTGTTTGAAAGAGATCATTAAATGTATTTTGAAAAGCCTAAAGTTATATATTTAACAGTTTTTATATGTTGTATATTTGTAGAAAATCCTATTTAACAATTAACGTGATAACTCTGACAGTCATGACAAGTGGATCGGAGTTAAGTTGTGTTTTATTACTTCAGTTGTCTCTGAAGTGACTGGTGTCGTTTGCTTTCTTCCATTGGGACATTCTGGATGTAAAGCATGACCAGAGAGGACTGTGTAGAAAAAGCAAAGAATAATGTTGTTTATATTACATAAATGCATTCAACCATTGCACTGTTGGAAGGCATTTTTTATTTTTATTTTATTTTTAATTTTGTCTTTATGTACTGATAAAAATAGAGTGTAAAATATTTTACTCATTGCTCTTCATAGCAAGGTTTGTTTTTCTTTCTTTCTCTCTCTCTGTCTCTCTGCTCTTTTTCTCCCCCTACTTTTATGTAAGGGTCAGTTTGAAGCCTGTTCCTTAAACCCGTTTTCAGTGTTTTACCTCATTGTTAGAAAGCCCACGTTTTTGGCATTATTGGTTAGTGAAAATTTAGCAAAGACAGCATAGATGAGGGGAAAATTATGATAAAACAGAGAAACAAAACCTTTTTCCCTTTTACTGTACCTTTCAGTATGTAAGTTTGGTACATGTTGGTATGATGCAATCAACAAGGGAGCTTAATTTCTTCCTGGCAAATGTATTATGGTTTCAAGTATACTACCTAATACTCCAGTTAACTTTTAGTGTTATGCTAATTCTATTCTACTAAAGAAATATGTATAGAAGTTGTTCAAATGACCATAGATGAAAGGTACAAGAATGAAAAGTTGATTAAAGAATTTTTTTTTAAGGCCTGCTCTAATACTGAGGCTTATTTAATGCAGAGGTTGCAGGAAACATAAACTATAGATGATTTTGTCTTCAAGTAAAATAAATATATACAAAATTCTTATTTAATCTTAGGATTTTGACCAGTGTCAAAGTAGCAATTAAAGCCCAGCCACTTGAAAAGTGTTATGTACTGACTGCACTATAAATGACCAATGTCAGGTTTAAAATGTCATGCAATAAATGATGCTAAATACATTTACTGTACATGTAGACCTCAAGAGCCAGATCCCTCACTCTACCAACTCTCTGCTTGAATTTATTTTAAAGGGAGTATAGTAGCCTTATTTAGTAAACACAGAACAATTAAAAATGTTACATCATTTTTGTTGCTTTACAGTATTCAGTTTTGTGTTGGTTCAGCTAAATTATGAAAAATAAAGAAAATCCTTTTATAAGTGAGACTTTTGTTCCCTGAGAATGACATCACCAAAGGAATTTCACCAGATGATAAGTAAGGTGGGGGCACAGAGAAGAAGACTTAGTGATGGAATGGGAAATTGAGGACATTGGTTGTGTTTTGAAATTTCAGTTTTACTCTTCCGTTTTCAGGTCTTAGGTACCTCCATTCTGGTATGCTTAGTTACAGATCAGATTAAGGTCATTTATTTTCTGGGAACCAGATCCCACTAATGGACATCTGAAATCTTTACATCTAAAATCATACCTTCCAATCAGTTCTGAATATGCAATCTTATGTCTTTGTTTTCTGAGTACTTTAAATGCTCAACAAAATGTACATGTACATCCTTTATAAGGTCTACTCTGGACAAAAATATCAAGGACAAAAGATTCAGATTATTCATCAGAGGCGAATTCTAGTTGCTGAGTCTCCTGTGTACAACAGACACCTCAAGGCACTTAAAATGTGTTTTGTACTTTTCCCTCCTCCCCCGAAATGTACAGTTTCAAACAAACAAAATATACTGGCTACCTTTGTCACTGTGAATTACTACTCTAAGAGCAGTGGTGAAATGTTTCTCTCTCAGGAACAATATGTTTTCAGAATATTGTGAACTTCTAATTTTACAAAACTAAGTTATATCTTTCTTTTTGTTTGTTTTGTTTCTAAAAGTTATTTTATGTGCCTCTTCCAAAGCAAAATTTGAAACAGAGAGGAGAATGTCTTATTTGAATGCTTATTAAATATTCTTAATTTCTCAGCTTGCAAACAAGTAACTTTTTCAAAACACACTTGAAAGGGAACAGAAGAATAAAGAAAAACACATAATATACTAATGAGAACAAACTCTAGAATTGCAGTAAACCTTCAAACATTTTTTTGAAAAAACCTTCTCTGTAGCTTTCTGTTATCCCAGGCAAGGGCAGATGTAACTGCTGCTTTAAACATCTGGGATATCAAATGGAGCAAATATTAATACACTATAGCAATCAATATGACACGTCATTCACCAATTTCATAGTTGTGCTTTTAGCTTTTTTTTTTTTTTCCCCCAGTTCATTTAATCTCTGCAGTAGCTCAGGTTTTATGCATGTGGTATCCTCAATCATTCACTTGTTTACTGAAACTGTACCCACATGCTGTTGCATAAATCTTTAACCCAGACACTTACTATATAATATAGCCTATTCATCACAATCGTGAGTACTAATTAGAGTTTCCAGAAGAAAATAAAGAATTCAACATTGTGTGTAAAGAGTCTGTATGGCTATGAGGAACAGGTGAAGTAGAAGGTGGTAAATTGACTGGTTGAAAGGAAAGTCACAATACTGGCTGCCTGGGCCATTGAACTAATGGAAAGAAAAAAGCACAAGCCAACACTGGATGTAGACACAAGAAGCCACACACACACAAAAAAAAAACAACAAAAAAACAACAAAAAAACCCCAACCAACCAACCAAACAAACAAACAAAAAACCCAAAACCAAAAAAAAAAAAAAATTGGAATATTTGGTGAAGTGAAAAAAAAACCCAACAAACAAACAGAACCAGCCTTCATCACATAAACCTACATGCATGCAGTATCTTTCCTAGTTAAAAAAAATACAGAAAGTGGCATTTGTTTTTAATCTTCCTTGTATGCTTTAGATTAAGAATAACATATACATGAATAACAACGGAAGACTGGGAAGGGGTTGACTAGAGGCATTTCATAGACCTACACAAGCAGTCACTGCCCTCATTAAAGGGACAAAGTGAGAGATGACAGGAAAAGAAAGCCTTTGGCATGTAACGTCCCAAGATTTAAAATTGTTTCAGATTAAAGGTTGGATAAGTAAGGTATAGAACAGCATTTTCTATGAGGTTTGAAACGGATGTAGTGAAGACTGGGTTAGAACTACCATGAAATAGTGGAAAATAGGCCCAGTTTCTGATTCCCAAGGCAACTTTTAGTGGAACAGGCTTAGTCAGAGGAGATTTCCTCTAGTAGTGAGAATCCTTGGAAGGTAAAAGAGCTTCTAACTATTATACTATTATTTATACTTTACTAAATATTATACTATTAATGATTATATCTGTCTCTACAACAACCTGAAAAGAGCTTGTAGCATGGAGGGTCACAAGGCACAAGTTGCTGGTGGCACTGATGTCTTCCACAGCTGGTTTGGACAGACCACAACCACAATTTGATTTTGCCAATGGTAGGCTATTGAAAGTGATGTTAAACCACCCTATTGTACTGCACTGATCAGAAATGACCTGTGCAAATGAACAAAGTTGAGTACTATGTAGTCAGAAAGCAACTTTTCTAAAAATATCTTTAAATAACATGCAAAGAATAGCTGAAGTAAAAAACATAAAGGCAGTTAATGTAAAAACAAACAAAGAAACAAAAATGGCAAGAAAATGAAGTGAAAAAAAAAAGTTCTGCAAAGAACTTTCAAAACAATAATGGAAAGTTTAGTAGGAGAAACTTCGAAGATGTCTATGCTAGGAGTATAGGGTCTGATATAATCAAAGCAGGTGCAGAGAGAAATTTACATTAGCTAAGGAAACTGAGCACCACCTCAGACAGTGGTTTAAATCACCATGAGCAAGTCTTTGTCTTCCTTCACTGCATAGGAAGAACCCTGTGTACATTGCCGTACACTCAAGGAGAGACAGCTGGTTTGGTACTGATTCTTACACAGGCATAACAATACATGTCAGCTACCTAAGGCAGAGACTATAATGACAGGAAATGTTGACATCAGCTGTCATCTGAAATTGCTTACTGAGTTGTGAAGGTGCTAACAGAATGTTGGCAGTAGCAACCTGAGCCGGTTTTTAATGTGCAAAAACATTGCACAAAACAGCAGCTCACAGGGCCCCAGCAGCAGTAAAGAGGGCCTTTCCATCACAACGACTAATGTAAATGCAAGGGTAATATATTTACTCCTGCATGTAGGGTAATATATTTACTTTTGTAGGTGCAGAACATATCCACATGGACAGACGAAAACAAATGTGGGCCACTCCTGTCCACACTCCTCACTTACTTCTACAGAAATGTATTTAAGCCTCTAGAGCAGAAATGCAAAACAGACTACAGTTTTATTATGTATTAACCTGACTGATAAGCTATTAGCAAAGAATTTTAAAAGATAGTAGGACTTGAAGAAAATTATGTTTAATTTGGCACAAGTCACAATTCTTCCTCAATAAGCCATGTAGCACTTGGTTTTCACCACAAACAAACTTGTTTCTTCCCAGAATTTTGAAGAGAGCAATATAACAGTCATTATGTAACTTCCAGTCCATGCAAAGCCCCACCAGAGGGTGGGCTCTGGAAGAGCAGGAATTCTAACTGAGTAAACAACAATCACCTTGCTTTGCACAGGAAACCAACATCTACAAAATGAGAAAAATCACAAAAAACTGTAATGCTACCCCAGTTCCGTGTTATCTCGTTCTTACTCAAACTGTTACAATCATAGGAGAATCTGCAATATAATATACTCAATAGTATTTAGCATTCCATGCAATCATGTAGTTGCTTTCATTCTAATAATTTTTAAAATCTAATAGGACTTGTCAGGCTCCCCTTCTCAAAAAAAAAAAAAAAAAAAAAAAAAAGAAAAAAAAGAAAAAATAAAAAAGACATGGGTTAATTTACTCTATTAGAACAGGAATTAAGAGAATGAAGAGAATACAGGCTGCAGGTTACTATATTCCAAGTACTTCTCACTACATGGAGACTCGGGAGACAGCCGGACAAATGTAGGCAGAGAAGACAGCTTTTCCTCAGAACAACTGAAAATTGTGTCATGAAAAAAAATCTATTTAAGGGCTTGAAGGCAGAAGCTTTGCAGATGGATTAATCAACTCACCATCTCAGTCAAGAGAAACCTGAAAAGACTGGAGGTATGTGAAGCATTTAAGGGCGTTTTTCTCACTTTAGAAATTATGTTTTTTCTTATTCAGCTTATTTGTAGACATAAAACAGTAACACAAGGTGAATGTAATCGTGTCCAATATCTTGTCAAGTGATGGAAAAGCAAGAGAAGGACAATATATGAAAGACTGCTGAAATTCTGAAAGGAAGGACTTTTCAAAAATTATTTTTAAAAATTATATTTTTAAAAATGTAGCGAGCATATAGTGCTGCCACAATTTAGTGTAATAGGTGTAATGCTAGGATTCTTGTTCATGATGGTAAATGTCTCAATAACTTTCTCAGGAAAAGCTTCTATACTGACACCTAACTACAGGAGCAGAACCAAGTTTTCTTCAGCGATTCTGCTGTCTAGAGGTAGGGCTGGGATCTTTGGAGATACAGATGCAAATGGAAAATACCTGTTACCAATATATTAACAAGGCAATCAAATCTTTTGGAAATTCACTGGTACAAAAGTGATACCAAGCCTTATTTGTTCTTTAGTCTTCAGTTAATATCATATAGTCCAAGACTTTCAAGTCCAAATTTAACAGCTGACTTCTTTTGGCTGCAAAGATGTTCCAGGAATTACAAAAATCTGCAACCATACCTTTAAGTTTCTAGCACAGCAGTACCAGAAGATGAATGCCTGTTTCCTGTTCTTCTCCTAACACAACAGCAAGCAGCATCTGCTGTTTTGGACGTACTGACTAGTGATGCTTGAGTGTGACTGAGTGTTGCCTTTCAACTGTGATGATGTGAAATGTCCTTTGGACTATATTGTCCCATAAACATCTGGCTTGGGAACAAGTTGCTTTACAATGGAAGCTCATTCCTAATGCACAGTTTTAGTTCCCTTATGTATGCCCAGAATTGCAGTGAGCCATGCAAAAATCTAGATAAGTTAAATTGCTTCTCAGTGTGATCAGCTCTTCAGTGAAAAGGCAAATTTTTCAATGAGTTAAGCTACTAGTAGAGAAACTCTTAGTAACATGTTCTAGAAGAGGTGGAATCAGAGCAGCCAAGGATAGTCTGAGTCCCCCTTTTTTTTAGGTCATTGCAAATAGCAACACATTCTTTTTTGGAAGGTGATTTCTAGTAAATTTGACTACTTCTTGGTAGTTCTCTTCCAAAATATTCACTTCACTTTACTACTGAGTAAACCTTATCAGTGTTTATGAGATGACTGAGCAATTTAATTTCAGGTTATGTTTAGCGTAATGATTGTATATTAAAAGGAAGAGAAGAAAGCTGCTTGCTTGCTTCATTATGGCTGCTTCACTCTGTTTCAAACATTATCATGGCAGAAAAGAGCAAGTTTGGGAAAACAAAATGCTATGAAGAGTCACAGATGAACACAAAAAATGTGGATCTTTAGGGACATAGGAAGTTCCTGAGAAGAGAAAATTACTCAATCTTGTATGTGTTGAAAATAATACTCTTCTAGGAACCTACATGGGTTTCTGTAGAGTTTCTTGCAACCCAGGAAAACATGGAAACTTTTTGAACTAGAAGATAAATACAGCAAGTCAGGAGAAAAGCTCTTCAGAAATGCCTCCTTCTTCATGGTCTAGCAAAATCTAATGCTATGAGCTGAAAGCCCTGCTAGATCTTGATGTTTGTTTACTTAAGAAAATGTATGTAAGTGGCTCCATGGCAAGGTTAGTTTGTATTATTTTGGTGATGACTGTAGTTTCCTTAAGCAGTTTGAGGAACTCAGCAAGCATCTTCTCCTCTCCTTTTTCTCCAAATTGGGAGCCACAGCAACAGGTCAGGCGATGGGACAGGAATAGGTACATCCCCAGTTTTAAAGGAATTATTTTAAGGATGTTCAGCCTGATTTGGTTGGTGGTGTGGTTTTGGCAGTGGGGAGCGCAGTGCAAACTAAAAGCCTAGCTCATGTTGTTGCCTCTAGCTGTGCACTTCTATGCCAGATGGTTAGCAGGCCCCAGGTTCACTCCTCTGAAGGGATTTTGGATGGGCTGCATAACCTGGAATCACTGTGTTTTGGCTGCCTTTCTGAGGAGAACAGGGATGGATGATTTCTTATTGTCTCTCTCCTGTTTAAAAGAAGAAAATTATGCTTTTCCAGAAGTCTCATAACATTCTTTCATTGCCTGTCTTGTGGAAAAGAATTAGGTTTATGAAGACTAGATATATGCACAATAAAGCTTATTGGCTTTCTTTTATTCATAAAGATACCTTGGGTTTGGAAACAAGGCAATCAGATTGTCAGACAATTATTTGCATCCAACGCTATTTATTGATGCTCTGAGAACAGCTCTTCCTCAAGAACCAAATTGAACTGCAGGTAAAAATGGGAAGAAAATTGTTGTTGCTTGTTATTCCATTTCTTGAGGTTACACCTAAGATTATGTTCAGAGGTGAGAGCTTTACCAAGTTTAATTGTTTACTCGTTCGGTGAAATAATTCAGAAGTCTGTGTATAATGATGCCATCTGGTTACACCTGTCATAACGATGTTTAGGTTTGTCTGTTTTTCCAAACACAATATAAAAGCCTTACCCTAGTTTCATCAGCTGACCAGTGCTCCTAAAAATACTGCCATCTACAAGAAGCAGTACATTGCAGAGCCTTCTAATATCAATAAGGAGAGAGACATGTATTTGATGACCACACCGATTTCATTTTACCTTCAAAAACTTCCTTACAATAAGGTGCACCATTAGAAATGTATTAGTTCCTTGGGCAGTGGGTCAGCTTCAGGGAATATATGCTGCACAGTAACCTATTGCTCAGCTACAGCATGTATCAGGTTCCAAGGCAATACTGTATTGCTATATTCATTTCACTGAAAGGTTTCCTTTACTAAAGTGCATTGACAAATATTTCAGTTCTACCATGAGCTAAACCAGCATGCTTACTGCTGCACTGAAGTAATTAGTTCAAAATGTAAAAAATAAAATTAAAATAAAACTACACTTAGTGGTTAAGAAGTCCAGCAGAGAACTCTTACAGTGACAGATGACACTAGCCTTTAAGCCTTTATAACTTACATGGTAATAAAATGGGGTTACATTTTTGAATTAAATTGATAACATGACCAAATCGATTTCATTAGTGTATCTGTCATATTTGCTGTTAATGATGGCTAACAGTGGAATAGAAACTGACAACAATCCCTGAAAAACTGTGCAGATCAAAATTATATTATACTGGTATTCATGAATTTTAATACCCTTTTTATAATGGTTTTTTTGAACTCCGTTTTTAAATTTGAAGCTCACAAGAAGAGAATTAAACTTTCTACACCTGTCTCATCTCCTATTATTTCTATTGTTACAAGTTAATAGGCTCAAGAATTGAAGACATTTCCACTAACTAAAACAAAAAAAGGCCTTGCTTGAGAGTCTCTTGCGAGTACTTATGGGCAAATGGATGAATCTCCGCTGCTAAAGTGTTGGCATCAGAGTGATTTGTCTTGAATGACTACAGAGCCTTAGGATGCCCAAATTGCTGCTCAGAAGACTGTTTGTGGAAGATGCTATTCGTATTAATAGAGTTTGGTCCTCTGGTATGTAACTCCCTTTAATGCTAATGGAAGTTCTACAAAAATCTACAGGAGGGTATACCTACTGTCATGAATCATCAGAGCTCTCTAATCCCATTAGTAGGGCTTAAACGTATGTGAGTTAAAAGTGTGCAAGTAATGAAAAACTCACCTCAGAGCAGCAATTGAAAACATCAAAATACCTTACATAGTGAGATAACTTGACCTCTCTGCTACTTGAAAATGTGACAAAGGGTTAGATTATGTCATAAGAACTGAAAGACCACTGTTCTTTCCGGTTTTAAGTCCCTCATTAGGACCTCTTTCTTAGGTTAAAATTATGTGAAAATTGAGCCATATATGCCATATATGGAGGCTGTTCTGGCCTTGTGAGCATATTGGTCTTTGGAAGAGAAAATTCATCTATGCTACTCTTAACAACATTAGTGAGATTTTAGTGGGAATCTTCCTGTACCATACATACATTCATAGGCTGCAGACTTCACAGAGAGAATGTCTTTTTGTCTGTGTTGATAATGTCTACCAAAATATTGCTGCTCTTACACAGAATCGCAGAATCACGGAATGTTAGGGATTGGGGGGGACCTCAAAAGATCATCTCATCCAGTCCCCCTGCCAGAGCAGGAACACCTAGATGAGGTTACACAGGAAGGTATCCAGGCAGGTTTTGAATGCCTCCAGAGAAGGAGACTCCACAACCTCCCTGGGCAGCCTGTTCCAGTGTTCTGTCACCCCCACCGTGAAGAAGTTTCTTTTCAAATTTAAGTGGAACCTCTTGTGTTCCAGCTTGAACCCATTACCCCTTGTCTTACCATTGGTTGTCACCAAGAAGAGCCTGGCTCCATGCTCATGACACTCACCCTTTACATAATTATAAACATTAATGAGGTCACCCCTCAGTCTCCTCCAAACTAAAGAGACCCAGTTCACTCAGCCTTTCCTCATAGGGGAGGTGCTTCATTACCTTAATAATCTTTGTTGCTCTGTGCTGGACTCTCTCCAGCAGTTCCCTGTCCTTCTTGAACTGAGGGGCCCAGAACGGGGCACAATATTCCAGATGTGGTCTCACCAGGGCAGAGTAGAGGGGGAGGAGAACTTCCCTCAACCTGCTAACCACCCCACTTCTAATACACCCCAGGAATCCATTGGCCTTCTTGGCCACAAGGGCACAGTGCTGGCTCGTGGTCATCCTGCTGTCCACCAGGACCCCCAGGTTCCTTTTCCCTACACTGCTCTCTAATAGGTCATTCCCCAACTTATACTGGAGCCTGAGGTTGTTCCTACCTCTTCCACCATGGTCTCCTCCACCAGCTGCAGGGGAACCCCAGCTCTGCTGCCTGCAGCATCTCCTCTCCCTTCCTCTTCATTGACCTTGATATCTGCAGAGCCGTTTCTCAGTTGGTTTTGGTTTGTTGTGTTTTTTTTGTTGTTGTTTTTGTTTGTTTGTTTGTTTGTTTGTTTGTTTTTCTCACTGACAAGCAGCATTTTGTCCTTTCTTACATCTGTTTTCTCTGAGGTGCCAACAACTCGTCTGAGGGGCTCAGCTGTGCCCTGTGGTTGGTCCAGCTGGAACCATCTGTGTCCAGCAGAGGGCAGCCCTGGCCTCTCCTCACAGGAGCCCTGCAGACCTGTGGCCAGTGCCTAGGCATGGACATACAATGCAGTGTCTCTTGCTCTAAGTGTTTTGTCATTGGTATCAGTCACTACTGTGAGAGTGTGAAGCAAGAAAAAGCAGAGGAAGGCACTTGGGAGGAGACAACAAGACAACTGTGGGGAGAAATTAGTGTTCCTTTAGCGCATAACTGGAAGAATCTAATGCCCCTGGTGGTACGCTCTGCAGAGATAGCAGCAACCACCTGCACATCCAGCAGTGCATATCCAGCAGGGAAGTTATCTCATTTGAGTATTTCCAGACAATCTGGATGTTCCCTCCCAGTGATTTCACTGGACAATTTCATCCAAAAAGCTGCACAAAACCACATGCTTTCCTACCTGCTGTGAATGTGTTTGGGTCTTTTCTTTTTTCTTTTAATTACTTTTTTTTTTTCCTGCACAGCTTTCTTCATTAACTCCAATACAGATTGTTTAGCCTAGAATCCAATACATTTTAATAGTAACTGTCTTCAAAAAAAAAATCCACTGATCCTCAGTGCCATTTAACTAACAACTTCTAAAAAAAAATTTCCAAACTGCAGACATCTGTGTAAAACATTATGCTACAGTTTCTTAATAGACCTGCTGAGGCCTGAAGGAAATACATACATTAGTATAACCAATAGAGTCTAGTCTAACTTCCTTGACAACCTCATTTTGGACTGAGCAAACTTCCCTTCTCCCAAGTTTGTTTCATCTCCTATATCTGGGGATAATAGTATTTTCACTGGATTAAATACCAAACCAAAAATGGACTTTAGAGTCTTATTGCAATATTAATAAATAAGTAAAGCAAGAGCCTTTGAAAAGGTATTTGCTACCTTACACAGCCAACTCCAGGTATCTGAGACACAGACTTTGGAATTTCGACTGTAGATTGCAGTCAGTTGAAAACCCTATTGAACTTACTGATACAGAGCTGCAATCCATGACTTTCCATTTACCTGTGTCTGCTGAAGCCTAGTCATTCCCTTTAGATTATTCCATTCAAACCACATTAATGAGTTTATTTTAAGGTTTAATACTGCTGTCCATTGCTGTATTCGTTGCAAGTGACGACAACAGCAATAGGTAGTGTATAACAAAAATCACCAGGAGATGAATCCCCTACCTCCTTGTCCATGTCCTCCCCTCCTCCCAGTCACTCCATAAAACTTTTAAGCTTGGTCTTGCTTTGAGAGGAAGGAACAGATGAGTAGGTTGCATATTGTGGATTAGATGTGAATGCAATGAACAGTATTTAATAAGGAAACATCTGCATGTGCTAAATCTTAAGACACTTGGGGTTTTTTTAACTAAATGCCCAGGAGCAGGAACCTCTGTAACTCATATGTGTGGCATGCTGGGCTTCCTGATCCATCCCAACCTGGTGAGGTGCAACCCACTTTAAAAAAAAATAGACAGTTTTGGTGCTCTAGTGGGAAGTACTGGAATATGTGGCAGCAGCATAATCATGCAATGCTCTTCAAAGAGAAAGCAAATATTAATGTATCTTAAAAATCACCTAACATTCACTAACGTGCGTGCCCTTTCACAGAATAGCTGAGTTTGGCAGGAACCTCTGGAGAAAGTCTAGTCCAACTGCATAGCACAAGGTTGACTATAGTAAGTTTCTGAGGTCCTTGATCAGTCAGGTTTGGGGTGTTTCCAAGGATGGAGACTCCACAGACTCTCTCAGCAATTTATTCCTGTGTCTGATCAACCTCACAGTAAAAACCAAACAAATAAACAAACAAATAAATAAATAAAAATATTACATTTAAATGGATTTTTCCTGCTGAGCAACACTGAGAAGAATATATTTCATCACTACCTAACAGCACTACATAACAGAATGGAAAATTCCAAATCAGGAACTTTAATTACACATAACTTAAATTTCATTTCAGGTGAAAATGTTTACGTATTTGTTTTAAATAACATTGAGGGTTTTTTTTGGAAGAAACAGAACAAAGACATGTCAGACTGACTAATTCAGTGAGGGGCAGACAAGGCAATGAGCTGACTTAACTTAGGTTTCTGTTTATCACAGAGCAGACCCTTGATCCAACTCACTTTTGTTCGTGTAGAGTTTCAGAGCATGCTCACAGCATCATCTTTCACTCTTGTGTGATGGAATTTTATATTAGGTTTTGGCAACAATGGTCTTAACAGCTAATTTGAGGAAAGATATTTACTTGGTAATGTAGTCAGATCTCCTTTAGTGAAGGGATTTCTCTTCTCTGAAAGACATTAATTGGCAATTAATTTGTGGAATTCTTGTGCCTCTCTGCACCAAACTCCTCAATCCAGGCTATCTTAGTAACTGATAGCTAGGATCACCTGTGTACCAGGAATTACCATAGTACCCTGTGTAGTGTAATTATTTTCTTACAACACAAATCCCTTGCTAATAAGCCCCACCAGAATTCAAAGTGCACAGACGAATTACGCAGACTACTCAGTTGTCTGCTCAGGTCTGCTGCTGTTTGGGCAGAGCATAGGAGGCTGGGATCAGTAAGATGTCAATATTCTTTGCTGTAGCAGGGACCTTGTTCTGAAATCAGAGCACTATCCCTGTATGACAACAGATCTAAGCTGATAAGCTCTGCTGGACTTACATGGGCTCTGTGAAGGATAATTTTGTGATGTACCATTGTATGTGTAAAATGGAGAGACATGTTTGCTCATTTGCTTGGCACTGGCTTGGCAGATGCTGATATAGCTACAGTGACAGCCGTGACATAACAAAAGGACAGAAATCATGACCTATTTCTGCTCCTGTTAGTTTGCGTTTTCTGCATACTTGGAACATAACCTTTCACAATGCATCCTTATATGAGATTCTTTGCTTTCATTTCTTAAAGGATTAATATATTTCTGCATAATAAATTTAAAAGTGCATTCTACTTAAAAAAAATGTAATTTTTAAGAAACTTTGCAATATGACTACGGACATATATTTCTAATGCATATAAATCCCCAAACACTCAATTTGACTAATGCTTCAAATATACATAGACATTCTTCAGGCCACCATTTAATGCATACAGTCAGAAGATATAATAGCATTGTTTGCAATCTAAATCTAATTAAGGAGCATGCAGGAATGAGAAAGGGATCAATATTTAATATGTTTTTTCCATCTGCTTTCCTCGTCACTGCTTACATGTCAGAGAAAATGCCAATACTTTGATCTCATACATGTGCTCTGTTGCTTTTTCACTGATACAGACAAGGTCAGTTTTGATATAGGATGCTTTAAATTCTCTGAAGGTTCCTCAATTAATAGATGGTTATCAGACTGCATACTCAAAAAGTGACAGAAAATATAAATGAATCTCAAATACTAGCTCTGGGATATCTTCAAACAAAATACATCTTTGATTTTAAGCATAGTAATGCCTGATTACCTGCAAAAATGTTTGACAGTTCGGAGGTTAAATACTTGTTGGATGTTTTTCTGTTGAAGGTATTTAAAAGCTGTCAGTTTAATAACAATTTTCCATGAACGTAGTTTCACAATAAATCTCAGGAAACTCTAGTGGAAATCTTCCTGTGATACAGCAGGCAACTTATTGAGAACACAGGAATGTAAGCTTTATTGTTCCAAAAACTTGCAGTTGACAACCTTGACAGTCGCAATCAACCTTTCCCTGATGCTAATTGTTGCTTTTGTTAGACTGAGCACTTCCCCCAATTGTGGAGAGGCTTATACGATTATTTCATGCTAAACTGTTATTAAGGATGACTTGTGGTCATACAGTTGTAAGAAATATTATCTATATTAAAGTTATTATTCTCCATTTGCATTTCCTCACATTGTTCCTCCAGCTTGCATGGCATCCTACCTTTAGACTCTGTCAATGGTTCTTTCCCCTCAGTGTTTGGATTTTCAATTTTTTCAACACAATGCAGCATTTATAGAATTAGGTGCTAAGAATTAAGAGTATCTCTGTAACCCTGAAGGGCAGCATGTCTGCATAGAAACTTAAACAACACATGGAAAACAATCCAATATTGTAGAAGATGGCTGACTGCACTGAAGCCTTTCAAGACATTAGCTGGATATAATTCTGACGCCAGTACAAATGCTATTTCTTTCAGCGATTTCAAAAAGGTTGGGAATTCATACGTCTGTTTAGACTTCTCTCAACTTGTTAAATATGGAGTTAAATGCTTGTAACAGCAAAGGAGTCAGATCCGTAGTGAGCACAGGAATAGCACTAGCAATGGTGCTTCAGATTTTCTGTGGTAAACAATCCATGAAAGGCAAAAGAACACAAACAAGGTGAAGATCGGTGAAAGGATATAAAAATATGGGAGTATATGGAAAATTAATCCATCTGTTTTCACAGTAAGGGTACCATTTACCCATGAGGTTGTAAAGGGTGTGAAATAATAAAATGCGCCATTTGACTTTACTTTCTTGTAACCTTGGACTTCAACAAAAAAATCTCGTAACAACTTAGTTGGAAACTTAATGTTATCAACTGTAAAGTGTTTTGACTATAATTTCAGATGACTGCATGTTTTCTCTGTAATATTTTCTGCTCTTACACTGAACTCAAACTCATCATCTTAGAGAAGACAAGTATATAATCACATTATTTTTTTCCCAAATATGTATAAAACATACCAGCTAAATGAATACCTTACTTCTTTGGCAGAACATTTGTAATAAATATTGGCATTTTTAGAATTATTATTCCTATTAGACCTCAGCTGCTGTAAATAAATAAATGTCAGTCAAATAATACTAGGGTGAAATAGATTGTGTTTCATTAAACCTCTTATGGATGTACCCTAAAGTATTGTAACTGAATTAACCTTTAGAATTTAAATACACAGAAGAAAAATAATACATTCACACAGTTAATATAATGTGAGTGTTGATGTAGATAGGGTCAGTGATAAAAAACTGAAAGAACTAAATGGAAATAGGACCCATGTGATTGGCATAGTCATATGAAATAAATGTCAAGATAATGGGCAGAAAAAGCTCTGGTGTGAAATAAATAATAGGTACAGTTCATCTAATCTAAGTTTATATACCTAACAGTTAGGCATCTCAGGTAGGATTTTTCTTGCCTGAGCTTCCACCACCTCAAGCACAGATGAGCTTTTTTCAGGGCTTCCCTTATAGTCATTGGAGATCTTGTAAGTAGAGTTAATAGTGCCCTGAGAACAGTTTACCTTATCCTAAGGGACACAAAAACATCTGGCCACGTGAATTGCCTACAAATTACCAGCTTGATCTCTGTTAACTGTAATGAGTGCTTAAACAACTAGCTATGTAGCTGCCTACATTCTACACTACTAAAATTAGGTAACAATTTGCCCCTACTATAATCTGCTTATAGCCCTTTTACAGCCAACAGATCAACACCAGAAGGAAAGTTACATATTCTAGTGTAGGATATAAGCCAGTGGCCAGTCAAAAGAATCTCTTCATAGAGACTGTAGAAGAAATCTTAAGTGTGTAACTTAAGCTATATATATATAACTTGCATTATTTGTACTTCTGCATTTCAAGACTAGTAAGTGAATACAAACAAGACAACTTTCTTCTGCCTTAGTTTAGGGTGTCTCAGTTCCCATAAGTATGCTCTTTGCTTTATGGTATAAATCACTACCATTTTATGTTTGATTTTCCTGACCAGGCACCTTTACATTGTTAAATGGGTAATATAGCTTCTACAAAATATAGAAAGTAATCAAGGACTGTTAATTTCTATAGCTTTTTTTTTTTCCAAAGCCTTGTAGGATAAAGTGTACTTTTATGCTCATGAAATTCATGAGGCATCAGAGGAGATTACCTACAATACAAATTTTATCCATCAAGCAGTTAAATCAGAGGAGAAAAAAGGATAGTATTTTGGAGTTTCTATAGTTCCTTCCACTGATCTCAGAGGGGCTGAAGATGGCTAATTTGTTTAATTACAAAATTGTATCTGGGATTGTTTTTTTATTAGGGTAAATGTTCAGGTTAAAAATGTTTTCCATAAAATTTGTAGAGATGAAGGATGGATTTCTAATCATCAGTAAACACACATGCGCACACACACACACATACATGCCCCCGAAACCCAGCTCTGTGAAAATCTCTACTTTCGTTCTTGTAAATTACTTGCATAAGAATGGTGGCAGGACCATAGTTCAGACCACTGAGTATGAAGTGATCACAGGACCACCAAACCTAGAAGTACGAAGTATCTTTTTTGTCTTCATCATGTTAACTTTCCAGTATCATAAAAGCAACACAGGTGGGAGCCCAGACCCTGAAAAGCATTTACACGTGTTTGAGAACTTTTCTAAAGTTTTTTTGCTGACTTCAGCAGGAACACTAATGCTAAGGCTTCAGTTGGATAATAATTCTACAGCTGTTCACAAAAAACGTGAACACGCATTCTGACAAAAATTACCTCTTCTTCCCACTCTCTTTTTCCAGTCAACTGTTTATCCATAATGTAGCTAGCTGATGGCCAACATAAATCACATTTTTCTATTGTGTCATTGAGTCAAAAGAGGCAAACTTGAAATATGTTCGATACATCATTGGACTTCGTTACAGAAGTCTTCCATAACTTCCTATTCCTCCTAAAGGCAATGGAGAAAATCACACAGATGGGCAAGGGTGTTGGCCTTTCACTCTCATGCTCAGTTCTTTGTGCAGTCCTTTGTTGTAGGATCAAATCCATAAGCTGTGGTTCAAACAGAAGCATATAACACAACCACCCCTCTCCATGAGTATTGAATAGCAATGTAAAACAGAGACTTCTGAATCAAATAATTCATGTGCATAACTCTTTGCAGACTGAAATAAATGAACTAAAGTTCATTTTCATAAAGGTCTAAAGTTTCACAAAGGCGGTGTGATTTGAGAATAAAATATTGTGTAAAAGAGTAACCAGTCAAACAATGTTAATTATAACATTGTTAAAAGCTGAAATGCTTAGATCTAAATAATTTAAAAGTTATGTGGTAGATATTAAACACATCTGAGATGGAAAAATGCTGTAGGCAAGTGTTCTTAATAAGTCTAGTTTGGTTAATTATTGCCTGAAGCATTTCTGAAGTAATTATTTACCTCCAAAGGGGGCTCCATGTTTTCAGCATTGAAGTGCCAGAAATTGATTTTCTTTAATTGACCGAGCATAGTACTAGACAGACCACACAAAGCTGAAGGTTAAGCCATTTCTATAGTGATAACCAGGTCCTTCAGTGTCACACACTGCATCAGTGCAAAAGGGAGACCCAGGACTTGAAACGTTACACTGTCAAGGAAAAGGACTATTTGTCTCTGTCATCTGCCCTTCATGGTTCATTTAATGTCTTAAATAGCCTGTGTAAATTACGTGTGTTTAGTAACTGTACAACTCCCAGGTCAAAGGTACTGTAGTGCTCAACAGGAAAACTGGAGTATTTTAGACTTTTAGTTAACAAGATGTACATTGCTCAACAAATAACAAACATTTAATTACATTGTTAAACAGTTTTACAGTAGCTTAAAAATTAGCTTAAGATGTTTTTTCATTTTGTGCACTTTCCCCCTGCCCCATATCTAAAGTAAGTGACTACACATATTGCGCGAAGTTTATTCATGGGAATTTTGACATTGGGTTTAGTAAGATCTGGGGGTTTATCAAAGGTGCTTAGAGAATTTTTGTCTGCCTGGGCAGATATAATTTTTTAGACATAATTTGACATGTTTGAAATACTGCAAGTGGCGGCATACTTCAAACCATCATCAGCTTTATTTCTCATCAAACCACATGTGATGCATGGACAGACGTTTGCCAATTATCTAGAGTTATTCCAGCCTGCTGTAATATAAAAATAATATAAACAATAATAAATGCAGTATGGCCTCCTAATTCACTCTGTTAGTGCTGGCTTTGCTCATTTGAACTTATAAATAAAAAGAAAAGCCTTTTTCTTGTTTTGAATTCCTTGCGATTTCTTGCTTTTTTCTTCAGTCCTTCAGTCTCTTTTATGTGATTTTTCTCTTGCATGGCAATTAACTTGTGCTCAATCTTCTCTCTCTCATACTTTCATACTTCCATACTTTCATACTCTTTAACTTTTGCTCGTTTTCCAACCATCAATTTCCATGTCCTACTAGTTTCTCACCACTTTGCCCCTCTGTTATTCAAACTCAAGTACACCTACAGGAATCAAACTGAAATATCCTAGCTGGGAGCAAAGGCGTTATAGGTTTCTTTGTAGTTAACAGTGTGAGATACATCACTAGAGATGACTTGGTTCTTAGGCAGGATAAATTGCTCTCTGAAGGTTCCTATCTCTAATTTTTTTTTCTGTAGAGGGAACCTAGAGTGACTCATGGTCCTAACCTAGGAGGCTCTCTGAAGTTAAGTGGAATAAATCCAGACGTCGTTCATCCAACTTTTTCTTTTTACGTACCTTCATTTTTTTTTTATTTTTTTTTTTTCTTTCTGCATTGCCTGCCTTCACTTGTGTTCATTCAGAATGGACTTAGACTGCAGAAACCCTTACCCGCCCGAATAATCAAACTGGGCATCATCCCACTGATGATCAGTTCCTGGGTAGGAAATGGAGAAAGACAGGTACTTACAGAGAACAATTCAGATCACAGGTGAATTCTCCTTTATAATGTTTACATCTCTTTACTGAATGCATACATAAATACTAGAGTGCTTATAATTATGGTTTAAACACTTCATTTTGATGTCACCGGTTCCCACCCAAGGTCTAATGACATTAATTCTCCTGGGCTGTATTAAAATGGAAAATTTGATGAAGATGTATTCAAACCCATCATCTAATTTTTAACCAGTTTCAGTCTTTCTTAAAGAAAAAAAAAAAAAATCATGTGTTAAATATAGAGTTGAGATACTGTGTCGAGGAACAAGACAGTTATTCCTACAAATAAGCAAATAAAAACAAATATTCTGCATTATATTTCTTTGCTGAAGAAACGGCATTTGAACATGACAAGCTTTGTAGAATATTCTGCTTAAATAATGACTAATCCATTGTTATTACTATCATTATTGTTTTATTTCTGGGGATTTTTCCCCCATCAAGTCAGAGTGAGATCCATTAAGGAGTTTCACCATGTATACAACCTGCTCCTCAACATCATCGTTTCTCTTTCTTGTTAGTATTGATAATAATTGAACCACTGCTTACCTATGATCCAGACAGGAGTTTTTTACTGTGAAGATACACAGTAAACAGAAATACACCCCAGCATAAAAAGTCATTCATTCTTTCCCATTCCTTTAAAGTGGAAAGTACAGATTTGTAGCCAAGTTTTATGCCCATAGTAATATAAAATAACTGTAAAAATGTATTGGCTCTGTCACAATTGTCATTTAACTTTAGCATAGAAAACTATGGTAGGAAGAAAAATATATATTTGTCTGTCCTTTTTGGTATATAAAATGGGTTTATGTGAAAAATGTGGCATATATAAAGCAGGCTGAACTCCAAACTAAACACCAGAGCCTATTTTAAAGACCTTTGGATTTGGTTCTTATTTCACATTTGCATCTGGAGTCCATCTTGACCTAAAGCACATTTGTCTGTTTAAATGGAAGTGTAAACACCACTGTATGCTGGCATCATAGCATCTTAGAAAATGTTGAGTCTCTTTAGTGGCAAACAATAGTGTCTTTGAAATTTGCTTCACTACTTCTTGAAGACCAAATTAGACACAATAAAATGTCTGTTAAGCATCTCTTACGTGTTTATTGGCTTATGAAGAATGTGAACTGTTCTTGGGTAACCATTAGCACCCTGACAAAACAGACCTCTGAGGCTCTGGCCTGGTCTATAAATTGTATGAATTTCCTTTCAAGATATTGAATTCAATGAAAGTTCAGCATTTTTTTTAAGCTATTCAAGGCTATTGATTTTCATTCTTTTTCAGTGAGGTACCCGCTATATTCACTTACAATACTAGGATTAAGAATTCGACACACTCTGTCTGTTACAAAGTGGTGATTTAATTGCAGAGATTGTTCTCATACGGAAGATTATTCAGATACCACTGAAATAAAGGTGTTTTCTATTGCTCTCAACTAATGAAAACACTCCAAATAACCTTATGAACATCAGTAAGGAGCTGACCCATCAATATCTCATGACTGACTTTTCCTCTAAATACTTCCTTCTGAAGCCTATTTGTTGTACTATTTGCTGATATTCCAGTTGACAAAAGCATTAAAATGGCTCACATTGTCAGTATATGTAAGCTGCGGTAGATGGATGTGGAACAACGGTTCTCAAATCTACTATGTGCATATTGTTGAGAAAATTGGCTTATATTTGTCATATAGTATAAAATAATAAGTGAAATTATCTTTCTGAGCTTTGACTGTTTGGTTTGGGAAATGGTGGTAAGAAACATGAACAGCAGCCACAGATACTTTCTTAGGGAAATATTTTGTGCTAGTTTGTGAACTGAGGTGTACAATGATGTTTCAGACTGCAGCACAAATATTCATATGAATATATATAAAATACCCCAAATCAATCAAGTACAGCTCGCTATTTTATTGGATAATTCATTTTCTATAACTGAGTACTGCATAGTGTGCAAGGTGTATGGGTTTGGCTATCTGTTGTCATGCTGACTTGTTGTTTGGGCAATAAAAGCACCTTTTAATTTAGATTCAAGAGTAACGAGCTATATGTGAACAACCAAAAGATCAAGGAATAGCAGCAGTCATTCTGCAAAAAAATAAGCAAAAATAAAATAAAGCAAAACAATAACGAATTGCTTATGAACAGTTTGGGAGCAGGGAAAAAACCAACGTGCAAATCAATTATCAGTCACAAATACGACTGTCTGGATGAAAAGCCCCTCCTTCTAGCCCAAAGATTCTGTTGGCTTTCTCTGATGCTTTATGAGGCACAACCACAAATTATTTCAAAATTTTTTGCTGTTTGTATCTCTAGATTGATTAATCTTCTCAGAGACATCCTGAATTTTATGGAGATTTTTATCTCTTTTACCAGCAGTATTTTCTTCAAATACATCATTTAGCAGGGTATATATATATATTTTTAATCTAAAATCACATAAATGGTCTTTGAAGAATAAATCTGGTTTTGTAGGATATCTTTTAAAATTGCCTCTACTAATATCCATTAACTCTAAAGAGCTAGAAATGCTAAAAGACAGAAAATATTTTGAACCATTATGTGGGCTAAAATTTTTGGAAAATTTTGGAAAATTAGTAGATTTAAAAGTCACTAACTGCAGATCAACAGTACAAGACACAGATAGTCAAACTGTCAGTGCAAGAGTGAAACTTGGTTTTGTGGTTTTGCGGTTTTGTGAAAGTAAACAGACTATATCTTAAAATGTTACTTTAAAAATTAAAAATAAAGTTTTAGCCTCTTCATAAGTCTTTTTCTTGTCTCAGTTTCCAGTGCCCATCTTATTTTAAAACAGAACTAAGAAAGTAGTGATTTCTTCTTTTAACACTAGGTGGAGTTAGATTAACTTCTGAAGTCAGTTCCCAGGAGTTGTGAACATTTTCTGGTCTTCACTTTTTTTTTCCATAAACAGTATAACTGGAGTATGACTAATTGAAGAATCACTGGGTTTTTTTGGTGTTGTGTTTTTTTTTCCCCGCCCCTTTTTTTTTTTGTTGTTGTTGTTGGTTTTTTTTTTCTAACAATATGAGCTTGCATGACAGAAAAGCAAAGAGGTAAAATCTTTCTAACCTTCATTCATATTTAGATCTATGCTGAGTGCCACGGAAATAAATGGGGAAGAGGTAAATATAATTCATACCGTGATGAAGCTTTCTCTTAAAACATTTTCTTGAATATCTCTGTGCGTGATGGTGCTTTTCAAGCATGTCTAATTATACTATAATATGGTTCCAAAATATTATTTTTTATAAATAGTCAGCTTGAATTCTTAACTGCAATCAGGGAAATATAATAACATTTTATCAGTTTGTTTAATAAGAATTTGTAGTATTAAAAGCTGCTGACCTGAAAGATAAAAAGAAGTCCCTGATTCATTGATGTGGAATTTCAGATGCAAATAATTTGTCTCGTTTTGTCTGAACTGGTTTCAGTTCACATTTGGGACATGTTTCCCCAGGAAGTACACAAATGATTTTGTTGGGAAAGTGGGAATGGAATTCTCATGTTTGTGATTTTTTTTCTGTTATTGACTGTGGTATGTTCACCTTGGCCAGCTGCCACATACCCACCCAGCTGCTCTCTCACGACCCCTCCTCAACATGACAGGAGGAGAAAATACGTAAAAGCTCATGGGTCAAGACAGACAGGTAGACCAGTTATCAATTTCAGTCATGCACAAAAGAGATTTGACTTGGGGAAAATTAATTTAATTTGTTGCCTATTATAGTAGATGTGGATGGTAAGAAACAAAGACAAAATTAAAGCAACATACTCCTTTTTCCCAGGTTCAACTTCCCTCCTTCATTCCTGACTCCTCTACCTCCCCCATAAAACAGCACAAGGTGTTTGGAGGGATTGTGCTTGGTTCCTCTCTGCTGCTCCCAATACATTGAGGTATACCTGCAGGCCAACACCCTGAATGTGAGCAGAATCAAGATTTGGTCCAAATAGGAACTTACTCACACATCTTTATTTAGGGAGAAAAATCCACAGGCTAGATTGAAACATGGCGTTTCATTAGGGAAATTCATATTCTGTTCAAATAGATGTAGCAGTTCTACACTGCCCTCTGTAATTAAGTAATTAAATATCCTATGTAATGCAAGAAGTGATTTAATGTATACATGATGCTTACTCCACCGTAATCTCCTTAAGGTATTTCTGTGAAAGATATTTTTGCTTTTGTAGTATAGAATTATTCCCATGAATTTCATTTCACCCTTTGAGAGCAGCCCCAAGAAAGAAGGCCATATCAGAATGGTGCAATGTAATATTACGTATTTCCATGGGTTAGTATATCTCCATGAAAAGGTGTCTGCTCCGGTCTTGAAAGCTGTACATCCACATTAAGCTGCTACTGAGGATAATTAAAGGATGAATGCATCTTCAACTATTCTCACAGGTATGGAGACATGAACAGAAATACTTGCTTTAACAAAGGGCATGATCCTACATTCATCAAACTATTATTCAACAAGGGACAAGTGTAGAGACCAAAAATGTTTGACTCTAGAAACGAAATTCACACAAGTTGCTATTGAAAATATTTTGGGGAGTAAAAATCTCCACTACTTTCTTTGTAACAGGTATTGAAAAAATAACAAAATGAAATGGAGATCCCTGTCTTTGTAACCATTTGCCACCTCATCTGTGGCACAGAACATTTGTTAACAAACAGTCCTTTGCACTGTATACTCAATAGCGTAGTGTGTATATGTGTAATCAGCTGTATGAAGCAATGAGAAGTGAATTCTTAAACACTGAACTACTGAAATATGTCTGGAACATGATGTGAAACTACATAACGGGGTGTGCAAATATGCTTTCTTGCACACACATGGCTCGTTTCACTCAGATAAGGGAGTTAACACCGTAGTTGGCCTTTATGACACATTTTCTGAGAGCTGATGGGATCGAGATAATGCTTGGCATAAGCTAGATGAGCTTCAGAGGTATTCTAATTTGCACTGTCAAGCAGTACCTTTCAAATTGCTGAGCTTAAAGCCAGGATTCTTGGAGTAAATCATGAAATGTCCTTTTCAAAGTGTGTTAAAAAACAATGTAAGAGTTGTTAAAGGGAGATGTTGCCTTGAAGAAATGCCAAAGATGCACAAAACATTATAAATACTACCTAGACAGAATGCAACTATTATCCAAACCCATTAGAAGTATCTCAGTCTTTCCAGGATTATGGTGAAAAAAACCCAACCAACCAACCAACAAACAAACAAAAAAACAAACAAAAAAACCAAACTATGAAAACAAAACAAAAAAAAAAAAAACAAAAAAAAACAGAACAAAACAAAACAAACCCCATCCAAAACCAAAATAAACCAACCAAACCTTATTTTACTATTAAGGCCACTCTTGATTTACAGTTATGCAGTTATTATGGTCTATATGCATCAAGAATTCTTAGACTGAAGAATATCGGAAATGCTTTGTGCTTTATGTGTAGTTAGAGTGGTCACACAGAAAACATAACTACTATGTGTTCAAAATAGTATGTAAGTCCAAAATGTATTAGTGTTCCACTATTTTGTTATCCTCTGAGCACTGGACATATGCACACTCTCTCCATTTTTCTTCATTAAATGTACATAAAGAGATGTATGTGAGATACTTTGCAACCTTGCTACACGTTATAGATTATGCTATTCATATTGATTTGTTGACGGATTTTATGTTTGAATTCTAATGAGTGTAAACAACAAGAAGACTTATAAACAATAGATATGTGAATATAATTTATAAAATCTAACAGCGCTGGCTTAGATCTATTTGAAATTAATAAGGATTACACATGGTCACAAAGAAAACAGTACTTTCTAAGTTAGACATGTTTTTCTCATTTAAATAGGTCTACTGCAAAGTAGAGGATCGTAGTATGTTATACAATCTGTATACTATAACCTCTCATTACAATGGAATTTTCATGTTTCACCAGTATTCTTCTATGGGGCTTTGTCTCATTCCCTTTTCTCCTTACACTTAATCTCATTCTTCTTTCACAGTTTAAAGACTTTCATTGAATTCTGTGTCTCACACCTTCACATCACCATTCTTGGTACAAACCTCTGCTCGTTTATTGCTGATGGGTTTTTTCTGCTTTGTCCTTGGTACAATCTCTCTTGTTTGATCTTTTTAACCAAAGTTTACAGAGCTGCTGTAAGTTACTAGAAACAATATATTCCACCAGTCCCATAAATAATTTTAGTTTTCATTTATGACATGAAGAAAAAAGGCATTTATTTGGCTATCAGTTCAAACTCACTGGTTGTTCTGCTAATGATGGGGGGGAAGCGCTTCAAGGTTCTCACACCACCCTGTGACTTAAACAGTGGGTTTTGTTTCGTCGATGGTAGTGATCTTGATGTCCAAAATATCAATAAAAACTGTCCCATTCCAACAGATGGGATGAGGGATGAGTTAACTCTGAACACGACATGCACCCTGACTCAACAGATGAGATCAGGTGTGAGCTAACTCTGGGTTAAATCTGCACAGTTATGCGAAGTGAATGACAGACAATCACTCCAGGGGTCCAATTCAGTTATGAGTTTTACTAAAGGTATGTGTTGGAATACTAGTTACAGCGAATAGTGGCTTGGTAAAAGTATTTTATATCACAGAACTTATCAACACATTAACAGCAAAAGTCCTTCTATGAGCAATGTATTGGCAACCATTAGCAGCTATAATACAAAATTTAACAAGAATCCAATAGCAGTGCTTAAGATGACGTGTGTTCAAAAGGAAAAGAGAGAAAGAGAGTGGTAAAGAGGGAAGGAAAACTAAGGTATAAGAGATAGAGAGAGTACGGTATCACCACTCCACAGGTTATCAATCCAGCGATGTCCAGTGAAGGGAGGGTGGACGTGTTGAAGACTTCGGTTACGCTGCACAGCATATACACGCCACACCTGATGCCACGCGGGGGGTCATTTTGTAACCTAGTTCATTTACGCGTGGGCAGTTCACCTCCTCCCTCAACTCGCTCTTCATGCTAATTAGGGAGACTCTCCTGCAAATGGGTCTGGGGTCTGCAAACTAGGGGAAAGTTCACAGTGCCAACCAGAAGGGAGTTGTCTGGCCCATCGGGGTAGCTGTTGGTTCATGGCTTTCTTCAGGTATGTCTGGCAGATGAGATAATCTCATTCCAACTAGTCCATGAGACCTTCACAGCGATTAACAAGGTGCTTAATGCCATAACCATCTACCTCTTCTGCGCCAAACACAATACCTTGGGAAAGATAAGGGAGATGGCTGTCTGCACAACCACCTGCCTTGTCCTTCCAAAGCAACAAAAACCAGTCGTTTAAGGCATAACAAGGTCCTTTGTTCTGCTAATGGTGGGGGGGAAGCACTTCAAGGTTCTCACATTGGTGACTGCTGATCAAACTGCCATTGCAAATGTTCTGTGCATACTGTCCCTGAACAGTCTTGTAGGTGAACATGGTCCTCCCAGACACGATGGAAGGGTCATCTGCATTCAAGCCCCTAATTTCTGACTATACTGGTTACTAGCCTAGTGGGAATTCTGTAGTGGTTCTTTTTCAGTCTTTCATGCAAGTCCTATTTGCATGAACAGCCCGTGTCAGTGGACTGTGTGCTTAGCTGTTAGCTCTTTGCAGTCTAGTAAGTATGCACTTATAAAAAGTAAAGTATCTTCAGAAAGACAAGGTTTTTTAACTGTTTAACTCATAACCTGATCTTTATGGAAATCATTTAGATGATGGTGCACATGTTTGCTCTTAAGTAATCCAGATCTTCTCTGTCATGTGAGTATCCCAACAATCAGACTGCCTTAATGCAATCTCTTGGCTTGTGATTTAAAGATGTGTTTGTTTTTTTTTAAAGTGGATGACCTGACTCACACTGCTGTCCATCTTGCTGGCTATGCTACTGAAAGTAAGGGGCAAACAAGCGTTTTGGCCTTAAGCTTATAAGAAGCTGTGCTTGTATAATTAAAGACCTAGCAGACTTTCTCTATATAGAGAGAGATAATTAGCTAATACCAATTTTTTTTTTTATTAGCTTTGAATAGAAATCACTTGACTGAAATTGATGAACAGCATGGAACAACATAATAATGTGGAATTTTTTTAGCAGAACCAACATGTCAGAAATATGAAACCGAATTTGGCACTGAAGAGTAATAAAAGTAAAGATTCTTAAGGAAACTTAAGAAAACAAGACATTTCTGAATTTAGCCAAATGCAGTGCAGAATAAACTTATGAAACCTGAAGTAAAACAAAGAAGATAACTGAAAATAAGAAGGGAGATAGTTACACTGTGATTTGTAAGAGATGGGAAGATAAGAGAAGAATATTCTGCCCTTATTAGAATAAGTGAGTCCACCTGTTTTCATCAGCCTGTGCACAGCTATCTCAGCAATCTTAGCAAAGATGCAAGTATATTTGCAGTTCATGAAATCTACATATGCTATACTCTATGCTCTGCTGTGGTATTTAAGAATCTGTGCTCTAACAAACTAAAGACATTTTCAGGGGTTATAGTATTTATTTTGCTTTTAAATATCTTACTCCTCTAATACTTCAAATGTTATCAATTTATGTGTCTAATCAAGAAGGAAGCTGAGCTATATATTACCTTAATACATATTGATGATTGATTATCAATCATTAACTGAGCATTAAGGACACAGGATGCTTCTTCTCATTTCAGAGAATATGAAACTGAATAAAGTATCTTTCTAAGTCTGTTATTTGCTCTCGCATGGGCACATAGTCATGTAGATTGCATCCAGAGTCAATGGCAGGGAAAAAGAGTTAGAAAATATTTCATTTTGTCTTGAAATATGGAAAATAAGGACAAGAAACGTACAATGAATCATGAGAAGTCTAACTGTTCGTTCCCTGTGGCCAGAATAGTGAAGATTAGTTTAGATTACAAGACTGATTTGTAGATGGCTAAAAATAGCTAAAATTATCATCAATGTTAAAGTGATTTCAGAGGCTTTTACATTAAGCTGTTTCTCATCTGTTTCTTTCACCTCCCTCCACTGTTATATCTGCATTTTGGGTTGTTGTTATGCCAAAAATACCCTTAATATATCGAAACAGATAAGCCCTTGTGCCTGTTTATCAGGAGGTATATCACTGTGAAATCATTTAAAAAATCAACAACCTCCTCCCCACATTAAAACCCAAATTCCCAAGCTTTTAATATTTACTGAAAGGTAACTTTAGAGCACTTGGCTGTATTCTTAATATTCATGCTCTTTGGGCCCCCAGTTTGACTAGAGAATTAGTGGTATAAAGCTGCTCTCCGCACCTGCATATATACCATGGAGCACCTGTTCATTTTTGGGTCCTAACCAGAAACTAACTCAAACCTGCTCTCTCTCTGTTCTGTACTTCCAGATTTCTTTCCAACAAAAATGGAGAACTGGGGTGGGAAATACAATGGGAAAACTGTAATCTTGCCTTGATACAGGTTTGGGATACAACTAAAATGGTGACCTAAAGCCAAGAACCTCTGAAGTTTTTTTGTTCAATGAGTTGAAGTACTGTGATTGATTTCAGTAAACCCCATGGACGGTGTCTAAATCACCAAGGTTGTTTTTAGGACTGAGTCTTTATTTAGCCTCAGCTGAATATTGAGTGTGTTATTTTTAGAAAAGTGTTGCTCAAATCACAATGTATCATACAAATTACAAGGTTTTTAAGTCAAAGGAGGTTTTTATAGGCATATGAAGTTCTGGAGAAGCTTCTTACTACTTGTCTAGTTTCATACCACTTACTCTTTATACTTGAAGGTTGTGGTGAGTTTTCAGGGCACTACAATGACAGGCCAAATCTAGAAGGCTGTGTAGTGTGGCCTCACCAAAATTACTGAGTCCTGATATCCATTCATCCTTAGCCACATATGTCAGCTATTCCCTTAAGTTTGAGGAACCAGGTACCTCATCGGTATCCATGACATAGTTCTCCAGTAATTGCTTCCAGTAACCATGTTTGCTACTAGTCATTCCCAGTAACCATGTTCCATTTGCATTGAAGCTGATCTGCTGGCAATGGTTTTGGTCTGGCATTGCTTTAGGCCACAACTTGCTATGGATCTTATGACAACATACAGGTCACTTGAGTAACCTTTCTTATCTTGTCAAAAACACTGACACTCTTTGACCAAAATCTGTATATTCAAAGTCTACTTAATGAAGCAATTATGAGACAACTCCTCATCTTATGGGTACTGTTTCACTCTTGTGTTTCTTAACATACAGATCTTTGATTTCCCTCAGTGTTAGTGATTTTCAACAGAAAGTACACAAAATATTACAAACACATGCAAAGTTTTATCTGTTCCTGTGCCCATTCTAGTGAACCCTTAAATGCAACATATTGTAATATGTGCTTTATGTTAGATTGCTTTAAATTATGTTTATGTGTGTGAAGTACCATGATGAATGCTGCAAAGGAACAAAGCATATTATGCACGCCAAAATGGCTGGAACTGCAGCCAAGAAAACAGCAGATGTTCACTCAATTGACAGCAAGAAAACTCATACTCAACATTTAGAGAACTTGTTTCAGGGAATTTATGAACTTTTACTGGGGATTTTGGAGACAATGTGAACTGAAAGACAAGAGCTTCATTCTATTTTTGGTTTTGTTGTGACTTGCTGAGTGGTCTCTAAGTATCACTTCACCTTTCTCTGTCTCCATTTCTCATTTCACCCTTTTTCTCCTGTCTTTAGAACTGAAGGTCTTTGAAAGAGTCTATATTACGCATTTGTAGCATTCACAATGAAACCACTGCAATATAAATAATAATTATAATAGGCCAATTTTAACTCTGCCCTCAGCAGACAAATGAAAGAAAATTCCTCATTTTCTGTAATTTCAGAAAAATTACTTGTTATTAATGTTCTTGTGAGCACAACAGGAGGAAGTGGAGATTGATCAGGCTCATGTCTTCATTCTATAAACTTTTTGGCTGATTTTCGTGAAATCAGCTCACAGACGAGCTGGAGTCCAACCAACCAACAGAAAAGAGAGACTTTTAATCAGGCTTCACTACAATGGAACACATCCATTTGATAAATGAACTAATTAAGCAAATGAATAAGTATAACCTACCACTGTGAATGACATTTATAACTACAAAAAAGCTTCAGTTCCACATTAATAGTTCTAGAAACCCAGAGAAAATGATGGAAAATATACAAGTTCAATTCATGAAGCACATTTATGTAAATGGAGTTTTACCATGGTTTGTGGTCCAGCATAATGTATGCTGTGTGTAGAAAGATGACAAGGAGAAAAGAAGTCTAAAATAAGGTTATTCTACCTTTTTTTTTTTTTTTATTAATATCAGCTGCTTCACAGACTGCAGAATGCAGCAATGACTCATGCTCTTTCTAAACATCCTTTCGTAAAAGCAAGTGGAATGCCACAACACTTGTATCCTCGTCTTTCCTTGAATATCCCAAATCCATGTTTAATCTCTCTAGCAAAAAAACTTGCATGACACAGAAAATATGAGGAAAACAACTCAGGCTCAGTTAAATGTAGCTTCATAACCTCAGCTGTACTTTGCCTGCTTTCTCTGATTAGAACTTTTGAGAACTGATCTGACAGCTTTGGAAACAACAGAAGTCACCTCACTGATTTCAGAGAAACAGCAGCAGTCCCTGAGGCTGTGTGACTTTTTGTCAATGTGCTGCCTCTCCCCTACAGAACCCTTGAAACTGTGGGTTTTGCTAAAATATTATGTATATCAGACAAGAAGAACCATCAGTCAGGTAACTGAAACCATATGAGGAGGTAAGAGTTTGTTGTTAGAACTGAAAAATGGAATTTGTATCATTGTGATACAAACACTTTATACTGCTCGTGGCTGTCCAATCTTCAGCTGCTTATGCAATTCAGGGTGGTTTTCTTTTCAGGGATATTTAATGAGGTGCTTCTGTTCCTATTCGAATATTATCTTTTAGTGAACTGTTGTGGATTTTTTTTTCTATAAGACACTGTACTCAGATTAATAACTTGGGTGACAGTACCTGTTGCCCAGGACCTGTTTTTGTCATTATGAGAATAAGACTTAGTGAGTTATAAATCCAGGAACAAAAATCCACTTAGTGAGAACCTCTGAACAGAACCTGTTGAAAATTGACCTAAAAAGAGAGTAAGAAAAAAATGAAACGAAACACAAAATGCCCACACTTTCTAGCTAGCTATGACATTTTTCATAAAGAAGAGTTTTGTCCATTGTACATTTACTCTAAGAATGTGTTTGTTCCAGTAAATGTGCAATGAGATATCAAGAGCCTCATACATTGTACAGGCAGATACTGTGAAAAGTGTTCTAACCACACTTGTTTCTATAGCATGTGATCAAAATCAGTGTTCCCGAGGGGAGGAATTGATTTGTCTGACTTTGTGAGGGAACACGGATGAATATAGTTTGTAAGGAAAAGGCTGCTGGTTTTGTGCCCCGTTCAAGCAAAAGACTGACTATGACTGGATGTCATTATAGTGCAAATACAATATAAAACTGCAGTACTAGAGTTAAAAAAGGTAAATCCCCCAAATTATAACAGTTTTGACACAATAAACTACTCTTCCATAGACTGTTTTGGATTTTTGGTGCATCATTACTTTACTGGAGTTGATTCCACTAACCTTATTTACCTTTTCTGTTTTCCATATGTCAGCCAGCCCTCCTTGTCATCTCTCTCAGACCTGTATTTTGCAGCACAATTTTGGGGGCAACACCAAGCACCATGAAGTAAGAACCCAGGAAAGGCAGGAAGCCAGGGTTTCTAAACTGCAGAAATTACTTACAGCAAGCAATAACAAAATGAAGGCAGAGTTTAGATGGTTCTTCAGGAAACAAACTATGGTTGCAGAGATAATACATTGTTAAGATTCACTTCTATGATATGGTAAATCTTTTACCATTGATTTTACTGTAATGCATTAGTATAGCCGTAACCTGTTGAAACAACTGCAAGTGAAGTTCGTTGTATGGTTGACAAATATGATATTAAAGCAGGTTAAATTGACTGCAAATGTGTTTTATGGGTTATTAGCTACACCAAATGCATGAATATGAGAAATTAAAAACAGTCTTGTTAAAGTCACTCTTCATGTATGGAATAATAATGACTTACTGTGGTTATCCTGCAGAACCTCCTGTAAAGTAGTAACACATTCAGGAAGCGCAGTTGTGTAATAAACAATTCTTAATTATGGTAGTTGGAAAAGTGGTAAGGATCTCTGATACAGTCACAAGTTCTTTAGAAAAACTGTAGGCTGTTGCATTTATGAATCTTCTATAATACAGGATGTTTCAAAAAGACAGACACAATTTGAAGTCACTATAGCTTTGAAATTGGGTCCATCTTTTTTAAACACCCTGTATTTCAGACTATTTAGTAGCTGTATACTGTGAATGTCCTCTTTAAGCCTATGATGTGATCATACATATATGACATGCAGTTTGTCATCATTAATTTTGATACATATGTATATATACTAGAATTAAAAATAGCTGGAAGTTTACTTGTAATTCCTTAGAAGTGCTATTGGAAAACAGCTGTTGGGTTTAAATTAGTAAACACAAGTGACATCTGCATGGTTTTTCCTTATTCTTTAACTATTTTCTTTTGTACCATATTTCCAGTAGCCAGTGTATGAGGTGATGCTAATCTCTGTTGCGGTTCATTTACCTTTTTGCAAATTTGCCCATGCCATGACACTGAGGGACAGGAAGCAAACATCATTCTCTCTACTCAGTGCCTCTGCGGCCCCTTAACACCCGTGTCAGAGGTTCCTGGTGTACAATTGCATTAGGTTAAAGTGGGTAGTAGTGTAGAGAAATCAGAGTGGGAAACAATCAAAATGTTGTGTTGCAAGCTGAGAGCAATGTTCTTTTGGGAGAAAGAAAGGGAATGTAAAATGCTAGGCAAAGTCACTTAGAAATTTCAAGACTGCTGTGATGCATTCAATAATACCACAGGGGAAATGCATTTTCTTTACAAGAAACATGCTGCCGGTTGAGACTATTAGCCATTCTGTTAGCCCTACATAATAAAACTAAATCATGTAAGCTGTACAGATAACAGATTGACCAACAGAGACAAATTATTTGTGATGTAACTGATAACCAGGTCGAAGCTGAATTATTGTGAGAAATGGACTGAACTTTAAGAGAGCAGGGGATAGTCTGAAAGATTAGTGGAAATTTAACTTCCCAAATGAAAGCAGTGAGAGAAATGAAGTGCATCTTGTTATAAACATGCACTGATTCATAAAGACAAAATACAGGGGTAAACGAATGACAGAGAACAGATTTGTTGGTAGTAAAAGTGGAGGCAATCACAACACAATTGTCCAGTGCCAAGGACATAGAGTCAAGGCAACAATTAAAGCCATCTCCTGCAGATTTATGTAATTTCCTGGACAACTTATAATGTAGAAAACTTTTTTTTTTTTTTTTGGTATACATACAGTTGGATTACAAACCTGTGATGACATCAGTAGTCTTCATAGATTTCAAAGAAGACATAGCTGATTGCTTGATTGAGAACAAGTGACAGAAAAATTAGTATTGGTAGTGAGCATAGCATGACTGTAGGGAAGAAATGGAAAAGATTATATTTGTCCAATGTTGATACTTAAAACTAGATCACTTTGCATAGCAGAATCAGTTAGTGGTTCTATCGTTTTGAGCACATTCTACTTTTTCATAATTTAAATCTCATATATACTGTTTGGTTTGGAAATTCACAAGTCATTGTCAGATACTGACTTTTGTAATTGGGCATGAATATTAATATTTTCTAATTTGTTTTATACTAATAAATAAAATGTAATATCCCTCTAGCTTTCCTATATATCACATTTTTTTGTTACCTTGCTGATCTGTATAAGATGAACTTTTACCAGACTCCAAAGATAAATGTAAGTTTTCTTCAGGGTAAGAACTGACTGTTCTGAAGCCTGCCAGTTTTATTCTATTCTTTTCTGTTTTTTATTGAGCCAACTCTGCATTGTAGAGTGATTTTTACTCAGACTATCCCAAAAACCTCACTCAAACCAATAATCATGTGTTGATAGGTGAAATTAGTTTCAGAATTCTAATGAAGCTCAGCAGCTGGGAGACAGACAGCTCATCTGAAGATTAAATGAGAAAAATTGCCACTTTTGCTGGTTCCTTTAGAAACTCATTTACATTCTGTCAGCTCCCATTAGGAATGGGAACTGCGAATATTGAGGGAAATATGCATGAATTCAGTGCTGAAATGGCCAATCGTGATCAGTTCCTTCTTGCTTACAAAGCTGCCGGAAGATTTTATATAGTTATGCCTTCTGGAAACACTTGTTGATAACCTGCTTGCTTTCAACTGTCTCTTAACATTTTCAATCTAACATAATCAAAAGAACCAATACCCAGTATAACAAGGAGAACAGAGGATAACAATGGAATCCTAAAGTTTTGGGTTAAAGTTCCTGGAGCCATCTATACACTATTCTGTCCCTTTTCTTTTTATTGTCCTTTTTGCATCCAGGCTCTTGTAGACATTCAGTAGTCCTTCTCATGTGACAATACCAACTGCAACAAAAAGTATTTTACTTCATCCGGTACCCTTCCTGTACCAGAAAGGTACCACAGCATTCTTCTTCCCGTCCTTGTTACAGCCTTGAATTTTTATGTAGTCAGATCCTCGTCATATTGACAACTTTACACGAGTTCTGCTGACAGAGCCAATAGTAAACTAGGAGTCTAAATTATGCAGGCGTTATCCTTTTCTCCTCTGACTTTGGAAATGCTTATGTAGACCATAAGTAGAGGTGCCTGTGCCAATGAAATAAATGCATTTAGGCATTTAACTGGGCACATAGAAGACAGTGCATAAGTGAATACAGAAAGACTAAATCTACTATCGAACATGGGAAAGTGTAATGCTGTGGTGTTGCAGATTTTTCTGTTTTCAATGTACTTTTCTTTAAATAAAGGTGGTGGAAGATTAATAGTGACATAGAAAGATGGCATAAGATCTTTGATAAATGTTCTCCCTCCTGCACCTGCAGGAGAGTTTGATGACAAATACCTAGTTTCAATGAAACAGCCATATATTATTTTTCAACAATAATTAGGAAAGTTGTTAAATAGAAAATTATATTTTTAGATCTATAGGGTTAAATAGCTTATTCCTAACAATTCCAAAAGAAAATAAGATCTCTAATGCTGTTATTTTTTAATAAAGCTGAGTAGATATTTGTAAGTAGCCTGGCACTCTGAAGAACATACTAGCATCATTGGACTGGTGCATGACACATACAGGACAGTTCTATAGAGTATGCTGAATGGCTTGAATCACATAGGTAGAAACTTAGCATTTGCATTACACTTGAAAGGAGATGATTGCCTTAAGGCAAATGACGTTGCAAAAGCAGCCATAATAAACAGCTAAATTAAACATACATTTTGAGACTGATGTGGTACAACTTTATGGTGATATTAAGTGTGAATACAGAGATGGCAAAGACTGGGAGTGTTCAGAGATGTTAAAAGATACTTCATACAGCTGCAGATGTAGATTTTCAGCTGGTGCAATGCTTTCACTGTATCACGTGATGATCTTACTCCTTACTACCATTCTTCTAAGTGACATAGAAAAAACAGAATGATTTAGAAAAGAGCTATAACAATGACACAAGTCTCAGACACACCATTTCAGAGCTTTGGAGAGAAGGGTTTAGCCATCTAACCTTCGTAAAGTAGCTTAAGAAATGACATGATCACAGACTCAGAAGTACTTAAAGCACTGGAGAGACCTGGAAAACAAACCTAAAAATCCCAACATGCTGTGGGTGTCTTATAGAATCAGACCGTTTCAAATACGCGAAAATAACAATAAGTAAAAGCAGAAGGCTCAAAAAACAACACATGGTATCAAGCACTGCAATAGCTGGTGGATGATAATGGACTGTTTGTCAGTTGAAATCTTAAGTATGTTTGTAAAAAAGTAAACATTACTTTCCACAAAATCTATGTCAAAAAGGGTTTAATGAAACATTAGTAGTATTTATGTGTATGTTTAATGTTTCAAAAGTTTGAAAATGATACTAATTCGTATTTCATAAATTTTAGAGGATTTATAATATATATTAAAAAGTTAAAAGGGAGGATCCTAGGAGATACTGTGCACTCAGCTACACCTCTGTGCCCAGTAAGATAGTGGAGTAGATCCTTGTGGAAGCTATGTTGAGGCATATGGATGCCAGGGAGGTGACTAAAGACAGCCAGCACGGCTTCACAAAGGGCCAATTGTGCTTGACTAATCTGGTGGCCTTCTATGCCAGACTGACCACATTAGTGGATGAGGGAAGAGCTATGGATGTCATCTACCTTGACTTCTGTAAGGCCTTTGACATGATCCTACACAGCATCCATATCTCTAAATGGGAGACATAAGGTTTTGATGGATGGATTATTCGATGGATACGGAATTGGCTGGATAGCTACATGCAAAGAGTTGCAGTCGACAGCTTTATGTCCAAATGGAGTTTAGCAACAAGTGGTGTCCCTCAGGGTTCTGTACTGGAACTATTCAACATATTTATTAATGACATAGACAGTAGGATTGAGTGCACCCTCAGCAAGATTACAGATGACACCAAGCTGAGTGGTGCAATTGATTCACTTGGGGGAAGGGATGCCACTCAGAGGGTCCCTGTCAGGTTTGAGGACTGGGCCCATGTGAACCTCACATAGTTCAACAAGGCCAAGGTCCTGCATCTAGATTGGGGGAATCCCAAGTACCCATACAAACCGGGGGATTAATGGATTGAGAGCGGCCCTATGGAGAAGGATTTGGGGATACTGATGGACAAAAAATAGGACATGAGCTGGCAACATATGCTTGCAGCTCAGAAAGCCAACTGTATCCTGGGCTGCATAAAAAAGAAGTGTGACCAGAAGGTTGAGGGAGGTGATTCTCCCTTTCTGCTCTGCTTTTGTGAGATACCACCTGGAGTACTGCATCCAGCTCTGAAGCCCTCAGCAGAAGAGAGATATGAACCTGTTAGAGTGGGTCCAGAGGAGGGTCACAAAAATTATCAGAGGGCTGGAACACCTCCCATATGAAGAGAGGCTGCAAGAGTTGGAGTTGTTCTGCTTGGAGAAGATAAGGCTCTAGAAAGACCTTATTGCAATGTTTCAATACTAAAAGAGGGCTTGTAAGAAAGATAGAGAGACATTTTAGCAGGGCCTGTAGTGACAGGAGAGGGGCCAAAGTTTTTAAACTGAAAGACAGTAGACTTAGATTAGATGTAAGGAAAAAATATGATGAGAATGGTGAGACACTGGAACAGATTGCACAGAGAAGCTGTAGATGCCCTATCATTGGAAGTGTTCAAGGTCAGGGGCTTTGAGCAACCTGATCTAGTGAAAGACATCCCTGCCCATGACAGAAACTAGATAATCTTTAAAGGTCCTTTACAACCCAAACCATTCTACAATATATCACTCCTTTCATGTTTTTCCCATTCATATCCGAATAGAGAAAGAAATGTCTTAGTACGTCTTAGTATAAAGACATAATTTGTTGGCCTCTGAACTGAGGACAAGTGGGTTTCAATTACACTTAAATTTAAATTCAAGTGTTGTTTTAGAAGGTTAGTGATTGGCAGAACTTAATTTTTTAATGTTACCCTAAGTGATAGCAAATAATACCTAAAGATCGTCCTCTTGTTTGCCTGGTTTTGATACCCATAACAGAATGTTTGCTAGAGGGAAGGAAAAAAAAAAGGAAAAGGCTGAATTTATTGATTTTTGTCTGAGATTTGATTTATATACAGAAGATTTGCATAGATAAGCATGATCTATTTGCATTGTTGGCATGTCTTATTTTTTCACTGACACTCACAAGTTAAGCAGCTTTCTTCATTAATTTCCATATAGGTCAATGACCTATATAACAGCTCTTTACTGTAAGCACTTTTATACTCTATAAATTGCATTACATATTAAAAATATTATCTCCACATAGCGAACTGTCTGTTAATGAATAGTTGAGTGAGTAAAATGCATGTTGAAAAATGAATAAAGATTTCACAAGGCAATTAAGCTCAGCATTATGTTTGCATTACTCTGATATTTGCATCACAAAGGAATACTGTACAGTCAGAAAAGTGATATGAACAGTTATGTTATTGTTGTGAAACTCAACAATCTTCATAACTAAATTATCTATTCTGTTTATACCACACTGAAAAATAATTTGTTTTGAAGCTATAACATTCACTATGTCAAGAATGAACATTTATAAATGTACTACTGATTTACAAAAGACCTAATAAGAATGTGAAACCATATTGACCATTTGTACCAGATATCTATTTCATAAGAATGAAAAAAATGAGGCTGTAATACAACAGGCATATATATCACCTTTCAGTTAAGAACCCAAGTCTTTTCTGATATGATTGGTTTTTTGCATGAAATTATTGTGACTAATGTTTAACATTTGTATTAAAGTATTACCTGAATTCATTGCACTATAGAGCGTATAAAATAAAACTCCAGTCTATGATATAACATTTATTCGAAAAGGAACGTGATAGAAGAATGAGGATGTGGAAGCTCAACAAATAGAGAAATAGATTGAACCAAAGCCTCAGGTAAGTGGCATGACACATGCTAATTTGGTGTCATACTAGCACAAGCACAGTATTTTCCTGAAATTTAGAGATTCTACAAAAAATAATCTGATAGAAACCTTTTAAGCTTTGTAAGTCAGTCCTAAATATATGGCATGTATCTTTTGGGAATCTTTCTCAATCTTGTGGTAATTTACTTGCACAATCCGTCAGTAGTTTTGACTTCCTAGGTGCGCAGCTCTGCAAACATGGCTCTGCGTGGTGCCGAGAGCTGTGCTCTGGTGCTGAGCAAGCAAGACCTTGAACTGAATTCAATACAGCTTTGAATATATCGCTCTGGGATTTGTGCTAAGGCATCTGCATGGTGTTACAGTGTGCCCTGTTGACATTTTACTTAGAGATACGTTGGCTGAGAGACAAAACTTGGCTGATGCAGCTGACAGCCACTTTGATTGTCACTGAGCTGAGGAGCCCACAGCTCCCTGGTACTGTAACATCAAGCAGTTTTTAAGACAGTTATCCATCTTCGCCAACCTTGAGACATGTGGATTGAATCCAGAAGCATGGATTTGGGAGTTTCTGGGATACACCATTTTAAAGTGACACATATCTTCCATCAATTGAGATAGGGCTCTGTTTTCTTTTGTGAAGAAGAAATGGTATTTTGTATTTGTTCCAACTCTGGATTAAACATAAATTTCAAAATACAAAATCTTTCATGAAATGAAATTAGCCCTTTCTGCACAGTTCTGATTACGCATAAAGGAAGGGAAGAATGATGAATTTATGGGAAAATTAATGACGAATTCTTGCTACCTCGGCCTCTAGCAGCTCCTTTTTTTTTCAAGATGTGAGACAGGGAATGAGAATTCTAGCAATGAAAAAAGAGGCTATAACAAAAAATTAGAGTAGTTTCCTTAAAGCAGTGTTCCTCAGCCTTTCCAAGTAGGTGTCTGCTTATTCAAAGTTAAATTTTCACAACCACCTCCCTTACAGTTGCTATACAAGCAAGTACAAAAATGTATCAGTGGGAAGTCAATAGAATTTACTTCTGTGGCTCTGTTTGGAAAGGTCATCAGAGGATACTTTCTCTTGAGATTAGGGTGTTCAGGAGCAAGGGAGTGAGATTATCTTTATTTCAGATAGTAATTGCATTTTCAACACTTCAGAAGCACCCAGTTGCCTCTCTTAACACCATGACTCTGGAAAGGTAAAATGAAGTACCTTTTCTGCACTTGTATCTATTAGATTGTATACTGTGATCCCCACGTGTTTGGTGATGTGCTGAACCTATAAAACATTATTAGTCTGGTCAGTAAAGGAGCACCATTCTTTTTCCCACTGTCATTTAAAATTTCTAGGAGGTTTGAAAAGTTTGCCCTTACAGAAGGCATACCTGATTGGGTTATAATTCCAGGAATATTGTATTACTTTGTCTTTAATTAAATTCAGAACCAGTTTCTCTGGAGTAGATATGAGACTCACTGTTCTGTAATGCCCAGTATCATCTATGGCTTTTTTATTTTATTTTTAACCTAAGATAACACCTTCCCAATCTTTAGGAACAGTGTGTGGTTTATTAAGGATATATTGCATATCTTCATAGCTACCTCTGCTATTTCACACTTCAGTTCCTTCAGAATTCTTGCATCAGCACCATCTGGTCCCAGTGATTTACCGCCCTTGAGTTTTTTTGAGTTGCTGAATTACATCTTTCTTAGAGTCATCAACCTTTGTTAAGTCCACACATTAATTTCTTAGAAAAAATATCTTTGGGTCAGGAAATTTCCTCATTGCCATTCCTAGTAAACATGGGTGTAGAAAGCTACATTTAATTTTTGCCTTGTTTTGATTGCTTTGTTCATTACTTGATAGTTCAAATGACTGGCAGTTGTTACAGTTTGTTTGCTGACTTCTGAAAAAGCTTTAGATTTCTTCACACCTCTTAAAGATGTTTTGATCATCTTACTCAAACTTCTTCCTCCTTTATTGTCTTCCCTAATTGTAATTTTATTTTTCTTTTTTTGTGCACTTTTCTTCTGGCTTTAATGGGGTGTTGGGAGGACTACATTTATGTTGATGTGTACCTATATTATGTTACCAAGCTCTCCCCAAAAATGAACATGGGTTGCATTGTATAGCATGAAGAATTAGTATTATTATTAAGAATTTCCTTTGCAGAATCAACCACACAGTGGTGAGGTATGTTTTTTCACCTACCAATTGTCTGGGTAAATTATCCTATAAACTTCTGCCTTAATTAAGTTTGTGCATGTGAGCAACTTGGGGCAAGGACGGGAGTCTAAAGCAATGCCTCTGTACAGGTAATCTCTTAAGAACTCTCTGATCCCTGTATTTCATATAGAGTGCAAGGGAGATTCAAAGTTTTAGAAGAACAGGTAACCATTTTTTTCCATCCAATTTACCAGAAGGAAAACTATCCAATTGAACAGGATGTGATCAATTTGAAAACCAACTGGAACCTGGTTGCTTCAGAGGTCACCTTGCCTCAAACTTTCCATTCCAAGACCCTTACTTTAATAAATATTTTTTCCTGATGTGTTGCTGTCATTTATAGAACAGAAAAAAAGAAAAAAATTTCTTAAGGTTGCGAAGAAATGCTTCAGTGACTTTGTACATCTACAGAGGTCTTCTGAAGGCAGTGGAACTTCTTGTGTGTGTAAAGTCATTTACATGGGAATGCTAAATATGTATATGATGGCAAGACAAGAACCACAAAGTAGACTGCTAAGTTGTGGCTGAAATATAAGCAGGAAAATGGAATATAAAAAGCTTGGTTCTTTTACAATGTTGATAAATACTTCAAGATTAAAAAAAAAAAAAGAAATTAAGGCAATAATAAAAGAACATCAGGAAAGAATGGTTGCATATTCATGCTTTTCAGAACTTCAATATTTAAATACTTAAACATGTCACATAAAGCTGTTGCTTTTATTTTATTCAATTAAAGGTGAAGCCATATGAACCCCATACAGAACCCTCTGTACTGGGTTTGGCTGGAGCTAAGTTTTACCACAGCAGGCAGCACTGTGCTTCTAGCTGTAGGTAGAATAATGTTGATAACACACCAGTGTTTTGGCTGTTACTGAGCAGTGCTCACACAGCGCCAAGACTGTCCCTCCAACGCCCCCACATCCTCTTCTACAGGCCAGTAGGCTGGAGAAGGGCAAGAGGTTAGGAGGGGACATAGTTGGGATAGCTGGTTAAAGGGATATTCCATACCATATGATATCATGCTCAGAAAAAAAAAAAAAAAAAAAAAAGCTAAAGTAAAGAAGATGAGGGCATTAATTATTAAGGAGCTTGGGGGGTTGTTTTTCTGTTTGTTCTTTTTAATTTTTTATTTAACTGCCTTTATTTTGACTCACAAGTTTTAAATTTTATTTTCTTTCCCTGTCCTGCTGAGGAGAGGGGATTGAGAGAGTGGCTTGTTGGGCACCTGATGGCCAGCCAAGGTCACTGGGTCCAAGCACTGACACAGCTCTGATGCCCAGCTATGCTGTAATTACAACTGTAGATGAACTGTAATTTGATCCTTGTAAGTTCAACAGCTCCTACTGAAATACCAGAAAGTATACAGTACCGTGTTATGGATATTACTTTTTTCTTGCTTAAAATTGATCTGTAAACCAGTTTATAACTTTTAGAAGCATAGTTCTTGAAGTTACACTGGGCTTGAAAGTTGAGAAAAATTTTCTTCCTTCCTCTTGAGAGTGCAAGATATTTTCTTCCTCCATATTTTTCTCTAGGTGACTACAGAGCCAGCCAGATCATTAAGCATGCTATAATTTAGAATTCTGATATTTTCCTTTGAGACTGGGGCAACAGATTATCTGACAATCATGTATGCAGGCTCTACTTTCACCACTTCCTGTAGCTCATCATCCTACAAGGTCCTATGTTACTCTTCTTGTATGTGTGTGTATGTACAAGTGTATGTGAAGGCAGAGGGTTTCTTTACTCCAGTTGAACTTCATATATCACTAGGACCATATCTGTGCTGGGCTTTTTCTTCTGTCCATTTCTGTAATGTAACTTTTTTTTTCTTAATTACAATTCACCGTTTACACAATAAAACACATGTATAAGAGTGTTTGCAGGGGAAAACTGTGAAAATCCCTTTACATGTCTAGAGTCTGAGACTGAAACTTGAAAAATGCACTTTGTATAGACTGACCAACAGGGTTTGGCAATCCTAGTAAGAAATCACAGACTCTGCACAGATGTGAGACCTCCTGCTTCAGGCCTGGCCTGGGCTCACCTAGGCTGCAGCTGGGCTGAGCTGGTTTTAGGCCTGCATCAGGCCAAGTGCCTGTTGCCTTCCCTGCCCGAGCTTGAGCTCTGCCAGTGCCTCCATGGGAAGGGTCTGGCAAAGCCAGGGAGTTGATGCCCAACAAACAAGAGCCCCTGTGGGACTGAGCCTGGGGAGGATGTGGGGCCACATTCATGGTCAGCTGTGAGCAACCAGAAGGCAGCAACCTGGGATAAGGAAGAAAATAAAAATTTCCTGAGCACGACCCACAAAGCTCAGTGAAGTAGACCTCCACTGGGGACATCATATACTTTCCAGTGAAGACCTTAGGATATTAATGACACATAGTGTATCACATGCTTACATACACCCAGTGCTATTTGAGAAAGACTGAAACTTTCCAACTTTAGATCTAGAGGGAGAATGAAAAGGTGAATATAAACCAGGAACAGCAGTGGATATTAGGTTGGATATTCCAATTTTATTATTAAAGAAGTTCTCCTGTTCCAATATGATAATTTGGACTTATATACTGTTAAAATATTAATTCTACTGACAATAAATTCCTAGCTCCGTATATCTGGTGTGTTTCCTTTTGCCCATAACAAGATTTTGAATGTAACGTTTCTAAGCCTCACGGCTTGCTTCGATCCAGCTTTTTCCAGCTATGTCTGCTTTGAAACAAACTCTACATAATCACCTCTCAACCCTGAACTGCTGAGCCTGCCCTGTGGTTCATCTCAGAAAGCTCCATCTTTCTCTGGGTGACTCAGGTTCCATCATTACTGTATGTTCATCTGCTTGCCCTACCCTGTCATCCTCCATATGTGAACAATGCCTCTCTCACCTCCACTTTCTAGAGGATCTGAGTGACTCAGAGTGCAGTGGCTAAAAAACACCAAATGGGTGACTTTCTGCCTATGACTCAGCTGCAGCCTGCTGGAGGAACAGAGCCCACTGGAATGGCTGACTATACAAGCAGCAATAGCAAAATTATGGGGTCCCCGGATCCTGTTGTAGTTCATTTAATTCTCAGACTCACATCGTTCCCTGTGAAAGGTTTTTCTCTTAACCAATCTTCTTAACTGCAGAGTAGAAATTTTCATAATACCCAAGAAAAGTGTTGACTATCCTGATGAAGACATGCTGTAAGAATGCAAATTTCTTTCCTTTGGTTTTACTTTGTGTACACATACACACATATAACTCAGATAATAATAATAATAATAA